>CAXHWN010002127.1:429039-461539 GCA_964020975.1 Hermodice carunculata | reverse complement strand
TACACACAATCTTGTATCGTTAATGTTTATGTAGCATTAATCATGTTTTTCTAGTTAGCTGTTTGATATATTGCATTTTGAGGTGGAAATAAATGGATGGATTCAAGAGCAATGTTAAAGCCTCCACCACAAGGTATTGCCGTTAGTATAACCTAGTGAAAAGTTATATGAGCGCTTGACAGGGATATCCTGTGCCATTTTGAGTGATTGCAACTTACCGGTAAGACCCCCCGAATTATTTCTCTTTCGTGCCATGAGATTAGGAATTTCGGACCAAAAATTCTTGGCTGCGATGATAAGTACTTCCGATTTGACAGTACGACTTAGAAAATTTGCTATGAAGTCAAAAAAAAAAAAAAAAAAAAAAAAAAAAAAACAGTTCCCACACTGGCCCACCTGATCAGCATATTGCTCTGTCTAATCCTCTTCCACATACAGTGGATGACGCTCAGCGTGACACCTTTTCTTGGATGGTGTACCACCAACTGCGATGGGCCCTGTTTATTATATATTATAAATATCGTCTTTTGGAACGGGTTGGAATTTCGGAGGTATATAATAATCAAACAGAGCACACAAGACTGTAGTAGACGTCCATAATATTTTTAGTACGTGGAATGCCGTTTATTGCGTTTCAAAACAGCATACTTCGCATATATTGATCGCAATTAGATACAACGAATCTTACAATAAAGGTCAAAGCTAAAGTGAATAGATGTGTATGTTTGAAAGTAGGAAATGAAGCCAAAAATTCACAGACGTTAAACGGGTCTGAAAATCAAGTTGAAATTTCGCCCCTTTTTCATTCCCCAATGGGTAAAAAGATCCTATCAACTACCAGTACCCTACAGATCTTCGTAAATATCCTGCCGTAAGTAAGGTATAGAACATGTTACAAATAGTGTTTATCTTTTTGTGCATTCTGTTAGAAAATATACAAAAAAGTTTCAGTTGTCCATGAGATTAAGAGTTAAATTAATTCCCGTTCTAACCGCTAGACGACAAATTGGTGGCCACGTGATCCATCTCTCATCGACAGTAGGAAGTATAATATTTCATTAAAAGCGTTCTAGGCAATTGATTATTAATAAACTTATTGCATGTGGGTATATTACCTAGAAAATGTTGGATTGTGACAGACAGTCTCCTTTAGCACACCAGTTTATAATCATTCAAAATGGCCACTCGTTGCAGGAGTAAGGTATCCGCCATTTTGTGCGGAGGGATCACCTGATATTTGCTCCAATCTTCTTCTTTTAAACTTTTTTTTCGTCTATCTGATTGTGTCTTTGTCAGCATATCAGGTCATTCTTGTATTCAATACTAGAAGTATTTATACCTATAGGGTGAACATCTTTTATCTCTGTCTTTTGCAAGATTTATATTTGGGTCCGCGTTAAACAGATAGTGTATGAGCGGTAGGTTTTATCCAAGAATAAGTTTCTGTTTAAACAAAACCCTGTTTGAAGTAAGTGCCGGCATAGGCCGTTGCGCCCTCTCCCGCTGATTGCAAAAAGTATACAATCCTTTAAAAAACGTTATAGGCAATGGACTTATACTGAGCTCTCTGTGGCATCTATGTCCCCTTTAAATTAAAAATGATGCACATCTACCCAGTACAAATATATTTGTACTTGTGTCTTTTTGCCCAGAACCACTTCCTAGTAGTCAATACCCTATTCCGCAGTCCGAACTCTTTACTCCCCATAAGCTAACATGTCCCTGTCTAACCTATATACATATGGAATTACTATTGTCCATATTGCACACGTTCCTCTGAAAAAAATTGACATAGGCTGTATCAGTCCAAATAAATTAAAGGGTCTTCAGCGGGGAACTACTCAACATGTTTCGGAGCCTTTTACCCGTACATGTCACTCTGAGTAGTGGCTGCTTGTCTAAGCTAAATATTCAGCAAAGACAACCCACATAATAAAGAATAGATATGAACATGACAAATGATTAATTAGCTAAAAGCATGAAGTTTTGCTTATAACTGCAGAGCTTAAATATGAAAGAAGAATACCTGTCAAGCAAACCATAATCACTAAATTTGTATAGTGCAGGTTCAGATAAGAACAATTTGACTTACCCCTGAACCAATATGTACCCTTTCTAGCCGGACAGCTTATCCTAGGTAAACCACCCACCAGTGTATCATTGAAGTGGAAACAAGCTGGGGCCTTATATTCAGTCCCAGTGATAGTAAAATAAACAGTTGCAACTAGACCACCTGTAAAAACCAAGGGAAATTCCAACATGGACTGCAACAATGGACATGCTGCACCAAAAACGTACAACAAACTCTGTGATGACACCTACCCCTCAAACAATTCAGCTCTATTTAACTGCCAACCCTCAGTCAATGTATCAACGTAATGTGTCAGGTTTGTGACATTTCAGAAAATACTGTCAATTTTGAATAAATGTGCATTTAAGCATATGAAAAAAAAAATGTTTCAGAAAAGAACTGTCACACAGGACATGCTGACATGGTGCCGTATGTATGAGTGAATTTTAGACGCATAAGAAAAAATGCAAAGAAAAGAAAAGTGGTCACGACCAGTTGGATTAAACTCTTGTGTCTGAGTAAATAAGAAACCACGATGAGTCGTACGGAGCTATCTCTTACGTGACGTGTGCAGGTATTTCTTACTAACGTGAAGTGCGGAGTTATTTCTTACTCACAAATATGTAAGCAGCCACGACTGTAAGTGGCGTCTCCCTTTTCAAGGGAATAAAAATTGCTGCTGCTATCAGGTGGCTAACTGTATGATAATTATATGCACAGGGCAGGCTAGTATACATAATATCTTGTCAGCTTAAGAAGCAGGTAACACCTCAACCAATGGTACCTTGGCTAGCAGGCCTGGTTCATCTAGTTCAGAGAAAAGCTAATTATCACATGCTTGTGGTCGAACGACATCCCAGCTAAAAAGGCCACCCAGGAGGTAAAAAGTGGTCTGCTTTTCCTGCACAGTTCCTATTACTTTTCATGTAAGCTCTTGGTATGTGATTTTAAAAGAGTAACATTTGTTCATTCTTTGAATCTCATGTTGTTCAACAATCTTTGAAACCAAATAGAATTACAACTTCTTACCTTCGATGTACTCCTTGCACGGTACTTTACCTTTGGCTGCGCCTGCAGTTTCACCAACACAAAGAAAAGTATCATTAGTTCCACTCATACCCAATGGTGTAATGGATCAGACATGTCATTGGACGGACACACATTCACATCCCTCCAGATTGCAATCCTGCTAGATCTCTTGGATTTAATTTCTGGACAAAATGAGGACATAACCTCAAATGTCTAAGTCCAGCCACCCTATAGAACACTAAAGAAAAATGAAAATAAGGGTTATGGCCGAAACTTTCGAAAAAGAAACCACCCATTGAATGAACATAAGCATGATTTCCATTAAAAAAAAAGAAAGAAAGAAAAAGAAACAAGGGGAAAAAAAGGCAAATGTTCTCTATCTGTTGACACCACTCCCATGTCTAGAGTAATTCTTGCTTGGCAAAATAATGTCTGAGCTAAGTGTGTAACATGCATGAGGTTAGCATTTATTGAACAAAAGCACATCCCATGCTGGGGCATTTGCCTTGTAAAGGGACCAGTCTTGAGTTGGTGAACATGTAGACGACTGGACATCTGCGTTGTTACCCGGTCATGTTCCTGACAACGTAGTCAGTGGCTTTCCTCTCAAGGCCTTTCAGTTTTGCTTGATTGAGCAGGTTTCAAATTAGATACACAGGTGAATCATGGGCTGTTCTAACAATATGGTGCACTTCAAATAACCTTAAATGTGGAAATAAGACTGTAACTCACATTTTTATGAAAAAAAAAAAAAACTCACGTCGCACTTAATCATTGCTTCACTTTCACTTCCGACACCCTCAAGGCGCGAAAGTTTCGTGACGTCACAAACGCACCACCTCTGGCTGGCAGGGGAGACTCCATGCCAGTGAGCTGTTTTGGTTCTCAAGTGTCATTTCATCAACAGGATTAAAAATGCATGCAAAAGTATTCATTTTCGTCCATGTTCCCGTCCAGAGCCGGTTGGTGTTTTTTCTGCTAATTGCTAATAGGCTATCTTTGGGCTAGTTCTAAATTCGCCTACAGGTGGTGCTGCCCATCATGTTCATGGTTGACCGCCCACAACTAGGGGGCACTTTCCATGACCCTCACTTTTTCCCCATCGATTAACACGAGAAACTGATAGACATAAATTAAATCTCTCTATGTGTTGCCAAATAATTAGGAAACTTTCATTTTATCACACCTGGGAGTATTTGAAAGATAATTATATACATTTCAGGTGGATTAGAAGATAATAATTTAAAAAATCCTCCTCATATGCAGGGTGAAACTTTCAGGTTCACTGCATTGTAATGGGCTTCCCTGACTCACCTGACCTCAACTGCCATGTGTTGCTAGGTGTCACAAATATGCATCATGCGAACAAAAGACTGCGTGCCAAGGAATTAAACTAACCTAGATCACCCCTAAAGCGAAACAAGTTCTACAACAATAAGCTTGTATAAATTCCCAAAGAGCTGAAATTACGGAGAGCCTGGTCCCGTGTAGTTAAAATTTACAGGTACAAGTGGCAATGACCTAGGAACCGATCCCACCTATGTGGAGAACACTTTGTGGAAAGTGACTTCAATTCGTCAAATATCACAATGTTTAGGATGGGCTTGGCCAAAAAACTACGGCCCGTGCCAAATCCGGTCTCATCGGTGAGCAATGGAAGGATTCATGGAACTGGCCAAACCAGGCATTACTCATAAAGGCAGGTACAATGACTCATGGGTTATGTAACAGCACTCACAAATTAATCCTCAGTTTGATTGTTTATTTCCAAACTTGCATGACAGGAAAGTACGGGCCTTGTAGTTCTATTGATTGTGTTTTTCTATCTAGAAACAAGTTCCTGGTAGTCATTATCCTATTCCACAGTTCGAACTTTTTACTCTGATTATATGCTAAACCTGTCATGTTCTAACCTATATACATATGAAAAGCTATTGTCCATATTGTGCAAGTTCTTCTGTAGAATTTTGACATAGGCCATATTAGTCCAAATAAATTCAATGGTCTTCAGCCGGTAACTACTCAGAACATGTTTCCGAGCTGGTACCCATACATGTCTCTCTGAGTAGCAGTTACTTGTCTAAGTTAAAAATTCAGCAAAGACGACACACATAATAATGAATAAATATAAAAGCGGCAAATGATAAAATTCTTAAATGTGTGAAGTACTGCTTATAAATGCAGAGCCGCATTACGAATGAAGAATATCCTTCAAACCAAACATACTTACTAAATTTGTATGGTACAAGTTCAGATAAGAACAATTTGACCTCCCATGGAAGACTATATACCCTTTCTAGTTGGATAGCTTATCTAAGTTAACCCACCTGCCAATATATAATTGAATTCGAAGTACAAAGAAACTGGGGCATTATATTCAGTGCCAGTGACTACAAAATTACCAGTTGCAGCCAGAACACCTGTACAAACCGAGAGAAATCCTAAAATATACTGCAACAGTGGACATCCTGCACCAGAAATGTAAACCTAATCCCATAGTAACACCAACTTCTCACTTTGAAAATTCCCGAACAAGAAAGCTTTATGTCGCTGCCAACCCTGAGTCAATGTTTCAACATGATGGGTCATGCGACATTTGAGTAAATACTGTGAAATGTGAGTAATTAAACATTGGGTAAATGTGTACTGGCATGTCAAAATAGACTGAAAGTCATAAGCATTTAATTCAAACATATATTGTCACAACATAAGTTTTCTTAATTAGATTTTAAGTACAATAAGGCAGAATTGTAACAGTCTCCGGCCGACATTCTAACATGTTTTTCTTGTTCTTTTCTTTTTTTTCATTATTATCATTTTCTTTTTTTTTATATTAAGATTAACATTAGTACGGCAAATCGGAAAAGAATGAGAGTCATCAGTTTTTAAGTCAAGTAAATACAATAAAAAATAATACATAAAAAAGTACGATCAGGCAAGCTTGTAAAAGTCGCCAAGAAAACACATAAGCCTAAAAGAAATGTCTGAAAGTGCATATTGAAACAGAGTAATGCCAAACGATAAAAAATGAAGAACAAGACTTTCGAACATTCCTTTTTTTTTTTTTTACAGTAACATTAGTAGGGCAAATCAGAAAAGAATGAAAGTCATCAATTTTTAAGTAAAGGAAATGCAATGAAAAAAATTGTATAAGGTATGATCAGGCACTCTTGTAACAGTCCTAGGCGGCTGCTTGCTACCCATAGCCCTTTGGGGCTTCACCTGACAGAAAACAAGCCTACCTATAATGTCTAAAAGGTCAATATTGAGTAGCAAAATTGGCAAGTCTAGAATATCTAAAATTATTGAAGCCAAACTTTCAAATCATCGACTGATATTTACCAAATTTGTAGAAATATTTGATCAAAAGTACGTATTTGAGTTCCTTGACTCAAGTTTATTGCAAATGAATTTGGTTTTAGATGCAAAGTTCTCATATTCAGAATAAATACGACCAAATCTGAAAAATTGTGATAAAAATGTACTTTTTCTAATAGTTTCCACAGCATTACTGTCAGGGAAAGGATAGTGAACTACTTCAAAGTAAAACTCATCTAATTTGTTTGATTGCCTTTAATGCAAAACCTGTCATTAGTGACCCAAATATTGAAGTCCAGAAACAAATCTATTAAACTATCTGAATTCTTAACATGGAAAGGGACGTCTTTCGAGTAAATTGTTTTTAGCAATTTCACTGAAATTTTGTACATTCACACAAGCAATATCATCAATAAATTGTGCACTGGCAGATAATCTTGTAGCCATTTGAAAGTCCATTTTCAATAATTTATCCATATACTAAAATTCAAGCCAGGGTAAATAGAAGTATGCAAGTAACGGGGAGCAGTTGCTGCCCATTGGAATACCTTTTATTTGTTGAAAAACCGATGGTCCACATTGAACAAAAGTATTATTCAAAAGATATTTTATAGCATCTATCACTGTAATGTTACAATGTATCACTTCATTATCAATCGATGGTCTCTGTGACTACGCAAGTCTAGGATGTTGTCAAAAAGTATTACATTGTAAGTAAACGTTAGTTTGTTAAACCTTTTGATTCAATTGATGGACGAAAATGGGTGGGAAACACGGACCAACGAGGACCGAGCTTGTTCCATGCCCATGTCCGGGGTTGAACAGTCTATAACAGATCACTGGGCAGAGTAAGCTGGCACCTTTAATGTGTATGCACAATCATCAATGTATATTGCGATGTGTTTAATCCCATAACAAGATAACACTTGTTTGGGAAGCTACCATTTCCACGCCTCATCTGCGCAGCTGCCAAGACCAGTGGTCGGCTGGACTTTTTTCTCTTTCAGCCATGTCGTCCGTTTGTAGCAGTCCACAGCTAGCTCCCAATTCTCAGATGTCAAAAACTTAATCTCATTGTGTCTTTGTCGTTAATATGGACCCAGAAAAAGGTCATTCAAAGGAAAATATTTAGCAGTGTTACATAAAGGATATGATCTGAAATGGAGGATCATAAGCACATGTATCAATGTATATGGCTCATTCCGTAGGGCTGAATGATCTTTCCCCCTGTTGCTACAGCTTTTCTTATTAATTCTTTTTCATCCTCATCAGACCACATACATGAAAAACACAATTCAGACCGTTGGTATCACTATGCTCTGCTGTATCTACTATGACTCTTGATAAATTGAGGAGACTCTGGCTCATAACATATTCACCCCAGCCAGCCGATTGTTTTTGTGACGTCATCAACACTTTCCCATTTCAGACCACAATCAAAAGTTGTTGCGCTTTCATGTAGCACATGTGGTGCACTTTTGGATTGGAACAAAAACAACAACAACACACAATTTCTAATCACATTAAAAATCAAATTTTTAATCTTTTTAATTTTAATCAGGGTAACCTTTAAAGACCACAATGTTCCACGAGAAGTTGTGCATCAAATGCATATTTACATCATCGTCCCTAGCTGGCACTTCCACTTTGCTAAAAGAGGCTAACATGAAAGGGGAAACTGTCTTATAGAAACAATTGCCTCTACGGGTCGTTATCAGTTGGTGTACCTACAATAGTGTTTTCACGATATATCAATCCTGACTGAGTGTCTTAGTGTCTTATTGCCCTGGCAGGTGGTTTGCATGGCTGAATGATGATCAGAAATATAAGGACCATAGGTACATCAAAGTAACTCATTTCCTCAGTGAAATAACGGAAAATGTGTGCAGAGAAGTGTGCAGTCATATCTTCAAGCCAGATGTTTCTGGGTACAAAGCGATAGAAGAAAGCCTTTTCCAGAGATAATATTTATGGATACACAGTGATGTATACTGCAAAGCTATACTGGGGTATCTGGGACCTCTTGTGCTTGTCTGTTTACCCCATCTAGTGGCAATGTTTAGAATTTATGAGATGAATGAGCAGGCAGAGTCAACATTGGCATGGCCTAGCGTCTGACGATGGGGGAAATATAAATGTAAACAGTGTATTTCATTTCCATTGCATGGATGAATTTATAGACTACATGGGTGACAGGCATTTGCCTCGGATCATGGTAGTGTTCAATGGTACAAATGCCTGTCAACACCCTGTCAACTAGGGGCATGCCATTTTATATTGGCGTCATAAATCTAAAGGTTTATCTAGCAATTAGCTCACCTAGTTGCCACTTTACCAGATTTGAAATTCTTTACATCATCACCTTTGAACAAATATAATGTGAAGAAAGGTCAGAATTGATGTAACATATACAAGTCCCTTTTGGAGCAATTTGTAAAAATGCTTTTGGTGGATTATCTTAACTTAGGAGCAAAAAATATAAAATATATATTGTTTTCACACAATTGGATTATGGCAAAAGGTTTATCGGTGTCTTTTGTCAAAGCACACCTAAAGGGACTGGTAAAGAAAGGTTACAAGACATAGTTATGTTGCACGATCAGTCGCAACAATATTACGCTCTACAGGAACACCACAGTTAGGCTAGAAAAGGTTGTAAATTGCCAGGAGTGATGCTACAAAAGTCACAAAGGGAATTCAAGGGCACAAAAATAATGCACACATGGCATTTACATTATGATTATGCTCAATTTGGACAGTATATCGCATTCACCTTGGGATATATGGCCACAGTAGTGACACATATTGGATCTGTACAGGTATATGATAGCTTAGATGAGGCAACACCATGGCAGTGGCCTTTACATATATAATTCCTTTCTCTCTTACTCGCAGCATACGTAAACATGTAATCACTTAGATTAACCCTTCTCTCCTTTCCTTGCGTGTTAGTAAAGAATTTTGGTCACGGTAGTTTACGTGGTTCTGTATGGGACTTTACAATGCAGGACATCATAGTCTCCTATTTATAAATCATACATATTTGTGGCCAACGTTTATTTCATTATTTGTGCACCTATCTTCTCAAGTCCTATGTTAACATTTTGGGAATTCCGTTGCACAGTTGTTTCGAGATCTGCGTCATTTCTTCAATTCCTTCCCTTCAAGCAGTGTGCTGTTATGGATGCCAACATCAGGTGAACAATACATTGATCTCACATAATATATTTCAGTTGTCGCTGTATTAGCCTGGGATGCAAGTACAGTATTTTGGTGTGGATTGGAAGGCACGAAGAAATAGATCATGCAGCATAACAATAGCTGAAACCCAATAAAGGAATTGCATTGTTGCGTCGCCCAAATCTATGTCTTTATGAAGGCAGTCTTTTCGAAACACACTTTAAAACCAACCAGGAGACCTTGCAAAGATTTGTTGTTCCATGCCTTGCAGTCGTTACAATAGATGTTCTGTATGTAGGCTGTAAATGCTCTTAGACTGTGACTGCCAGCCTTTGATTGCTTCTTAAGATTCTGCTTCTTCGCGCATGTGTGTATATTCACCAGTTCAGGATTCATAGGCCGTACATTGTTGTGCATTTTGATGCCTTTTTCAGCTCATTCCTCCGTGCATGTGTTCTGTGTCTAATGTTTCATTTTGCTTTCCATATCTTCGGTGGGCTTCAACTATCTGTATATAATTTCATTGCTGGAAGCCTCTTTTAGACAGATATCACGATTGTATTAACTCTTTCAATGCCAACTGCAACTAAAATCAAACTACCTTAAGTGAACTGCTCTCAATTAGAAGTAGGTTGGTAGATTCATATTCCTTGTAAAAAAGACCTTTATCCAAGTGCCAACATGCCTATAATTCCAGCGACTATAATGGTGAGAGTCAACAGCTTCCCTGGGTACCCTTGGAGCGCATTTCACCCAAACGCGCATAGCAAAGTTGTTGACGCATGTCCAAAATTTGATATTGAAAGACTTAAATGTTATAGATGATACAGAGGCAGCCTGTTTGGATGCCACATACAAATTTCCTGGATAAGACTAGTTTCGGGCATTATGCTGCCTTTACCAATTTGCGTTGTCATCATGGGGTTTGCAGCACAAGTGCTATGATACATCTATTACTTTTACAGACACTGTTTGCCCATTTCGATTGTTAACTTTAATATGTTTTGAAACCTTTCGATTACCAATGCGAAACTTTGTTGCATAAACCCGCCATCTGGTGGTTATGGCAAACACTACAATACAATCACTCAAAAACAAGTCACATCTGGGTGATTGCTAGCCGTTCAAAGACACACACTATGTTGCACACGCAGCAGACCACATGTTTTAAGAGAGCAAATAACATGACGATTTTCTGTTCTGCTGGATTATATTATCAATATATAATTTCCATGGAGAGAAAAAGCAGCGAGTCATCAAAATTCCTTTCAAAACAAGTCTTTTTTGTTTCTTTTAGTATATGCTTGTCTGCCCAAATTAGTTATCTTGCATTCTAGTCTGGTGTCTTGACTAATCGTCCTTGTCTCTCTTGCGTTCATACATTGTGTTCAGTGGATGTTTTCTGCACCAGGGATAGCGGCAAATAAACTTTCCTTTGTGTCTTGAGGATTTTCTTTTTCTTTGTAATTCTACGTGCATAATTAATGGAAAGTAAGAAGAGGAGGACGATGTGATGACATACTTGTATAATAATCGTCAAAAGAAAAAAAAACAACAACAACAAACAAACAAAAACTGTTTCATCGATTTAAATATGTCTTATTCAAGACACACACTATAATAACAGGCCTTGTTAATTTCCCTTGATTTTCCAGGAAAAAAATGAAAAGTAAAATGAGACAAGAACTTGGAAACTGAAACTCTTTTCTTTCAAATCTAGCACACGAACCCTTTTCCATCTAAACTGGCCAAAACCGGCTAGTTAGCAAATGCCGTCTGCTTCGATATTTTGAACCATTTCAAACTGTTTCAAAAATATTTCGAATGGGAATAATAGATGAGAAGATAAGATACCCATACTTCAGTAGCTTTAGCGATAGTGCTCGGTGAACACCAAGGAACACTTTTGACGTTGCCTGAATTTCAACCTTGATTCAAAAGGAGCAGGTGAATATTCTAGGGTTAATAATCCCGTTGCAATCTTCATGAGCATACAGTACACAATAAATTTGCTTGTTCTCGCGCATAGCGCCCAGAAACGGACGTATAAAAGTTGTAGTTTGCTTTAACATTTCTATATACATTCACATGTAAACAGTTTTGCTGAGATTTGCACGTAGGACCATTGGTGATGACTCGCCCTAGGTCAATAATTTTACTTGGTGTGCGATGCTCCCAACCGAGGCCGAGTAAAAATTATTGCTCAGTCGTACTCTGACAATGGGTGGGTTAAATGTGGATAATATTTCCGTGAGCATAAAATGCGAAGTACTAAAATACGATACTGCACTTGAATGGGACGATCATAGACCGCAACACAAAACGGCGGCCTTTCGTGGGTAAACTCTTTTAATGCAACTGCGATTCACATCAAACTGCTGAAAAATATTTGCTGCAAATAATAATATGGGTGTTAGATCCATATTCCTTGAACAAAGACAATTTATTCAAGTACAATAATACCTGCTGCTCTGGGGAGTATAATAGTTTGGGCACAGTGCACCTAAAGCACGCCGAGAAAAGCTGGTGACTTAGTCCAAAACTTAGCACGGAGAGTGTTAAAAAGGAACGAAATGGCTCTTAAATTAGCACCATATATCATTTCACAACAAAGGACCAATACAACATGTACAATGAACCCCTGCTTTGATAAAAGTGAGCAAAGAGAGACAAATGACAAACTAGTAATTAATTCCCATTTTATACTTGTTGATTCTTGGTGATGAAACCTAAAACCAGGAAACCTAAAGGAGTGTGGGTCTATTAACAGCACAGTTTCTTGTATGTACCACTGACACTTTTTAAATATGACATTTGTAGTAGTGAGATAGCAAATATTATTAACGTGTTAATCTTATAATTGTTGGTATTCTCTAAGAAACCAGCAGAACCAGGTCTGCGTTGAAGGCTAGACATGACAATCAAACAGCCAAACCATCCGAATTATCCACGCTCTTGCTTTACAAATTACGAGCTGTACGACATACGGGAGAACTGGTTGACTGAGGAAGTTGACAGATTTGGTCGACAATAGGTACCAGATTATACAAATTATTATGAAAATGCAGCTGTTCTGAGATTTTTTTTTTTTTTTCGCTAGAAAAATACCATTCTGGACAAATGAGGCTTTATTTACAGCGGCGGTGCCGAAATATTTATTTTACAGGATAAAACGAACCCACCCCACCCTCATCCCCCCCCCCCAAAAAAAAAAGTTACAACAGCATTAGTATTGCCTTTTGGATGGATGTGAGCTATGTTTTTTCTCTACACGCGGTTGGTCATGATAAGTACACCTCAGGAACCAAGAAATAGATTTTGTACCCTCATTACTCCTTTCCCTACTCAAGCCCAAAACTCTTTGAAGCCAGGCACACACACTCTTAGCAGCTTGTTTGTGACTTTGTCTTCATATCTTAATTACTAGAACAGCTGCCGCTTGTCCAGTTTTCTTTGTTTTATGGTACAAAAAAGTAAAGTTCACTTTCTGTCAGCCATCTTTTATGATCAATGTGTCAATTCAACATAGCATTTTCTGAAAATAAACAAAATAACCTCATTTTTTTGTTTAAATTTGAAAAAGAAAAGTTTTTGGATGAAGCTAACTAGAGCCCCTACTATATTGACTCAAGTGCTATCTCATTGATTACATAATGGCAAGTGGCCTTATTGAACTTTACAGGACCCGAGCCCATATACTACTAATAATAGGTCAAGCTCACGAGAGTCCAGATGTGTTAAAATGATCATTATCAACACGAATCACTCATCAGAGATGTCTTCTGACCAGTCTTAATTGCAAGTGCTATAAGGACCGTATCATATAATTTTTAGCGTGATCACGAATAATAATTGTATTGCTTAACTATTTCGAAAAAAAAAAATACAAAAAAGAAATGAATGCTGAGACCCTCCCCGGGAATATCACAGGGCATCACAAGCACCTGTCTCATGAAGGTAAACACTCACACATGGCTAATCTAGTAGACATCCCGCGATTGGTTAAAATCGAGTTGCGGTGTTGCATTGTGAGCAATATCAACGTCAGAAGTGGTTCAGTACATATGCCAATGGGGACACGATAATAGATTCCATGGATGCTTTAACTGAATAAATTCGAGTTTTTTAAAATTTTTATTATTATTATTATTATTATTATTATTACTGTTATTATTATTATTATTATTATTATTATTATTATTATTATTATTATTATTATTATTATTATTATTATTATTAATATTATTATCATTATCATTATTATTATTATTATTATTATTATTATTATTATTATTATTATTATTATTATCATTATAATTCTTTTAATGACACAATGTATGCAGCGCAAACTTCTATTCTAAGAGAAAAAAAAATATACGAATGTTACAATATTGCCTACGGCGCAATAATCTTCACCCCAGGAAGGAATATACGGCATCGTGATGGGAATTCACGTATAAAGGCTAAAGTCCCCTAAAAATTCAATAAGGCCAAGTAGGTTGTGAAACTAGGTGTTGTTTGAAGTCCAGGCCAAGTCTGACCCTCATAGCCAAGGCTTGCAAGGAGTAATGCTAATGGCTTTCATCCTTTTGTGACGTGCCTAGGTACACATATACTAAATATCCAAAAATACTAAAAAGCATTTACTCAAATATCAGAAACAGGGTTCCTTATGTTGAAACAATGACTCAGGGTTGCCAGCAAAAGAAAGCTATTTTGTTTGGAGACTTTCGAGTGACGAGTAGGTGCATTCATGGGATTTGTTTTACATTTGTGGTGTAGGATGTCCATTTTTACAGTACTTGTTAGGATTTCCCTCGGTTTGTTCATGTGATCTAGCTGCAACTGTTTATTTTACAATGACTAGGACAGAATGAAAAGGCCCTAGTTTTTTTTCTTACTTCAGTTATACACTGGCAGGTGGTTTAACTAGGATAAGCTATGGGTAAGAAAGGGTACATGGTGGTTCAGGGGTAGGTCAAATTGTTCTTACCCAAACTTGTACTGGGCAAACTTAGTAATTATGTTTGGTTTGACAGGTATTCTTCATTCATAATGAAGCTGTGCATTTATAAACAAAACTCCTAGTATTTAGTTATTTCACCACTTGCCACGCTTATATATATTCAGTATCATGTGTCTTACCTTTGCTAACTATTTAGCTGAGACAATGAACTGCTGCTCAGAGAGACATATACGGGTACAGGCTCCGAAACATGTTTTGAGTAGATATCCGCAGAAGAACCTTGTATTTACGTGGGCTAATACAGCCTGTGTCAAAATTCTACAGAGAAACGTGCACAATATGGACAACAGTACATCCATATATATATATATATATATATATATATATATATATATATATATATATATATTAGAGTTTGGCAAGGCGACAACGGATGCCACACCAAACTGATTTGTTCAAACCAATGAAATGGAATGTTATTCAGTCTTGTTACCATGCCAATAGATAATGGATTTAAATTTAGCGGCGAGGGACGCTGATGTATCTTAAGTTTGCGCATGTGCGGGAAAAAAAAGCGCCAAAGACAATAGCGTCCCTCTGGTCATTAGAGCGTCGTGTGGTGAACAGGCAAGGTCGCCAGCTCATGGTTGTCAACATTTAATTACAAAGTATCGTTTATCTACTTTGTAATTTATTTCTGTCCATTTTTGGAAGTCGCAATTTATTTGAATTGGAAGTTTTGCTGCAAGGGCGAGCACACAACCGCTGGAAATTAGAATGGCTCGTATTTCCAAGAGGAAACGACAACCATTGGAGAAAGTTGCAACGCAAGCGACAAAGAAAGGTGGTCGGGTGGCCAAGCCAAAGCCGAGCTCGAAGTCCACGTCCAGTCAATCTCAGCAGCGTGCAAATCAGGCTAGACGATCCACGTCGCAGGCGGAAAACCATGATTATGTGCGGGGTTTGTTCCTACCACCGGGGGAAGCAGCGACGCGACTTTTCCCAAGCACAGGGCCGTTCAGATGGTGGTGTGAGGAGACAGATGGTTCGAGCTACAGGTCAATTTAATTGCAGGCCTTTTTTGTACTTCTGAGAGTCAGATCCCATTAGTTGGTCTGGATTTTCATGTAAATGAAAAGGAAGGGCAAAATGATTCACAGCAGGTTCAAGGTTCGGCTGCCTACAACCAGATGTATTTGTGGATAATGTGGAGAGTGATGGGGCAATTTCTACCATTGCTGCGGGTCAGTTGGTCGAAATTCCGGGAGTTGGTTTGTCACGAATTTTTCCCGTGCAAACAGGCAGAAATTCTACGGTTAGTTCAAACTTGCACAGCTCAATGGTTAATGCTACAAATAGCCTGGCTGGTGGACACGTTAATTTGCCTAATATAGAGAGACATCATTTAGGTAGCGTGGGTATTGGGGCTAATTTGGTGGGCTACTGATAAGAGCAGAGCAGTCTGCCCAGGCTGTGCCAGCTGGCCAACCCCAGGGGGGCCTTAGCACAAGGGGTGCCGGGCTACCAGCCGGGCTTGCTCAACTCAATGAGCGTCACTGATAGCTTGTCGTCACAAGTGGGCTTGTATGTGCCACTGACTATCAAGGAAAGATTGTGGAGAGGAAAATTCATTGAGTTCGCAGACTTGTTGCCTCAAAATAGGCCAGCAGTTGAAGCTGAGCAGTGGTTGAACGCAAATGTCAACACTGCCACATGTCAAGGGAATTCCCTACCGGCATCACTGACGTCACAGCTTTTGGGGACGACCCTTACAAATTCAGGCCAGGGATCTAATGTAAACATCAATGGTGGTGGTGGAAAACCACACAAAAAACATATTCAGATGATAGGAGAGTGGACGGATGCTATGCTTATCTACATGAGCTTGTATGTGAGCAAGCAACCAGATCAGGTACAGGCCCTAATTAAGTACTGTACAACAATTCGCGAGGCAGCTGCCAGATTTGGTACTAAAGGTGCATTAGCATATGACCGAGCATTCAGGATCAAGATGGCAGTAGATCCGTCCCATAGATGGGATAGTTTGGATGGGGAATCGTACTTCTTTCTGTTAATGCCACAGGCACTACAGTCACGACCCAATTTTAACCAACAGAATTCTAGACAGGATGGTCAATTTATGCCAGGCAGAACTGCTCACCCCTTTCGTAGATGTCGCACAGGAAATGGCCAGTGGAGTGAAAAAAGTTGCCCACAGGATTCTGCTGGGCCTACAATAGAGGACAGTGCACAAAACAGGAAGGTAGATAACCACATAAATGTATATCATGTAACAAACAGCACCCATTTTCGAAATGTACCACACAGGCCTCCTCCAGCACTGAAATTTGTAAGGATGAAGAAGGGGACAAGCCCAATTAAAATGGATGAATTGACCAAAGTGTTAAAGCTCTATCCAAACCGCAAAAATGCCGAAAGATTGTTGCAAGGTTTCAGTAATGGCTTTTCAAATTGGGTACACAGGCCCCAGGAAAACATTCTATTGTAGAAATTTGAAATCAGTGGCTTGTAACATGCAGGTAGCAAGGGAAAAAATACAAATTGAGATTGACGCTGGGAGAATTGCTGGCCCTTTTTCAGCACCTCCATTCCCCAAGTTCAGGTGCTCCCCACTTGGTTTGGTTCGCAAAGCACAAAAAGGTAAATTTCGGCTGATTCATCACCTATCATTCCCATTGGGTGATTCGGTGAATGACCACATAAGTGATCAGGAGGCCAAAGTAAATTATTTAAAATTTGATGAAGCAGTTGAGTTGGTTGCTTCACTAGGTGCTGGGGCTGAGATTGCAAAAGCTGATCTAAAAGATGCTTTCAGAATTTTGCCGATTCACTGTGAAGATTTTGAATTGCTTGGTTTCACACTTGATGGTCAGTATTATTTTGATATGAACCTCCCAATGGGCCTCAAAAACTCGTGTAAATTGTTCACAGACCTCAGTGTTTTTCTCAACTGGTTCATGGGTAATTGATTGGGAAAACAAATGTGTGTCCATTATTTAGATGACTTGCTTTTCTTTGGATTAAAAGGTCAAGGTCACTGTCATAAGGCACTAAAAAAAATTCTTTGCATTTTGTAGTTTGCTTGGGATTCCAGTGGCACCTGACAAAATGGTGTTACCTTGCACTTGTTTGACGTTTCTCGGTCTGGAAATTGACACCGTTCGCCAACAGGTTAAAATTCCCAAGGATAAATTACTGGCATGTAAAGACAGACTGCAGTCAGTGCAGAATCAAGAGTCGGTTTCTCTGCGTGAGCTTCAAAGCTTGCTGGGCTATTTGAATTTTCTCTGTAGGGGTGTAAGGGGTGGGCGCCCTTTCTTACAACATTTGGTAAATTTGACACGGGGAATTAAAGAAAAGAACCACAACATAATATTGACAGCTGAAGCTCATGCTGTCATTTCTATGTGGCAAAAGTTTTTAGACAAGTTTAATGGTACATCTATGATCATTCCTAGTGAGTAGTTGAGCTCAGATGTACTGCACTTTGCTACTGATGCGGCCAAGACCCGCGGTTTCGCTGGGTTCTATGAAGGTCATTGGTTCACAGGGCGGTGGAGCAGCATTGCGGTGAGCCTAACAACTCCATAGCACACCTTGAATTTGTTCCAGTTCTGATATCTGTGCTAGTCTGGGGGAAATATTTGGCAAATTCAAAGGTTGTGCTTCATTTTGATAACCAAGCAGTTGTCAGAATTCTGAACAGGCAGTCTTCCAGGTTTCCACACATTATGAAACTGGTGCGCAGGCTTACCCTTACTTGTTTACAGTATATCATACTTCTCCGTGGTTGTTACATTGAAGGTAGCCGTAACACGATAGCAGACCGACTCTCCAGGTTTGATATGAAACAATTTTTTCAGGAGGTGCTCAATGCCCATCCCCAGCCCATGCCTTTCGATCAGTTCATGCCACTGGTTTAGGGGAGGAAGTCGATCAACTTCTAGGACGTGCAGTATCCAGGAGTACTCATAAAGGTTATGATAGGGCAGTAACATTTTTTATTCAATTTCTCATTCAATTTTACGATCAGAATATTTTGCCAGCAACGGAACAGCAGGCAGCTGCATTTGTGGCATATTTTTTATACTTGGCAGAGCTCCAAGTACAATAGCAACATACATCTCTGCAATTAGTTATAAACATAAAATAGCCTTACAGTTGGACCCCACTGAAAATTTTTTGATCAAGAAATTAATAGAGGGAACCAAGCGGGCAGCTGGCCATAGGGTTGACTCACGGAGGCCTGTCACTTTTGATTTATTGGGTAAATTGTTAAATGCATTACCATCAGTATGCCATGATATGTATGAAGCGCAGCTTTTTCAGGCTGCTTTTTCACTAGCGTATTTTGCAATTCTCCGTGTTGGGGAATTCACTGCTTCTTCAAAATTGGCAGACACAACCAAAGTTCTACAGACGCACGATGTGGTGATAAGGGATAACATGATTTATTTGACACTGCGATTTGGAAAGAATAATCAAAGGAATACTCCAATTAGGATTCAAATATTAGGCCTCCGAGGAACCAACCAGCCCTACTGTCCTGTAACCTTGTTATCACAGTATCTGAGTCTCTTTCCTCTGCGGAAGACGGGTCCATTATTTGTGCATTTCGATAATTCACCTTTAAAGAGACATCAATTTCAGGCCATGCTCACAATATCCCTTAAATTTTGCAATCTCGAATCCACGTATTACAAGACTCATAGTTTCCGTATTGGTGCAGCCTGGTCATGTGCAGCTGCGGGGGTTCCCATGGAAACAATACAAAGATGGGCTCGGTGGAGCTCTACTGCCTACTGATCCTACATTAGATTATCGACCCAGGTAATGGATGCCTCCTTTTTATGAAGATAAATGATACTGCTGTTTCTTTGTCATTCCAGGCGGGGTTGTTGTATGGTTCTTGGGTCACTCTCTAATCAAGCGCCTGGGACAGTTTGCCAGGAGGTGGCAGATTCCATCTCCTTTCCGACCAATGTGGAGTGGCATAGGTGGCCCAGGAGTAGAGATGACTGCAAGAAATCTCCAGAACTTGGTGCGTTCAAGATCGGTACCCAGGCCAGCCTTTGTGGTTATTCATACTGGTGGGAATGTTTTGGCCAAGCTCATCTCAGGGCAGCTTAGGCATAGCCTCAAAACTCTGCTTAACAATGCTAAAACTGAACTGCCTGAGGCCACCATAGTCTGGTCTCAGATTCTACCCAGGCTTGTATATAGAAAAGCAAGAGACCAGGATACGATTGACAAAGTCAGAAAACAGTTAACCGCTATATCACCTATTTTGCAGTCAACAATGGCATGCGTGCCATAAAACATGCTGCCATTTCGCGTACTGACACTGATGTTTTCTTAAGTGATGGTGTTCACTTGTCAGAGACTGGAAATGTTCGTTTCCAGCAGCAACTGTGGGCGGCAATCCATGCTTTTTACACAGGCAACTGTGTCGCATAACCTGAATAGCGAAACTTGCAAATCCTCCAACGACAAGAAAGTGATATGATTTATGTGCATATGGGCCCTGTGGAAAGGCTTTTCATACGTGACACTGACTGTTAAAGGCGATATTTGTTTTTAAGGAACCCACAACCCGGTGTTTTTCCAAATTTTCCATTTATTGAGAGTGTTGGCCAGATGGACCAAACTTTACAATTTTCAATAACAGTTCTGTTGACTTGGTGACATACGTTTAGTGAGAAAAAGTTGACTATTGTGGCAGTTAGTGGCATATGGTCTTGTCATAAATTTCCCATGAATTGGTAGTCACAATTTGGTACTTTTGCTCGCCTTTGGTGGGGTGAGAGACAACACAATGACTTGTCAAGTCTTTGTGCAGTCTCTGTGAGATGACATCTGACCTCGTGTGGGCCAGAGCTCATCTCGTGGGCGTAGTCATTAAGTGGCAGTGTCAGAGCCCCCTGGTGAATATAATATTCGGTGTCTTTTGTTTGTTAAGGGCTTGCTCACAGCAAGCATCTCGCGACTGTGAGTGCTTAGCCCAGGTGAAAATTTGATTATCTGGTTCGGCTTAAAGCCAGTAGGAAGCTGTCCGCGCCAGCTGGCTTGACAGCCCAATTTGTGGAGGCACTGTAGTACCGCTGCTTAAGTTGGTGTAATGCGGTGACGGTTGGTGACTTTTGGTGTTCTGGGGCTCAGTACACTGCCAACTTATGACTATGTGTATATATGTGGGTATATATAAATAAGCTGGTTAATGACATTGTTTTATTAATAATAGTACTTTTTATTAAATGTATGCTGGAAAGCAAATCAGAATATACACGCAAAAGGTGACCTTGCCTATAACCAATAAAAACACAGCGATTATTCCAAAACACTTCACTGTTTTTTGTCATCTGTTTGAACAATACAGTTTGGCAAGGCAACAACTGATGCCACACCAAACTCATTTGTTCAAACCAATGAAATGGAATGTTATTCAGTCTTGTTACCATGCCAATAGAGAAGGGATATAAATTTAGCAGCGAGGGACGCTGATGTATCTTAAGTTTGCGCATGTGCGGGTAAGAAGGGCCAAAGACAATATGTCCCTCTGGTCATTAGAGCGTCGTGTGGTGAACAGGCAAGGTCGCCAGCTCATGGTCATCAACATTTAATTACAAAGTATCGTTCATTTACTTTGTAATTTTTTTCTGTCCATTTTTGGAAGTCGCAATTTATTTCCCGCCCACCCGCCCCAAACAAGCCAGTCTGTCTGTAATGATCAAGTGTGTCCACACTCGCTCCCCTAAGGCAAGGCCTGCAGATAAACATGGTGCTAACTAACGTGGTCTTGCAACATGGTCAATCTTGTCAATTACTACTTACAGTAAATTGTTGGCATCTCTATGGTTAGCACTATGTGGATGCGGACACAGTTTTACAGACAGCTGTGCTGCTGTCTGGTTTTTCTCCTGGGCCGCAGACTTGCCGCAACTTTACCATTTGGTGCAGTTCCTCTGTACTATTCTAGTGGGTATAAGGGGTGTATCGGACTGGCATGTTGGAAACTACCTTTAAAAAAAAAAAAAATATGAATCTTTTATTTCTTAATTATAATTTTTGGCCAGTCCTGCCTTTCGGACTGTATTACTATATATATATATATATATATATATATATATATATATATATACATGTAAAAGGAGGGTGGTTCCAGTGGTGGGCGGGCGTAGTCATTAAGTGGCAGTGTCAGAGCCCCCTAGTGAATATAATATTCAGTGTCTTTTGTTTGTTAAGGGCTTGCGGTGACGGTTGGTGACTTTTGGTTTCTGGGGCTCAGTACACTGCCAATTTTTGACCATGTGTATATATGTGGGTATATATAAATAAGCTGGTTAATGACATTGTTTTATTAATATTAAGGTTCATAGAGATTAGTACTTTTTATTAAATGTATGCTGGAAAGCAAATCAGAATTTACACGCAAAAGGCGACCTTGCCTATAACCAAAAAAAACACGGCGATTATTCCAAAACACTACTGTTTTTGACTTGTGTTTGAACAAATATATATATATATATATATATATATATATATATATATATATATGTGTATATATATATATATATGTATATATATATATATGTGTGTGTGTATATATATATATGTATATATATATTTGTGTATATATATACATATATATGCATATATATACATACATACATATATATGCACATATATGTATATATATGCATATATATATATATATATATATGCATATATATATTTATATATATATATATATATATATATATATATATATATATATATATATATATATATATATATATATATATATATATATATATATATATATGTGTGTGTGTGTGTGTGTTGAACAGGGACAGGTTAGTTTATGGAGAGTAAAGAGTTCGGACTGCGGAAAAGGGTAATTACACTAGGAAGTGGTTCTGTGCAAAAAGACACAAATGCAGATTTTTTTTTTCTTATCCCAAAATTGGCCATTGGGCTGGTAATAAAGGTATGCGTTGCGGCTATTGTATCTGGTTTCCCTATCACATAGCACTGCATTCCGTTTCTAAAAAAGAATAGACCGATTTAACAACGTATGGCTGTGTTTGGTGGTAATGCTTTTCTGGCATTTTTTTAAAAACTTAAAAACTATCGTTTGCTGTCTAACTAAATATAATTTTTCCAGAGGAACATTTTGGGATAATTACAAACGACCATTGGCATGGGTTTTTGGTTGGGGCTCAATTATCTGCACAAGGAAACAACTGGCCGCTATGCGGCTCGCGTTTTTCTGTCCAGAATTATTTCGTTCCAACTAGAAACACCGCTCATGGCAGCTTTTTTTTTTAATTAAAAAGTAATTTAATATTTTTCACTTCTTTCGAAAACCAGCAGCTTTGCTGCCTATGGATTGCTTTTTTTGCAGACTTCACAGCTAAGTACACATTTCAAACTATGCCGACACAGTTCAATATGAAACATGCATGATGCACCGTGGGTCATAGGAGACTGCTGATTGGCTGGGCTAAAGTCGATGTTGACTGATATGTTATAATAGAATACGCTTAACTCTTTCAACGGCAACTGCGACTCAGGTCGAACTACAAAAGACAAACTTCTGTCAATTATAGTTGGATGCTAGATTCATTTTCCGCGAAAAAAAGACTGGTCATTCAAGTGCCAGCATGCGAATTGTTCAGTAGAATATGATGGCTGGGTTCAACAGATATCCACCGCGCGCTTTGGGTGCATTGAACACAAAGGGCGTCGAAGAAAGCTGCTGACTGTGTACAGAGCAGGGCATTAAAAGAGCTAAATAGTATGGCTTCAAAAATCGTATCGGGCATTCAATATTAACTGGGCCCTCTTAGAGTTTTAGGTTTTTATCGGATTTTTTTGTCCTTTTGAAGGGATTATTGGATTATTTGTAATTTAAAATGTGGATAATTGGAGTTTCTTCTTCTGTAGGGTTAAAATATTACTGATATTTTAAAATATTGTAGGATTTTTTATGCAATTTCATTAAGGACTTTTTAATTTTTTTAGTCAGAACTTTTGGATTATCGAACTTTCAGGACTCCCATCACAACGCCCCATTAACCCTTAAATATCGCAAAACTGTACAAGAGGCCCTCATACAGGCTGGTTAGCCTGTCGCGCCCCCCCCCCCCCCTTTTTTTTTTTTTTATAAGATCCGTTAGAACCAAAATATCGTGACTTTTTATTTAACATATTTCATTGAAAAAAAGCAACTGGGGAGAATGGCAGCGCCTTATATTACCCCTCTTAAGGATAAATGACGGTTTTGCAGGGCAGACGTGAGGAAACGACATAGAGCCCAGTGTGATGCCTTTTGAGGCGAATAAACAGGCTATGAAAGTGGTGTGCTGCGCAAAAACTAAGGAGGTGAGAAAAGCACCGGTTGACAAGGAGAAGGGAAACACCACAAGAGACACAGGACAGACAGAGGGGTACTAACAACAACACGAACAATAAACTGGTTGCTTACATTTGAATAAAAATAGCCTGTCACTAAGGATTTTATTGTAACTATCATAATGAATCATGAACGGCATCGACCTAAAAAAATCGTTTCTAAAATAAACAGCCAGAAACATTTTCTATTGCTTTTGAAACTGCAATTTGAAACACATGGTAAATTGTATCAAGGCTGAAAGAAGCATAGTTTGCAATAATTCTAGGGAGACTATGCCTCGGAATATAATGACAGGGACAGACAATGAATGAAGGAATTGGTTAATTAATTAATTAATTAATTAATTAATTGACAAACAGAGAGACAGATAGAGACAGACAGACAGACAGACAAACAAACAGATAAATTAATGACCTCCCCATACGTAATTTTGCCTGAATATTTGTCGGGAATCTTTGGTCCACATGAATATAATCTCGACTATTTGACTGATCGAAGTCCATTAAGGTGATTATGTTTTTGAATTCGGAAAGGAACTTCAATTTTTTTGTTTCTAATGGCAGTTGGTGCCAAAGTCGTGCTGCAGCAGGAAAAAATGAGTTATCAGATTGACTTGTTCTTGCTCAGTATAATTGTAGTTTCGGGGGCTGTCTTGCATAATACCTCCTACGATAATGTGGATCATTCGAAATAATATCACCAAGGTAACTTAGAAATAAATGGTTTTCAATTGCATGCATCGAATTGATTTAAGTTACAAGTAACTTTTAGTTAGTACCTGTTTCATGCCAGGAGAGGGATGTTTTCGCCTATGCTATATTTATATCTCGTGTATATCTATTTCGATCCAACTGGATATCGACGTGGCTTGTTTGTTGGCTGGCGTTTTGATCATGGTTGGATCTTGATTACACGGAATTCGATGCAGCCTCTTTGACATTAAAAACTGTTGCCTGCTTCAATTTGCCACGACAGTCAACATTATTTCAGGGATGTTGTCTGTTTGGAATTGTTAGCAGGTGCAGAGTGTGATGAATGTTCAGAACTTGTGGTCATGTTCATGTTACTTGTCATATTTGTACAGATTCGTTAATGGACTGAATTTGGATGCAGATTTTGATGGGTAATGGTCACTGATTATTTGATACATTTGTATAAGTGTACACAACTCTCTACGCCCAGACAGTGGCATAACACCAGTTTCTTCACACAATTTAGCATTTAATGTAGTATGCATGGCACCATATATGATCCACGCAGGGGTCAGATGAATACTCTCTAGCCTTAATGCTTCGACGGGAGTGCAACCACCTCATACAACACAATCCTATTCTATTTAAGTTCGAATCATTGAGGTATATAATATTTTTAATGTCTTATTGTCAAGAGTGTACTTTAAAGTTTCTTAAATGTTCAGTTGTTTGGTGGCTTTCGTAATTGGTTTAAACTTATTTTTATCTTTATATAAAAAAACCGCCAGTACTTTCCGACCGGTATGCACTATCGGGGCAACCTCCTCCACTTAGCTCCGTCTTTGACGCGGCAAGGCGCTTGACACTAATCCGATTGCTGCCAATCAATTCTTAGCCTTGGAGCAACTTCAATGCCTGATACAAAATCTATACTTTGGGTCCTACAATCGGTCACTGTTTGTCGTTGTATTTACATTTTCAGGTAATGTTTACTCTCGAAACGTCCCATTATATATTTGCATTATAATCCTGCGACAAATTAACCTTCCCTTAACACTAATTACACGTACACTTTGGATATTACCTTTTCAAAATATTCACTTGAGTTGGCTGCCATTATGAAAATTGTGAATTCGGCACCCAATGGTTTGTAAATGAGCACTGGGACGATCTTAGGCATTCAAAATGGCGCTCACCACGAGGCATGATGCTGTCATGTTTCATTTGGATTTTTAACTAATGATGATAACTGCTATATACACAACCGAGCAGGCAGATTAAAGTTAAGATAGCAAAAATACGTCGACGACTGTTTCCCGAGGTAACTCTGGAGAAAAAAAACCTGGAACCTAGTGAAATATTAGATATGGAGCACTACACCACCAGCACCAGGGCTATACACTGGAACTTTGCTTTTTCCCTGGTCAAAGTTAACCGTCCAGAGTAGTTGAAATAAAATGCTGTGTTTGAGTTGACTTTACAGCAAAATAACAGCACATGCTGGCCCAATTCTCCATAAACTTAACACTTGGTTACGGTTGGTTAGAACAACTTTTTTTTATGGATGGTCGTGTGCCGAGTGATTTTGCTGGTCGTTGATCACATGTTGCAGATGTTCTAGAGCTGTCCATCTGCAGCATTGTAGCAAAATTCAGCTTCACAGTTCTTGAAACATGCTTCATAATTTATCCGTAATAAGTGTTTCGCATGTGAAGAAGTTGAGAAAATGCTTGAGTGAATCTAAAGTTTGCTGCTGATATTTCCAGTTGGGAAGCACTGTGGTCATTGGCGTCAGGTCATTTAACATTGCAAAAGTGCCTGTGCAAAGGAAAACTGGTGTCTGGTCGTTTTGACCAGGCGGTCGCCCAACCCTAGCGACTGGGGTCGGCAATTTCAGGTGCTAACTCGCCCTGATTTTACCACGCAGAACCTGCCAGGGTATGTCAAAGAGAGTGACTGTGAGAACATTTTCAAAACAAAAGATGAAATCAGTCTTGATATATGAAATGGGAGCACTGGAGAGGGAGCACTTTATATATTTATAACTTAAGCGTCCTAGTATTATAACAATTATGCTTTTGGTGCTTATATTCATTTATTTATATATCAATTTGTTGAAAATTTAGACCTATCTTTTAATTCACAATAATTAAAGCATTTTAGCTATAAACCACGTGCAAAGCAACTTACCTGACTTCATACCTGCTATTTTCATGCTGTGGTCCACCATGGAAATAAGCCAAAGCAAGATTTCCTAGGCTTTTGATGCTCTCATTTCATGTATTATAGTCTGCTGTGCTTTCAGCAATTACATTGCACCCTGCCGGCATTTGTGTCTTAATATCGTGTGTTTTATAGATTTTATGTATTTTAGCATTTCAATTGTACACTTTATTTCACATGCATGTGTAAATATTCTCAAACAATCAATGAATCAATCAATCAATAAACATTCAGTGATAAAAAAGTTAGTACATTTCGGCCTGGTCATTATCTTAATGTAATTTTTCCTTTTACGTTTGTGGAGAGAATGCACAACTGACTAATTGCAGGATTATTCATCTGTTACTTTTCCCCGAATTAATAAACGTAATGAATATATGTGCAAAGATTCGCTGAGGCTTTACATGTACATTTTACAAAAATTGTCTTATTTTACTTGCGATGGTCTTTTTTACATTTTTTTTTTTTACTAATTTTTGCCATCAGATGTTTGTACAATCTGAGGGAAAATAGCCAAATCAGTACAATAATGACTAAAATGTGATTTCGTCAACAATGTCAACGAAGATTTTCCACTCGAAACTCACCAGAATGCATCATTTGCATGCTTAAATTCGATTTTTTTGGGGGGGGGGGGATAGGCGCGGGTAGGGGCATGCCCGCAGATCCAGTATGACATTGGCACTGGTTTTGGCCCTTTGGGCCACTTGTGTCTGATCTGGGCCACTGAAAATAATTAATTAATTAAAGCATGACCCAGTAAAACGCGTTTCACGAGCAACCTTTTCAGTACGATGCGTACATTTAGTTATGAGATTATATATGTATGTACATTTACATTTTAATATCAAATTAAACTTCTTAATATACTTACATAAACAGTATTGCAGTGTCTGCGTTACAACCACCCCATGTTAGTTACAGATTGAAGTGTTTATTGGCCAAATGCATGCACCCTACGTGCCTGTTATAAGTGCGGCTACAAAAAAAGAACTGCATGATTAAAAAACAGATATAACTCCATCAAATTTCATGTGGGTAAAAATAACGAGTTGAATGCTGGTCAAAATGTGGAAGCAAATCGACGGGAAATGGACAAGCACTTACTATTAGCTCCCATGTGCCTGTTAATTATGTACAACAGATGGGGAACATAGTCCCATGGCGACCGCAAGCGGGAAACGTAACATGTTTACATAATTGATTGCTTCCTCGGCTACTACAACTACTATCCTGTAACAATAACAAACTTCTTTGTCAGCCACTAACTTTTCAACTGCAACCAAATCAAGCATGATTTGCCATATAATAAATATTCGTAAGTACCTGTATACCAACTTTTGAAGACTGAAAGCCTATCAAGGTCAAGACCAAGGTCAACGTCAACGAGAATTTCCACAATATTACCACATGTGCCAATTGTTGTACATCTATACCACATACATGTACAAAAACAGGAAAAAACAAAACCATGTCTAACTAATACAACAAGTAGCAGGTGAACGTCATATGAAGGTCAAGGTCACTCCAAGGTCATGATATGGAACTCATTTTTCCTTTTGCCATCTATTTGGAGGTAAAATGTCATCGCATTATTGATTTGAATTATTGTTTTGAACATATATTGTCAGTGTGTGTTTTGAAAAATAAACAAATATAGGAGTGGGGGGAGGCTAAGTAATAGTAAAAAAAAAAAATATTTTTAAATGTTCAAGGATGACTACATGGCACCTGGCATTTTCTGACTTTGTAGGACCCGGTAGTCATATATCAAGAAAAAAAAATGTCGAGTGAACACAAAACTTCTGTCAGACTATTCACCTTGTATATGTGCCTTACCGGAAACAGTACCTTACACTCAGGGAAATAACAAACGAAATAATTTCGTCCCAATTACAACACGTTATATTTAGTTCAAAGTTTAATTTACAAGGTAAAACTGCCGTGCATCTACAGACCTGCATTTTTCATGTTGGCATGACATGGTGCACAGTTCAGTCGATATATTGCATTATGTCTACCGCTATCATAAATCACATAAGGTAACGATTTTGCTGCAACAGAGTTCATTTTGCAGTTGGAAACCAGAAAGGAAAATTTGTTTCAAAGCAAATCAGTGCATTTATGAAGGCAGAAAATGACAGAAAAAATGAGAAAAAAAAACTGTAGCAAAAAAAAATTCTTTGCATGAAAAGAAATCTGCAATTAAGAAGGAAGTGAGAAACAGAAAGAATTTTTGAAAAATCAAAATGTCCGATGTCAGCAAGCAAACAAGACTTAGTCATGCTGTAAAAAACTCTTCCTTATCCACTTTTTGTTCCAACTGTGATTCATGTATGGGTCACCTTTTAAAGTGCTGCATGGCCTGATGGCAAAGGGTCATCATGTGTTAGCATAAAGGTCCTATGACATGTGCGGAAACAACAGATCATAGTCATGTACATACAAATATGATTGACTGCTGATGACTAATCATGACCTGTTCTAAATTCCAAATTTTTAATTTGTTGCAAAAAGTATAAGATCACACAAAGCAAAAACAAAGTACAAACAAAGCAATCAAGCAGTAGAGTTTTGTTATTTGGCTTTGTAAATTTTGTCTATCATTGCACACTCGGGGATGGTGGTCTTTTTATTATTTTTGTTTGTATAAACGAAAAGTTTGGAATAAAAAAAAAAAGTCTGTAAAATTGTTGTGCATTGGAATGGTAAAGATGGCTGAATTGTAGCAGCTGATCACCCAATTGGTTATGAAATATGCTGTGAGAATGACATGGACAGCAGCTGAAAAACATGGGCCACAGATATGAGTTTAGGCAACAAAATTGATGGTGGTTTGCTTGAATGCCTTGAAGCAGACCGAAATGACTTAACAGTCGGGTCAAGCCCTCCATTAACAAAAAAAAAAAAAAAAAAGACTGGCAGAAAAATTAAACTCATGACAGACTAATTGAGGTGTTCGAGGTTATTTTATTGCCGATTAATGGCACTTGAGGGAGAAGGATGGCACTGGATAATAAAAATGAACATTTGGTAATATAATGGCTGAACCACACAATCGGTAACTCAACATCTTGAGATATATATTTTTTTCAAGGAAAGTTTTCAAATCAGTGCTTGAAGAATTACGAAAGTAAAGAGGAGATGTAAGTGAACAAAAGCAACCAATCTCGCCTGAACATAATGCTAAATTGCATTCAAATGGAGCACTTTCAAATAGAAACCCTAACAGACTGCCGCATAAAGTGTTTTTTGAACTGAGCTTACTTTTTGGAAGACGAAGTCGCCAGCGTTTGCGTGGTTTAAAGAAAAGATAGACGTGCTGTGCCTACAGATTCTTCAGACATCGAACCTGTACACCAAATATACCATACAAAGAAGGATATCATCAAGGTATTAACTGCAAAGAAAATAAAAACAAGCCATCATGTCACCTAGGCCAGATGATAATAGATGTCCAGTCAAAAGTTGCTAGTTACATCTTTCCAACCTGAATAGAGACTGTGTGTGATTTCAAAGGCCAAAGCAATTGAACAAACAAGATAGCAGTGTTTGGTATGACACCTAATCTGTTGGTGAAAATAGCCTGGGTAAACTGATATTCAAAATAAAAATAAATAAAATTATTTAAGCAAGGTATATACCAACCACTGCATTGAAATTACTGCTGCCAAAGTTCTGCACCAGGCCGCTATGGAATCCGAAGCCATCATGTCACAGGCCACAAGTCTACCGAGAGCCTGAAACACTACACTAGCGGTTGTTCTGGTAAATTTCAAGAGAGAAACATCCTTCATTCTTCATCGTTATGACAATGCAACTTGACCCAACACATGTAACTGAACCATAGAAATTTCTGTTGCCCAGCAAGACAACTTGAATCCACACACAGTGACGTCAACAATTAAAGCACGACATGGGCGTAGTTCCCTATTCCGTAGTGCAACTTTTAGGGATGACTGCACGTTTTATATATATATATATATATATATATATATATATATATATATATATATATATATATATATATATATATATATATATATATATATATATATATATATATAATCAAACCAGTCACCCATTAGACATTTCAGTTACAGACACCTTGATGGTATTTAAGTTTTAGGCAGCAGGGACTGGATTGACTATGAAAATTTATAGGGGTTTTGTGTCATCAGAATATAGCTCAAATGCCATAACCAGATCAATCAGGTCAGTAATGTATATCAAACATAAAATTTGGCCCGATATACGACCTTGTGGTACATCTGCAGTTAATAGACTTCATCTATAAAGCTTGCATTATACGACCACCTCTTTCAAAATGATCACTAAAGTAGATTGCAAACAAGCCAAGAAAATCACATCAATATCAGAAGAATGAAATTTCAACATAAAACCTTGCTGCCAAACTGCATCAAATGCTCTAATGAACATTCAGCTTTCGTATTTATTTTAAACTGAGAGAGAGAGAGAGAGAGAGAGAGAGAGATAGAGAGAGAGAGAGAGAGAGTAAGTAGCTCGGGAATTAATCTCGGTGACAATACAGGTTTTTTCCACAAAAAACGTATTTAAGCGACAGGACGCCATTGGGGCAAAAGGGAAATCTGACCTTGGCTGGTAGTATTGCAAAACGATAAAACTACAACAAACAAAACCAAAACGACAACAAAAACAAACAAAAAACAAAAAAAACAAAAAAAAAACAAAAAAAAAAAAAAACCCAACAAAAAAAATATTAAAAAAAAACAAGTGTGTTGTGTACGATATACATTTTGAAAAAGCTGTATTATTTCATGGATGGAATCATCCTACAGTTGCAGTTTAAGAAAGCTGATATGTACACATCAATTGCAAGATTGTCATTGGTCATAGGTCTGTGTTTGCCAGTATCCCCACAGATACAAGCAAGGAACACCACAGGCTACAATCTTTCATTTTGTCACTTCAGGGTGCATTCTAACATTTGGATACTTTTGTGACACGCTGAACACTTCTAACGGTATTGATGAGTCACAAAAGCTTATGCCTGTTTCTGTCAATTGTTTGCATTGAAACTTGACCACACTGTAATACAGTTAAGTGTTGAATAGTAGTTCCCTAATGTTTCCTTGTACTGATACCAGTCATTTTTGTCTCCTGTGTTTCACCTGGTGACAGAAACCATGATCTGAATTCCTTTGTCACAAATGTCATACACACTGGGTTAAGCAGAGCACCAATTGGAAGTACAAAAATAACGACAGCAATTTGAACATTGTGGCATAGTATTGGTATCACGAAAGCTGAAATGAGAAGCACTATTATTGAAGACGAATAGCTGATTATATTTAATATTAGCAAATATATACCTGCGTTGGTTTTTCCTGTTCTTGCAGACTGTTTTTTGCTTTTTACAATTGTGTAGATGCACACTACATGTCCGGTGACGGTCCAAGCAAACCCTGCTACTTGCATAATTATTAAAAAATATTTCAGCACTAGTTCTAAACCATTAACATCTAGGAAAAAAAGAGAACACAGTGCACGGAAATCGGTGTTTTTTGCCTTGGAGGAGAAGCTTACAGAAATGCTAACAGATA
>CAXHWN010002127.1:280000-428839 GCA_964020975.1 Hermodice carunculata | reverse complement strand
CGTACATGTATTTCCAATGTGCAGTAAGTATCTGCATTCCGATTTCAAAGACTTGCGACGGTTCTAAAGATTGTGACGATGGATCTGATGAGTTTTGTACACTGAATCCTAATAATCTAAACACACGCATTATAATGAATCCGAGTAATCAAGTATACAATTCCGGAGTAAATAAGTCGATCACAGAATTCCTATTTGGAAGACTCCATCCTGCCAGTTGTAGCGATGTAAATTGGTTACCTTGCTCTGAGAGGCTCAACTCGCCATGTTTTCATAGATCTGATGTATGTGTGTATGATACTTTATTTAGCAAAATGGTATCCTGTGAAACAGGCGAACACCTTCAGCATTGCTACAGAATACAGTGTGGCGGCATGTATAAATGTCCATTTTCTTACTGCATTCCGATACGCAAAGTTTGCGACATTACCTGGGACTGTCCTGATGGTTTTGAAGAATTGAACTGTGTGGAATTATCATGCAAATCATTGTTTCACTGCAAGCATGAGACAACATGTCTTCATCATAGGGACATATGTGATGGACAAGTTCAATGCAAACACTCCTTTGACGATGAGCTCTTGTGCGACTTCATGTGCCCCGTTGCTTGTATTTGCTCCGGATATGCTGCCAATTGTTCAAAGAATTACAACAACACTGTCCCACACATTCAGCACAACACGAGATCCTTAATTTTTAGTAACAATATGTTGACATTTTGGAGATATACTGTGAAGTTGTACAAATATGCATTTGCTTTAGACCTGAGTTGGAATTATTTAACAAATTTAGAACGTGACTCATTCACAATGTTTCCAAATTTAAGAAGGTTAGATCTTAGTCACAACCATCTGGCAGTGTTACACTATGGATGTTTTGTAGCATTAAAGGACCTACATTCTTTATCGTTGTCTAGAAATAAAATTACAGACATTAGATCATCATTTTGTTTAGGCCTGTCTAGTTTAACCCATTTACATTTAAGTCTATCAGGCATTAAATCCATCGATAGTGGTGCATTTACGGAACCTAATGTCCTCAATACCATTGACCTTTCCTCGAACACTCTTGTTGACATCCATGAGGACTCTTTTAGGCCGGATAATGCTATTCAGAAAATAAATCTATCTGGTACAGACATTTTGAACATTTCTCCCAGATTCTTTCAGCGATTTAAATATCTATTTCGTGTTTATACCAGCCAAGAAGGTCTCTGCTGTATTCAATGTATAGCCGACAAATGTTACATGCCCTCATCCAATGGCAATACATGCATTCCTTTAATCCCAGGGTTTGAAATAAAGATTTTTAATTGGGCCCTGTTAACGATCTGTGCTAAATTCAACCTCCTGGTTTTTCTTAGTTTGATAAACAAAACCACAAACAGAAACAGGCTGATGAAGACATACTTAGCATGTTTTAATAGTTTAACATCAATTTACATGATAATAATTGGAGTGGAAGATTCAAAATATGGCACATATTTTACCATATTCAGACGTGTGTGGTCTAATAGCATTCCCTGCAAAGCTGCTTCAATCATGTCCATCATTTCTGTCTCTGGTTCAGGTTTTGTGATGTCGCTTATCACATCAGATTACTTTATAAGCTTGGTGCTAGTTTTTAGACTAAAACCAATAACAATCAAGTTCACAAAACAGTTAACAGGTCTTCTAACGTCATTGTTGTTATCTGTTAGCATTTCTGTCAGCTTGTTCTCCAAGGAAAAAACCACAAATTTCAGTGCATTGTGTTCTCTATTTTTCCAAGATGTTATTGGTTATGAACTAGCACTGAAATATTTTTTAATATTTATGCAAGTAGCAGGGTTTGCTTGGACCGTCACGGGACATGTAGTGTGCATCTACACAATTGTAGAAAGCAAAAAACAGTCTGCAAGAACAGGAAAAACCAACGCAGGTATATATTTGTTGATATTAAATACAATCAGCTATTCTTCTTCAGGAATAGGGCTTCTCATATCAGTTTTCGTGATACCAATACTATGCCGCAATGTTCAAATAGCTGTCGTTATTTTTGTACTTCCAATTGGTGCTCTGCTAAACCCAGTGTGTATGACATTTGTGACTAAGGAATTCAGATCATGGTTTCTGTCACCAGGTGAAACACAGGAGACAAAAATGACTGGTATCAATACAAGGAAACATTAACTCCTATTCACCACTTCAATCTATTGCGGTGTGGTCACGTTTCAATACATACAATTGACAGAAACAAACATAAGCTTTTGTGACACATCAATACAGTTAGAAGTGTTCAGCGTTTCACAGAAGTATCCAAATATTAGAATGCACCCTGAAGTGACAAAATGAAAGATTTTAGTCTGCGGGGTCCCTTGCTTTTACCTGTGGAGATACTGCAAACGCAGAACTGTTACTAATGCCAATCTTGCAATTGATGTGTACATATCAGCTTTCTTAAAATGCAACTGTAGGATGATTCCATCCAATAAATAATTCAGCTTTTCAAAATGTATATCGTACACAAGACACTTTTTTGGGGGGTTTTCTTTTTTTGTTTTTGTTTTTGTTTTGTTTTTTTTTTTTTTTTTTTTTTGTTTGTTTTTTTTTTGTTTTTGTTTTTTTTTTTAGTTTTATCGTTTTGTAATAGTTCCAGCTAAGGTCAGATTTTCCTTTTGCCCCATTGGCCGCCTGTCGCTTAAATACGTTCTTTGTGGAAAAAGACCTGTATTGTCACCGAGATTAATTCTCTCTCTCTCTCTCTCTCTCTCTCTCTCTCTCTCTCTCTCTCTCTCTCTCTCTATCTCTCTCTCTCTCTCTCTCTCTCTGTTTAAAATTAATACAAAGGCTCAATGTTCATTGGAACATTTGATGCAGTTTGGCAGCAAGGTTTTATTTTGAAGTGTTATTCTTCTGACATTGATGGTGATTTTCTTTTCTTGTTTTGAATTTATTTTAGTGATCATTTGGAAAGAGGTGGTCGTAAAAGGCACGTTTTATAGATGGGGTCTATTAAATGCAGATGTACCACAAGGTCCTATCTCAGGCCAGATTTTATGTTTGATATACATTACCGACCTGAGTGATCTGGCTCACGTATTTCATCTTTATCCTGATGACACAAAACCCCTATAAATTGTCCTAGTCAATCCAGTCCCTGCTGCCTAAAACTTCAATACCATCAAGGTGTCTGTAAATGAAATGTCTAATGGGTGACTGGTTTGATTATCAATATAAATATAGAAAACGTGCAGTCATTCCCAAAAGTTGCACCACGAAATCGGGAACTACGCCCATGTCGTGCTTTAATTGTTGACGTCACTGTGTGTGGATTCAAGTTGTCTTGCTGGGCAACAGAAATGTCTATGGTTCAGGTACATGTGTTGGGTTCAGTTGCATTGTCATAACGATGAAGGATGTTTCTCTCTTGTGTTTACCAGAACAACCGCAAGTGTAATGTCCCAGGCTCTCGGTAGACTTGTGGCCTGTGACATGATGGCTTCAGGTTCCATGGCAGCCTTGTGCAGAGCTTTGACAGCAATAACTTCAATGCAGTGGTTGGTATATGCCCTGCTTAAATAATTCTATTTATTTTTATTTTGCATATCAGTTTACCTGGGCTATTTTCACCAACAGATTAGGTGTCATACCAAACACTGCTATCTTGTTTGTTCACTTGCTTTGGCCTTTGAAATCACACTCGACAGTCTCTATTTAGGTTGGAAAGAAGTAATTAGCAACTTTTGACTGGAAATCAATTATTATCTGGAGTAGGTGCCATGATGGCTTTTTTTTTTTTTTTTTTTTTGTTTTTGTTTTTGTTTTTGTTTTCTTTGGAGTTAATACCTTGATGATATCCTCCTTTGTGTGGCATATTTGGTGTACATGTTCGATGTCTGAAGAATCTGTAGGCACAGCACGACTATTTTTTCTTTAAACCACGCGAAACCCTGGCGACTTCGTCTTCCAAAAAGTAAGCTCAGTTCAAAATACACTTTATGGGGCAGTCTGTTAGGGTTTCTATTTGAGAGTGCTCCACTTGAGTGTAATTTACCATTGTGTTCAGGACAGATTGGTTGCTTTTGTTCACTTACATCTGGTCTTCACTTTCATAATTCTTCAAGCACTGATTTGAAAACTGTCCTTGAAAATAATATATATCTCAAGATGTTGAGTTACCGATTGTGAGGTGCCGCCCTTACATTACCAAATGTTGATTTTCATTATCCAGTGCCATCCTTCTTTCTCAAGTACCATAAAGCGGCAGTAAAATAACCTCGAAACTGTTTACACTTCATCTAGTCTGGCGATGAGTTTAATTTTCCTGCCAGTTGTTTTGCGAAGTTACCATGTTTTTTATTAATCGAGGGCTTGACCCTACTGTTAAGTCATTTCGGTCTGCTTCAAGGCATTCTAGCAAACCACCATCAATTTGGTTCCCAAATTCATATTTGTGGTCCATGTTTTTCAGATGCTGTCCATTTCATTCACACAGCATATTTCATAACCAAATGGGTCATCAGATGCTACAATTCAGCCATGTTTACTATTCTAATGCACAACAATTTTACAGACGGCTTTGTTTTGTTTTGTTTTGTGTTTGCTCCAAAATTTTCGTTTATAAAAAAAAATAAATAAAAAAACCTCCGCCCCGAGTGTGCAATGATAGACAAAATAAACAAAACCAAATAATACAACTCTATTGCTTGATTGCTTTGTTTGTACTTTGTTTTTGCTTTGATTGATCTTATACTTTTTGCAACAAATTAAAAATTGGAATCGGTCCACTGTAAGGAAGAGCAGATGTGCGCAGTTCAAGGTGCTTGGTTGAGATTTTTAGAAACAGAAGTATTGCAAGCATATTTGTTAGTTATATAAATTGCTAGAAAATCATGAAATAATTTTTACCTATCAAAGGGATTTGGAAAATGTAAGTGTGGAATATCAATTTTCACAACTATGATGTGTAGGTATGCCAGGCTGACTTATCATCCTAGGTTTTCCATTTTAACTTTTGCCCAGAGATGCTCTCAGACAGTACTACAGCTCCAAATTAGGAGCAACAATAGCAGACATGTACATATTTCTGATAAACCAGGAGTAGAACAGGTCATTATTGGTCATTAGCAGTCAATCATATTTGTATGTGCATGACTATGATCTGTTGTTTTCGCTCATGTCATAGGACCTTTATGCTAGCATATGATGACCATTTGCCATCAGGTAATGCAGCAGTTTAAAAGGTGACTCATACATGAATCACAGTTCCAACAAAAAGTGGATAAGGAAGCGTTTTTTCCCGCATGACCAACTCTTGTTTGCTTCCTGACATCGGACATATTGATTTTTCAAAAATTCTTTCTGTTGCAGCAAAATCGTTACCTCACGTGATTTATGATAGCGGTAGACATGATGCAATATATAGACTGATCTGTGCACCATGTCATGCCAACGTAAAAAATGCAGGTCGGTAAGGCCGCCTAGCTATGGGACCAAAGACATACTAACACATTCTGGCCCCTCTGACATTTTTTCCAGGGGAGGGGGGGGGGGGCACAACAAGGTAGAATAGAGCAAATGAGATTGGGAAATAACCTGTTCAGAAGATGTCAGGTTTAGACGAACCGATTAATATCTTTTTCCCTGGTCCACATCCATATTTTGTCACCAGAGATCAATCAATATATTAGAATCAAAATGTACTCTTGTATTTAAAATCTTGAAACTATCGATTTAAGAGCTACAAATACTACTGGCAACTCATATGGGCTGACATAGTCCCTTGTAAAACGAGGCGGGCTGTACCCTGCTCACATAATATGCCCCTTTTTGCTTTTAGATGCACGGCATTTTTACCTTGTCAATTAAACTCTGAACTTAATATAACGTGTTGTAATTGGGACGAAATTATCTCGTTTGTTATTTCCCTGAGCGTAAGGGACTGTTTACGGTAAGGCCCATATACGAGGTGAATAGTCCGGCAGAAGTTTTGTGTTCATTCGACATTTTTTTTTTTTCGCTTGATTTATGACTACCAGGTCACACAAAGTCAGAAAATGCCAGGTGTAATCTAGTCATCCTTGAACATCTAAAAATATTATTTTTTTACTATTATTTAGCCTCCCCCCACCCCCGTATTTGTTTATTTTACACACACACACTCTGACAATATATGTTCAAAATAATCATTCAAATAAATAATGGGATAACCTTTTACCTCCAAAAGGATGGCAAAAAGAAGAATGAGTTCCATATCATGACCTTGAAGTGACCTTGACCTTCATATGACGTTCACCTGCTAATTGTTCTATTAGTTTGATGTGGTTTTGTTTTTTCCTGTTTTTGTACATGTATGTGGTATAGATGTACAACAATTGGTAGATGTGGTATCATTCTGGGAATTCTCGTTGACCTTGACATGACCTTGATAGGCTTTCAGTCTTCAAAAGTTGGTATCAGATACTTACGAATATTCATAATATGGCAAACCATGTTTGATTTGGCTGCAGTTGAAAAGTTAGTGGCTGACAAACAAGTTTTGTTATTGTTACAGATAAGCAGTTGTAGTAGCCGATGAAACAATCAGTTATGTAAACATGTTACGTTACCTGCATGCGGGCGCCATAGGACTATGGTCCCCATCTATTGTACATAATTAACAGGCACATGGGAGCTAATAATAAGTGCTTGTCCCTATCCCGTCGATTTGCTTCCAATTTTTGACGATTATTCAACTCATTACTTTTACCCACTTGAAATTTGATGGAGTTATATCAGTTATTTTTTTAATCATGCGGTTCTTTTTTGTAGCCACACTTATAACAGGCACGTAGGGTGCGTGCATTTGGCCAATGCACACGTCAATCTGTAACTAATATGGGGTGGTTGTAACGCAGACACTGCAATAGTGTTCATGTAAGTATATTAAGAAGTTTAATTTGATATTAAAATGTAAATGTACATACATATATAATCTCCTAACTAAATGTACGCAACGTTCTAAAAAGGTATCTTGTGAAACGCGTTTTACTGGGTCATACTTTAACTAATTAATTATTTTCAGTGGCCCAGATGAGACACAAGTGGCCCAAAGGGCCAAAACCAGTGCCCGCAGTCATGCTGGATCTGGGGACATGCCCCTGCCCGCGGTTACCCCTCCCCCCCCAAAAAAAAAAATCGAATTTGAGCATGCAAATGATGCATTCTGATGAGTTTCGAGTGGAAAATCTTCCGTTGACATGGTTGACGAAATCAAAACATTTAAGTCATTATTGTACTGATTTGGCTATTTTCCCTCAGATTGTAACAAGATAATTTGTGTATTATATACATGTAAAGCCTCAGCGAATTTTTACACATATATTCATGACGTTTATTAATTCGAGGAAAATTAACAGATGAATTATCCTGCAATTAGTCTGTAGTGCATTTTCTCCACAAAAGTAAGAGGAAAAAAATACATTAAGATAATGACCAGGCCGAAATGTAATAATTCTTTTTATCACTGAATGCTAATTGATTGATTGATTGATTGATTCATTGATTCATTCATTGAGAATACTGTATACATGCATGTGAAAAAAAAGTGTACAATTGAAATGCTAAAATAGATAATATCTATAAAACACATGATATTAATACACATATGCCGGCATGGTGCAATGTAATTGTTGAAAGCACACCAAACTATAATGCATGAAATGGGAGCATCAAAAGCCTAGGAAATCTTGCTTTGGCTTATTTCCATGGTGGACCACAGCATAAAAATAGCGGGTATGAAGTCAGGTAAGTTGCTTTGCAAATGGTTTGTAGCTAAAATGCTGTAATTAATGTGAAATAAAAGATAGGTCTAAATTTTCAACAAATTAATGTATAAATAAATGAATATACGCACCAAAGGCATAAGTTTTTGTAAGACACTTAGATTTTAAATATATAAAGTGCTCCCTCTCCAGTACTGCCTTTTCATGTATCAAGAATGATTTCATCTTTTGTTTTGAAAATGTTCTTACACTCACTCTCTTTGACACAACCTGGCAGGTTCTGTGTGGTATAATCATGGCGAGTTAGCACCTGCAATTGCCGACCCCAATCCCTAGGGTTGGGCGACTACCTGGTCAAAACGACCAGACACCAATTTACCCTTGCAGGGACACTTTTGCAAAGTTTTTGATGGTCATTCATGGTCATGTTAGGCCTAGGGGGCTTTTCTGATGGATTGATGTTGGTGTTAGTGTCACTTCATGGACTTATATGAATAATGATCATTGTTGAGATGGTGGTTGCAAGTAGTACCTTTTTAAATACTGAATGTTATTGACATTTTCAACAAACTAAGTACCTGCACCTACAAATTCTCTGATGTGCTGAAATTTTGGTCCCTTTTCATAAATGGTATGGTCCTGTATGCGCATGAATGATGAACCTGTTCAAGCCAATTTACTGAAATAGGCCTATAATTTCAAACAAAACTTTTTGCATGGTCATATTAAAACTAGACATGGCTTTTTTGACCCTATGGACCTTTACAGTTACGTTTTGGTCTCTTTCGGGTAAATACGAACTATAAATTTATGTGTTTCAGCTATACATACCAAGGAACATTGCCTTTGGTCGGAATTGACTTGGATTTGTTTCATTAGGACTACGGTTTGGATATGGTAATGGCGCTGTCTAGTTTAAATGACTTAACGCCAACGACCATAGTGCTGTCCAACTGGAAATATGGGTAGCAAACTTTAGATTCACTGAAGCATTTTCTCAACTTCTTCTGATGCGAAAAAACTTTTTACGGATAAATTATGTAGCATGTTTCAAAAAATGTGAAGCTAAATTTTGCTACAATACTCCAGTTGGACAGCCCTAGACCAGCTTCAACACGTGATCAACGACCAGTAAAATCATCCCCCCCCACACGCCCACCCGTTAAAAACAAAAAACAAAAAAAAACCCAGCATTTTATTTCAACTAGCCTGAACTCCTGCATATAGCCCAGGTGCCGGTGGTGCAGTGATCCACATCTAATATTTCACTAGGTTCCAGGTGTCCATTCTCCGAGTAACCAGGGGAAACAGTTGTCAAAGTATTTTCAAAAGATGATTTGCTATCTTTACTTTAACCTGCGTGCTCGGGTGTGTATGATGCAGTTATCATCGATAGTTAAAAATCCAAATGGGACACGACACCATTATGCCTCGTGGTGAGCCCCATTTTGAGCATTGCGCTATTAATGAATTGATTGTGGGACAGTTGGACAAAAATACATTTGATTTGGCTATGAAAGTGAATCCCAGCTAAAACATATACCATATCATTATTAATGCTCAGTAATATTTGTAAACATATACTTTTGGTTTCATATATTATAAGTTTAAACCAATTATGAAAACCACCAAACAGCTGAACATTTAAGAAACTTTAAAAAACACTCTCGACAAGAAGACATTAAAAATATAATATACCTCAATAATTCGAACTTAAATAGAATAGGATTGTGTTGTATGGGGAGACTGCACTCCCGTCGAAGCATTAAGGCTAGAGAGTATTCATTTGACTCCTGTTTGGATCATCTCTGATGCCATGCACACTGAATTAAATGCAAAATTGTGTGAAGAAACTGATCTTTTGCCACTGTCTGGGCCTAGAGAAAAGTGTACACAAATACAAATGTATATTATCAAATAACCATTGATCCCTACTCATCAAGATCTATATCCAAATTAAGTCCAATAACGAATCCATCCAAATATGACAAGTAAACATGAACATGACCACAGGTTCTGAACATTCATCACACTATTCATCTGCCATCAATTCCAAATATGAGAACATTCATGAGATAATGATGACTGTCGTGACAAATAGAAGCAGACTACAGTTTTTAATGATGTCAAACAGGATGCACCAAATTCCGTGTAATCAAAATTCAACAATGATCAAAATCGCCAGCCAACAGCAAGCCATATCGATATCCAGTTGGATCAAAATAGATATACACCAGATATAAAACTAGTATGGGCGGAAACACCCCTCTCCTGACATGAAACAGGTACTAACTAAAAGTTAGTAGTAACTTAAATCAATTTGATGCATGCAACTAAAAAACATTTAGTTCTAGGTCACCTTGGTGATATTATTCATAATGATCCACATTATCGTAGGGGGTATTATGCAAGGCAGCCCCCGAAACTGCAATTATTAAGTGCAGGAGCAAGTCAATTTGAGCACTCATTTTTTCCTGCTATAGCACGACTTTGCCACCAACTGGTATAAGAAACAACAAATTTCAAGTTCCTTTCCGAATTCAAAGACATAATTACCTTAATGGTCTTCGATCAGTCAAATAGTCGAGATTATAGTTATGTGGACTAAAGATTCCAGACAATTATTCATTAAAATTACGTATGGGGCGGTTATTGATTTATCAATTTATTTGTTTGTCTGTTCGTCTGTCTCTCTCTCTCTCTGTGTCTATCTATCTATCTATCTGTCTATCTATCTATCTATCTATCTATCTATCTATCTATCTATCTATCTATCTATCTGTCTATCTATCTATCTATCTATCTATCTATCTATCTATCTATCTATCTATCTATCTATTTATCTATCTATCTATCTATCTATCTATCTATCTATCTATCTGACTGTCGTTTGTCTATTACTTGATTAATTAATTGTCTGTCCCTATAATATTATTCCGAGGGATAGTCTCCATAGAATTATTACAATATATATTGCATAGATATATATGTTTGTACACCATACATATATCATATATGTCTTTAATCTGGATCTGATATTTTGTAGTCAGAAAGTGCAATCTAGAGTGGCACTGATTTTTAAGTAATTAGCACAATTGATGTAGCTGTTGTTCCCAGCCATCTTGGCGGTAATTCAGTACATATTTTTGCTAAATATTATTGCTAGGGCTACACACTTTTTCTATTGGAGCACAAGTTATCAAGAAAAACATTTTCATAATTTTGTGCATTTGATCTCATTGTGTGTATGCTGTGGTGCAAGTACATTTTGTATGCACACATACTATTGTGTGGGTCCCTAAAGAAAAAAAAAGCTTGATCTGCATTACTTCACTGGGTTTACATTGTGTTATTACTGTTGCACTGCAATTTTTCACATTGTAAAATAGCCATCAAACTACACATGTGCAGTTTAATATTTGACAACTGATGTGTCAAAAGACTTAGCTTGTATGTAAACTCTGTCACACGTGTACACCACAGTCGAAACCTGTCATCAGCATCCAACATGGCAACTATTTTTATAGATGAGGTTACAAAGGATGATCTGACATTACTGGATTGGATAGGAGAGCAGAGAGCGGAGACTTTACTCCAGATGAGACAGGAAGTGAGGGTCTTTGCCAATGATAATATATTTAACATCAATGATGGCCACATAACCAACATTCTGAGGGAATTACTTGCAGCTGGCAGGTTGGAATTTGGTCATGCAAGCAATATGGAGAAACAAATTGATGTAATAATGTTGATGATGAAATCTTCCATGACTGAGAAAAGGGTAGTTGCACAATGGTTACATCAGCTCGAATCTTCAGTGGATCAGAGAATGGCAGTTTTGGAGAGAGATATGGAGCCTTTCAAGTCTCACAGTAGGCCTAAATCCCCTAAAGTAGATGTGAAAACCCATAAATTATCATTCACTTCAGCAAAGCCAGAGCAAGATCTAAGTTCCCCTCCATGTCCTGGTAGGGACACTGGAGACAGTTTTTTTGGGTGGGTTACATCATAAGCTTGATAGTCTCACGATGCGGTTTATGGACAGGCTCCACCATAAACTAGGGATGATGGCACTGGTGGAAAACAGGCATGTTGCAACTAGCAGCGCAATAGTAGGGTGACATTGCACAATAGCAGCAAGCAAGTGATGGGTCCCCCTCCACCAAAGGCTCCCATGTTGATGGCAAACATGACTGGCGGCCATTCTGTATGCAATTTCAGCACAGTGCAAGTTAGTATCATTGGGACAAGAAAATTAAACTGGATCGTCTTATCAAGTCTTTACAAGACAATGCACTGGCATATTACTGTAGTCTTCGTGAAACTGACAGAGGAGACTGTGATATACTATGTGGTAAAAATGAACAATAGGTTTGGGCTGTTCAATCTTCCAGTGACCATCAGAAGGAAGTGCAGAACCTTAGGCAGCGGGAAGGGAATTCATTGGAAGAACTAGCACAGAGATGCCAGCGTTTGATGGTTTATGGATATCCAGAGTCGGATACTGACTTTCTGGATACTGTGGCCATAGAAACTTTTTAAGGGCAGTTAATAACAAGGAGGCAGCCTTACAGGTGATGACGCAGCAACCAACGGACTTGGAAGATGCTTTGCAGCTCTTAAAGTTGAATGTACAAAATAAGGAAGCCATATTTGGTTCACAGAGGAACAAAATGGTGATGCAGGTAGTAGAGGAAGATTCCCCAATGGTGCAGACAAATGCTATTACTCCTCCCAAGCAGAAAGTCACCAGGTATGACCAGTTTGAGAGACATGAAGACAGACTAGAAAAAATGATGATGACAGATCAGGAGGTAATGAAAAGGCCTTTGGAGGACAATCAAAAATTTATGTCAGGGCTATTGGAGAAAGAGGGAAATACAAGACCCATCACCTGCTCAACTTCTATTCCCAGCAGACCTTTTGATATGTCCAAGGTGAAATGCCATGGCTGTAGTGAACTTGGTCACATGATTCGTAATTGTGTAAATAAGTCACCTTCACCCTCCAAAGCCCTCCAGTTTAGCCAAACTTGAACGGGTCAGGGTAGACAGCCGATCCTCGACCCTTGCTGACTTTTTTGGTGGAAATTCATTGAATCGTTCTCTGTTGTTGGTAGATCTTGACACTTCTTATGAGATAGAAAGTCCGATTTCAAGGTCAAGGGCATCAGATCTGAAAAAGGTTACGGTAAGAGCAGTGATTCATGCAGGAAGTATGGTGGTACCAGTAGAGGTTACCTCTGTCTGTGTCAATGCTGTTGTTGATTCGGCGACACAGGTAACCGTAATGAATGAAGATCTTTTTCACAAGCTAGGAATGAAGGTGAAGTGTTGGAAACTGTCAGGTTGCTACCAAGGAAGGGACTATGCTGGCAAAACATATTGAAGGGGTCTCCTTTGTATTGGGCAATCGAGCTTGCAAATGGAACATGTATGTAGCCCCCATCACAGACCAACTAATTTTAGGTTTGGATTTTCTGGTTTCACAAAATTGACTTTGAGCGTTGTGTACCGGAAATAAACAAGGAGTTCATTCGGCTGTAATTAAGCACAATGGAGATAATTCCATCAGTGTATCAAGAGTGTCCTTGACAAAAAGATGCACATCCAATACGGCAGAGGATGAGGAGGACACCACTTGGGTCTCATTAGGAAGAGGAAAAACATCTGAATGCATTATTGGATACTTGAGTTATTAAGCATTCTTACTCTGATTGGTGTTCAGCGCTTGTGCTTGTGCGGAAAAAAAGATGGGAGTGTTCGGTATTGCATTGATTATCCTCAGTTGAACAACCTAACACTAAAAGATGCATACCCTCTTCCTCTTATAGAAGAATGTTTGGACGCACTTAGTGGTAGTAATTATTACGGTGTTCTCAATATGGCTAGCGGGTATTATCAAATCAAAATCGATGAGCGCAACCAGCATAAAACCGCTTTTATTACCAAATACAGTCTGTTCAAACACCAGCGCATGGCTTCTGGGCTCACTGGGGCACCGAGCACTTTTCAACGGATGATGCATCTAGTTCTCAGGGGGCTGACATGGAGGACCGTGCTCGCCTATCTCGATGATTGTGTTATTGTGGAAAAAACATTTGAGGATCACTTTAAAAATCTTCGGGAAGTGCTTGAGAGGTTTCCACAGTACAATCTGAAGCTGAAACCTAAGAAGTGTCGTTTATTCCAAACGCAGATCAAGTTCCTGGGTAAAATTGTGTCTGGCAAACGGAATTGCTGTCAATCCAGACAAGATACGAGCCATTGCGGATTAGCCAATCCCTACTGGTGTGAATGAGATGCAGTCCTTCTTAGGATTTGTAAATTATCATAGAGACCACCTACAAGGCTTAGCAGAAATAAAATGTTTGTATTAGCTTACTGGTCCCAAGGCACTTTTTCATTGGGATGATGAAAATCAAATTGCATTCGACAGGTTAAAGAAAGGCTTCTATGTACACCTGTTTTGGCTTTGCTACAGTCAGAGGGGACCTTCATCTTGGATTGTGACGCTTCCAACTTGTCTATTGGAGCGGAACTCAGTCAGCTGCAGAATGGGGAGGAAAGAACAATTGCCTATGGTAGCATTTCACTCACTCCTACACAGCGCCGTTATTGTACCACCAAAAAGAATTGCTGTCAGTGGTCCGTTTTACCAGACAGTTCCAACATTATTTGCTGGGATGACCATTTTTTGTTAGAACTGATCACCATAGTTTGACTTGGTTGCTGCGATTAAAGCTTTTGGAAGGTCAGCTTGCACGCTGGATGGAGGAACTTTCCCAGTATGATATGACCATAGTGCATCGCTGTGGGAAAGACCATGTTAATGCTGATTCATTGTCAAGGATTCCAGAGAAGTTGGACATGTGCCCCTGTTACACGGCCAGAACAGAAGTGACATCTCTTCCTTGTGGTGGTTCTGCATATTGCACATGTGCCAGCATCAGTGGTCTCAGTTCGAAGATGATGTGGATGACGTGGTTCCGTTGGCAGTGAGGGCACTTGGTATATCAGCTGATCAAGATCCACGATGAATTGGACACACAGTTTTTCAGCACAGAATGTCCAAGATGCTCATAATAGTGATGCAGACTTGCAAAAGATCAGAACATGGTTGGAATCCAAAGATCCTCCTTCAACTCATGAACTATGGTTGTCGAGTCCAGCGGTAAAACACTTATGGCTATGCAAGAACCAGCTTGTAGTGAGGAGTGGTATTCTTTGCTATAAGCTGGAAGGGCCGTTTTCAAGATGGTGTTTGGTGGTCCCAAGTTCTATGAAGGATGAAGTCATGAGGTTGAGTCATGATCTGCCTATGTCAGGCCATCTTGGGCAGAAAAAACATTGGATTAAGTTAAGGGAAATTTTTAGTGGTACTAAATGTCTAAGGACGTGTTGAACTATGTTTGAACTTGTGCCAAATGCAACAAACGCAAAAAACCTCCAAGATGGCCAAGGGCATCCTTAGGAAGATATCAAATTAGTTCTCCAATGGAACGGGTCCACATTGATATTCTGGGTCCAATTCCTATCAGTCACCATGGAAACAAATAAATTTTGATGATTGTGGATCAATTCAGCAAATGGATGGAGTGTTATCCCATTGCTGACCAGACTGTGGAGACCATTGCTGAGAAGGTTGTCTATGATTTTATCTCTAGGTTTGGCTGTCCCCTGCAAATTCATTCAGACCAGGGTAGGAACTTTGATGGGAAGCTTTTTGGAGAGATCTCCGGACTTCTGCAGATGACCAAACCCAGGACAACCCCATATCATCCTTGTTCCAATGGTCAGGTGGAGAGATATAATTGCCTGCTGTTGCAGCTTGTTTGTTGCTGTCTAGGTGGGAATCAACACACCTGGGATGAAGATCTTCCACTGTTAGCAGGAGCAATACCTAGCATGGTTCATCATCAAACTGGTTATTCTGAGAACATGATCATGCTTGGCAGAGAGTGATCAAGCCGGTGGATATCTTGCTGGGTACCCATTTATCTGGGGAGCAGGCAGAGTCTGTTCTGGAATATGTAACACAGCTGCGTATGCGATAATAATTGGTTCACCAGTTCGTCAGGAAAAACCTGAAGAGTGCCCAAATCAGAGAGAAGCGTGATGATCTAAAGGTCATAGAAAGATCATATCAGTATGGGGATTTGGTATACGAATTGCATTCTGTATCCAAGGTAGGACAAAGATGGAAGCTGAAGCCTGTGTGGGTAGGTCCCTATATAATAATCCAGGTTCTGTCGCCTGTGTTGTACAGCGTCAAGAACAGGAAACAGGAATCGGTGGTCCACCATGACCAGCTCAGAATATGTGAAGATTGGCATATTCCAATGTGGATACGGAAAATGCGACACAATCTCCTAGACTTGGATAAAACTATCACATATGATGAGGGAGAGCTAGAGGATGAAGACCAGATGAATATTGCTACCTTATTTGGTACTGATAGAAATGGACAGATTGATGATCTGGATGTTGGTGAGGAACAGAATGACCTTCCTAGTGAAGAGGCTTAAAGTAGGGATGGTCAAATGGATGATGATCTATGCCATGACAGGGGTTCAGACTCACTTGATGGAGATGATATTGATACCATTGATGATGGTCCATCAGTGAGCAGTCAACAAATGCCAGGCACAGTGCACTGTACCAGGAGAGGTAGCCAGGTTAGGAAACCTGGTTGTCTTCATGATTTCAGTACATAAAAAGATCTACAAAATGATACAAGTAGAGTTTTTTTCTGTTTATTGTACTATTGTTGTAGATTTTGCAGGTGGACTGGAGAGTGGAGGATGCAGTGGGTGGAGCATGAAGCAGACTCAGGTCTGCTTCATTTATGCTACATGCTCGTGAATAGTGTAAATATTAATTTTATATGTGTGTTTGTACAGTGAACCATGGATTTAGGGGAATAATAGAATGTTCTGAGGGAAACCTCCAGCAACATTAATCCAGAGGATATTCTGGTTGTGTAAACGGGGAATCCAGAAGCCACAAGACAAGACCTTGTCCGATCTGTCTGGCAAGGGATGTTCACAGTAAGCGACATGTTTTCAAGGAGCATTTCCCATTTTACTTGGCACCAGATTCTGCCTGCTGGTATTGCAGACAGCAGGAATCTCAGAGAGGCAAAGTTGTGATTCATCACGTGAACCAGCATATTAGTACAGAACCCTCTTCACGTGAAACGGCATCTCAGTCCAGAACCTCTGTTTGATGATCAGAAACTAAACTTAAATTGTGGGTGCGGTTAGTTAGAGGAATTTTTCCAGTTCCTGTTTGCTGAGTATCAGAAAACAGGGGAAGAGCTACTGTGGCATGTTATTAAACGCAAATGGTATCCTGACCATAGGGGTGTTGTAATCATTTTGGATCAGAAGCTGTGGAATTTTTATGAGTGCGGGAATGACATGGAGGTTGTGAAGGTTCACAAAGTTTCACCACCAAACTCAGTGCTATCTCTGCTACATTGGAGGGTGCTAACCCAATTGATAAACCATCTGCCACCAGATAGGCAAACAGCTTCCAAGGAGCTGGATGATGAAGTGGTAAGGGATGGCACTGATGTTAGGGAGCCATATGAGATTGTAGACTGGCATTTCCATTTCGCAGAGCTTCTGCAAAAAACCGGTGAGCGAAGTCTAGAAGCAGTATTGGAAAGACAACCAAGCCCTCCTCAACATCCAATATGTGATATCAAACCACTGCTATCCCAAGACCTGGCCATATTTGGATCAGCAGAAGCATCTCACCAGGGATTACAGGGTGAGGCTGACCTTTGGAGTACATCCAAGATTTGCTAGCACTTTTCAGGCTCAGAAACATCTGGAATGGCTAGATAGTTATCTTCAAGGTCCAAAGGTAATTTTGTCTGTGAATCTCATGCATATACCGCTAAAAACTAGCAGTATAGTTTACATAGGTCATGCCAGTTATTTCCACTATAGTAATTTTGCATACCTCATTATGTTACGAACTCCATATCGGTCATGCTGAACTACACATCCTGCTGCAAATAAAGCATTCCCTTTTGTGAACCTTGTGAAAACCCAGACCAAATCTGGATTCATTAGCACAAATGACATTTTCTGGATGCCATAAGATAAAACTTTGGGTGTTTCCTGATACCAATGTGCAGGAGCAGCGTGGTATTGAAGACCAACAGGAATTCTTACTAATGAAAGGTCTAATTTTCTTTCATTAGTCTGTTGCTGACTGTCCAAAGTTGTCAAAACATGTTTGAAGGTTTAAAAAGGCAGCAACGGTAGCGGGTGTCCTTGTCAAAGTACAGAGCCAATCTTTGTAGTTATTGAACGTCATGTGTGACGTATGATTAAACCCCATTTGATTTTGGCTATGTGTTCATGGACTTAGTCACTGTTGCAGGCACGTCACAATTTAGTAGTAATAGTGTTGAGGAAAAGTGATTTACAGGGAGTTACTGCTTTTACATCTTACTCTAGAAAAAGGATAGTTGACCCTGAACCATAAAAATTAAAAAGAAAAAAAAAGAAATTAGATGTTGACTTTTTAAGTGTGATTCGGCAGTAGCATTTGTTTGTGGACCTTTTCTGGACAAATGTGGATGAACATTAATAAAATATGCATTGAAAGGGTTAGGTAAAGCTTTTGTTACTGGCAAAGTGATTTTATCATCAATAATAGTTGATATAAAAATATTTGTTATAAATTCATCGTATATGCACACTCTACAAGACAAAAACACAATTTATTTCAGACTTTTTGTGCAAGCGCCTTTCAAGCTGTTTCTATTAAACACCATGGTGCAAAGATATTAAATTAAGTACATTAAAATTTACGACAGATAATATTTTTATCCTTATTAAAACGAACATTAAGAATATTTTGTGATTTAGAATCGCACACGTTGGATGTTAAATTTTGTTTTGTTATCTTGTGAATTGCTGTGAGAATTATGACTCAAGCAGGGCTCTGAAAACTGTAAATATATAATCTGGTGTATGTGATACAGATTTACTACTACTACTACTACTACTACTACTACTACTACTACTACTACTACTACTACTACTACTACTACTACTACTTATACTACTACTACTATCCCAACGAACAATAATAACTCATATTTCAAGAATATTAAGCAATTGTGCAAACTCTATATCAGCGAGATCTTCTTTATACAAAGGACATGCACATGACTGGTAACTGAAGAGGCTGGCTGCGACGTATTTGAGAAGCATCATTTTTGACATGTTCTCGAAGCTGAGGTACAATTACTCTCATGTTTATATGATTCAAAGATTGCATTGGTCTAGCGCGTTTTAACAATGGAATAATCCAACATGGAGCTGTGACCTGCTGCACTTCAACTGGGTACATACCATAATAAAGATGTTTTTGTTGGTCTCCCACAAGCACGCTGCCCTGAATTATTTTACCGGGAAAAGGGGGCGGGGGGGGGGGGGCAAATCCACAATAAGCCCTCCATTAAGTTACCTACGAACTCATCAAAATCTTAATTTTTGTGCAAGATACTGTGGGGCTTTAAGGTGTAAACATTTGTAAGTCACTGTTACCAAGTGAAAACGTCGTTGATCCTCCAACGTCTGCTTCCAGATTATGGTCTATCAATAATTAATGTTAGGCTCACAGTATAGCCATAGTTGCTGCTAATGATGCTCGCAAATCAACCTTGAAATCAATGTTGGGCATGTTTTACACTTCAGCCCAGAACTGCCCCATTTACGACAAGGGACTGAATCAAGTTGTTATTACAGTACTTTATACAACATGCAATAAGCTTGATACAAGCGAAAAACCGAAGTCTTCTTAGCAATCCTATATGTGGGCTGACATTCAAAAGCAGCATGGTTAATTTGAGAACACCAAGATAGGTTAGGGTCCACAATTACACCAGGGAGCACTCTCAATTGCACCTGAAATCTGGTGTCTCTTCCATTGGGCAAAGATTCATCATTGAGAGTCATAGGAGTGTGATCATTATGGAAGCATTTGCGATGTTGTTATATCATCATGCCAGACTTTGGTGTATGTTAGGAAACCAGTCACTCATGCCATCGAGGTCAGATTGTATCTGAAGTTGAGCCTCTCTTACCGTCAGGGAAGAACAACAAAGGCTGGTGCCATCTGCAGTCAGTTGGCACTCACAGTGCTGCACGCTGATGGAAAGTCATTAATACAAACAGTATGGGGCTTGACGAAGAGCCTCACGAGAGCCCATGCTTTATACATGTTATATTTTGTACTCGACCACCATTAGAAGCAACACCTTGAGAAATCATCATAGTATGACTTAATCCATGCATTTCCAATACCAAATGTACCGTGACTCTCCAACTTACGGAATGATTACTTATGGTCGATGTTATTGAAACACTTCTGGAGGTCACTAAATTCTCCTACAGCAGGGGTACCCTAATCAAAAGAATGAAAGCAAGTCATCAGCTACAGCGGAATATCCAATTAGGACCACCTACATAACGAGACTATTTCTATATTAATTGCACCAATTTACGGCACCGTTTTTGTTTATCCTTAAATTATATCCCCAGTAAATCCACTCACCTATTAAGGCCACATTTTCAGTCCTTTAGGTAGTCTCAGTTGGGAACTTTTACTGGACATAATGTGGCCTTGTTAATGTTGAAATGTTTCTGAGAATGTAAGAGAAGCTGATTCACCAGGGTTGCCTAAATTGTGTTTAGTTAAGACTCCCATATAGTCATGAATATGGTCTTGTGGTCTTTTGTGTTCAAAACTGCAGAGGGAACAAAGGTACTGATTTGAGGACTTTACTCTGAAAATATACGTTGGATTTATTTGTCAGCTGTACCAGGTTGGTGAACACTGATGGGTCATGTTGAACCTCACATTTGACAGTTTTATTGCCGGTGAGTTATTTGTAGACCTTTTAACCTTTTCTAGTGAGAACAGAAACAAAGCCATGTTGCTGGAGATTTGAAAAGCAGTGGCAGTGGTGGTAACAATGAGCCTAAGAATACCTGTACCAAGTATGGTCCAGTAATCATCAACAGAACTGTTTTGTTTTATAATCAACACGGTGAACTTTCCATCACAGGTTACATTGGTACAGATATGTGCAAAGCATTTCCTGGAGAGCAAAGACATAGACGTATGTGAAATCAATGCCCAGCAATGCCTAATACATAAGAGTATTGGCGCTGACTATAAAGAAAAAGAGGAAAAAAACGAAAACAAACAAACAAAAAAAAAAAAAACAAAAAAAACAAAAAACAAACAAACAAACAAACAAAAGAAAAGAAAAAAAAAACCTCTGCGATATACACAAGATATTGCACGAGACAGATCTTTACTCTATACAATGATCTGTGGCACTAGAATTGGGAAAAAAACTCCCCAGTTTCAATTGGTCATGTTGATGTTAGAACCATGTTGAAAATTTGTGTGGTCTTAAAGACAACCTTGAGATCCTGTACGTGACCCAACTTTCATTTCTTAGGCATCTTGACTCTCTAGAGGGTGCTGCTTTATATATCTCAGCTGCTAATAATAGAGATCTACAAAGATATGCTATGTCAGGACAGTGGTATATGGTTGAGGGTAAGCAACATAACGAGGGCACTGCGCCGGTAATTGATACCGGAACAGATACAACTTTGTTGACCGGTCTGAAACCCAGGTTGCGCCTGAATTTGAATATATTTATGTCACGATATGGCCCTGATACGTTGGTGGACAATCTTGTCACGTTTCTCAATGGCAAGTTGAACATGACTTTTCAGTGTCACAAGCTGATACCAGATATTACACTTATGCATCGTTCAAAATCTCAGCAGCTGCTGTTGTGCAACTAGATAAACTGTTGGATCCGACAGTGTGGCAGGCAATTGTACTCGTACAAAAGTTTTACAAAAGACGTTTGTGAGGGATAGCTCTCTGCGTATTGTATCGTACAGCAGTATATTTGTAAAGAATACAGTCTAGACTGTAATAGTCAACACTGTACCAAAACTCATGATATCATACTACTGCAGGAACACTGGCTTATCTTAGATGATCTATCATTTTTGATCATGTATTCATGATGATTTGCTTGTGCTTGGTGGGTCTGCAGTTGATAGAGAAAATAATCTAATGCAAGGCAGGCTCTATGCTGGTGGTGCTTTTTTATTGCAAAATGTCTGGTGAGATTTTACATACTGAAACATATGATGACTCCCGCTTAATTGGAGCCTTGGTGGACACCTTTAAGACAAACCTACTTATACTATGTACGTATCTCCCTGTATGTACTGTCGACAATCTTGACGAGTTTACAGATTATCTGGATCAGAATCATCCCCTTGTAGAAATTGAACATGCAACAAACATTTTAATTTTGGTTGATATGAATGCAAAACTCCAACTTTGTGACAGAGCTTAGCGTGTGTAATTATACCATATGTGACGTAAACAGGTTGGAAGTCAACGCATTTTCATGCACATACATCAATAAGGCACACGATTCTTTTTCTAGGCTGGACCACTGCAACGTCACCAGAAATGCTAACAACTACATTGAAAATATCTATGTTCTATATGATTATAAAGGTTCTGAGCACTTTCCACTTTCTGCTAAGTTCTCAATGTCAAATCTCCCAACGTTTAGCGGTACCCTTTGGAGTAGTTTTCTAAATAAAAACGCGCAAGAGTGATTGGTTAGAAAACCCTAGATATTGCACTGTTACAAAACCCACAGATTTGCGACGAAAACCTGAATTCCCCAATTTAAAAAAACCCAGGGGTTTCTGCAATAAAGAACCCCCCCCCCTTTTTTTTTTTTTTTTTTTTTTGGTTACGTTTTTGGGGTTTTGTACTTGTTTTGATTTATTTTTAACAGCAAGACTCTTGGTTTTAGTTTGTAATAGATATTTACAATATCCTGGGCTTTGTGATCGAAACACAGGAATTTAGTTCCAGGCTGTCGATACGTGGACAAAATCGATGGTTTTAGTATTTAAAGCCTTCGTTTTGATAATGAAACTCAGGCTCTTTGTACACATATCACACAGTTTAGGTGCAACGGGTAGATTTGTATCCAAACATAATACGTAACTCAATAACTAAACAGAATCCATAATTTTGTAACAAATTCATGGTTTTGGCTCACATAATGCCCTGAGTGACGAATCTCAAGGTTATGCTTGGAAAACTTCTACTTTTGGTACAAAACCCACGGTTCTGTAATCAAACTCAAAGTTTTTATAGGGGTGCCTCATCATAGAAAACCGGAGCCACGGTCAAGCAAAGCACTAACATCAACCAGAATATCATATTACCTGGCTGTAGAAAGTGATATCTTTGACGGCAGCCTGGACAACTCCAGTGGAAATGAGAAAGAGGTGAAGATTAGTTTCACAAATTGACCTTTATGTGGAGCATGGCATATGCTGTGAATGGCACTTGAAGGTGCAATATCTGTGTTTCCTTTTAAGTACAGATCCAATCCCCGTACGAACTGTGTTTGGCCCAGATGCATCATGGAAAACCAATCAAACCCATAAAGTAATTTACATATAAGCAAGATCACATTCATATATCATGCTCAGAATACAATTTACCTTTTCTTTTAGGGTCTTCTAAAGTACCGTTAATGAATCTTTGGAGTTTGTAGAGAAACCTACACATTCTATAATTTTGGGATTTGATGATCCATATTAATGCTGGAATATTTTCAGAGAAATTTTACTGAAATTTTATCAACGTGATTCTAAATTATCTGTATATTTCAGTTTATAAGCATATACGTTTACTGGTTTATATTGAAAAAATATGGGTGTGCTGCGTTATTGATGTCAATTCAAATGGAGTCTAAGACGAGGTCTACAGCGATGATGACCCTGCCGCCGCTGCTGACGACAACGACAACGACGATGAAGATTATGATGATGATGATGATGCAGGTTATATCATTTCATTTTAAAGTGTCTGATATGTAATATGTGGCCAATCAGGAGGGAAATTTGAGAAAACTATAAGGACATGAGCCACTCTGTTCTCACTTGCAGTGACAAAGGTAAGAACAATTGATAATAGATTTTCTTTGAAATGTGATTTTCTCAATGGGATGTATGTGTATGTGGAAATATTAGGTGACAAGGAGAGTAAATATGTTAAATGTAGTTACAAGATATATATATATATATATATATATATATATATATATATATATATATATATATATATATATCATGTTTGGCATGAGAGTTACTGTGCATTCTTTGATAGTTGTTTACTTAGAGTAGCATATGTAGTGTGAATATGGATAATATATTTATGAACATACGGATATATGTAACCTTATTGTCAGGGAGTTCCTTCATTACAGTCAAATTCACTGTGGTATATTAGCATTAACCTTGTGGAGAATGTTTTTCATGAGACGATCCTGTTTAAAATTCGCACTGAATTTTAATTACCTGATGCCTAACTCATACGGTTACCTCATATCACAGGGTAGTCATAGCTCTCTGAGTCAGGCAGCAGCTAAGTTGTGGGTATACGCCACCCCTGGTCAGTTGCTGCCCGACTTCACACTTCATTTTACAGTTAAACGCTTAGTGAGGAAACAGTCGCACACCTAAAGCTTTCTCTTACAACTTATTCCCAAAACATGTAGCTGTTAGATTCCTTGTCTTGATTGCGAGGTGGGTGGGATTACTGCAATCTGTATATGAGTGAAATTTTAAGCAATATTATTTTAATGTTTACATTTGTATGTTTTGTATGGGGATGAATGTGCTTTACGTTTTAATGTCAATTTTGGAATAAAATGTATCGGGAACAGTTGGTATATACTTTCTAGCAAGACGCAACCAAGAGAATTGCCTTAAATCATGTTTGTGGTCTTGTAAGGACCTTCCCTTGCATTGTGATGAAATTATTATGATGAATAGCTTTGTGAGCAGAAGGCCACCTGCAAGAAAGATGAAAAACAAAATCGACCAGCTCACCAGGCAATGCAGCCTTATGTCACAGCAGTTGCTTCAGTCACAATTGAGCGATGGCTCAGAAGAACAGGAGGATTTGTACTGGCTTTGTGGGGTTCCAAATGAAAAAATAAAGTGTACCCATTTAACTTATATGTGTTCTTGTGTATACGTATAGAGCTTTGCTGTGCTTTATAAGATATTGAAATGCAATATTGAAAAAGCCTCCATGTCCGAAGGATGAAATATTACGTCACTCAGCTTATCGGGTGTCATTTGATGCAGTAAATGTCGCTTCAGTTTTATGTCCTTCCAATGAACAGATGGCTCAACAAAACATGCTTATTTACCCGCTTACATTATTTACACTTTAAATTTAAACACAGAGGCAATGTGATCCAGGTGCTTTAAATGTTCCAGGGTATGTCACCTTGATTTTTTTTTTCAAGTGATCCAACATCTTTAAAATTATGGATGTTACTGCCATCAATACATTTTGATTGATATGTCTTCCCAACTGTTCCACATACAGACACATTTGCGTCGTCTTTATTCGGAGGAGGGGGTTATGTATATATTTTATGTGACTGTGCATGTACAAGCACACTACACCTGTTGTAGTATGTAAATGGAAGCTAAATAGAGACACCTAGGTTTTTAAGGCTGACTCTTTCTTAAACAGTATGGAAGATAAATGTACAATCCCAATTTCGATTTACGTGGACGTGCAAAGAGGCACATCCACTGAAATGAAAATGAAAGCTCAACAAACGTTTCGCATTCGTCTCACAACCGTCTGCCATATCCACTTAAATTTGTAAGGATATCAATTTGGTGGTCTTCGTTTAATTTCAGCAAATACTCACAAACCAGTAATAGTTCAAGTTTTTACTGTAGTTTTCTGTTGGTTAATTTGTGCATTTTTTTTTTTTTTTTTTTAGGAAGCCCCAAAATAACTTTCCTTTATGAAGCCACTTTTCGAAATATATTATGCAATTACAGAGAAACACTTCTGGGTAAATTGCATAACACGATTCGATATTTTTGTGGGGGGGGGGGGGTTTGGGGCGGAGGGGGTCAGAGTATCAATGTCCGTCAAGGACGAGCTTCGAAACTTTCTTGTTCAACTATATATGGTTGAAAGTATATATTTCGAGCATAACAAAAAATTAGGGAAGGGCTATAATCCAGCTGCCCACAGCTAGTATTGAATTTGAAGTAAAGCTTAAAAGTAGTTTCTGCAGTGGCGTGCAGAGCTGTGGATATACCCAGCATCAGCTGTATTGTTGGATTCAAGTAATAAAACTCTTGTTCACCATTCACTCATGGCGATATACATATATACATTCTATGTTCGGAAACGAGCAGGGACGACTCGACCTTGCAACCTTTGGCACCAGTTGCCTTGTTGAAACCTTGTTGAAATGGGAAACGCACATACTCACTCGACCAAATCTCCATTCTTAAAAAAGAATGGTTCAATGGAGGTAGTTATTTGCGAGTGCCATATCAACCCGGTTATTCAGTATTTGTACCGAGTCGGCATTTTTTTCCAGTATCTAAGACTTAAATCCACCAGCATTAAAGAAATGCCGAAAATATATATTTTATGTTTGGAACAAGCAGGCCTGGAACTTGGAACCTTTGCCGCCAGTCTCTTAGCTGAAATGGGAAACGTACATATGAAACGTGTCCGAACGCGTGATATCAAAAGGACATCGTGTGTGGTAACTGTTCGAACACATAGGATATCTTAACATTTGCTCCATTGAGCAAATGACTTGCTATTTCACTAAGAATGACCCCTAATACTGTCAACATATAATATATTCATACCCATTAAATATGTTACTTATCACCCTATTTTTGTTCATCACCTTCACGCCGATTATTGTCATGATCCTTGGCAACTCAAATCAGTCAACTGCATTGTACCATATTCAGTATTAACTGAAACTCAGTCATGACGATGCATGGAGTGATCTACGGCTTTCGTCTTCAATGTTTTCAGGTAATACAGCGTTATTTTCTCTATATAATCCTACAAATTAAAGTGAAAATTAGAAAAAAACAAAAACAAAAAACAAAAATCAGAAGCAAAAATACGGATTATGCTTTGCATTTAATGACAATGCAAACGCTACCACGCCTTGATCCAAATGTCAGGACTAGTATATGTAGAAACGGATAAAAACAATTCTATTATCAAAAAAGCATCAAAAAAAAATATATTGTCAAAATATTAAAGTATCATAAGCAAAGTACCAAAGAAACTACAACACTTGACAGGTTTTGACATGGACATCACATTCCTGATATATCCATCTATTTTGGACTTAGTTAACTAAAATGCGCGACCCCCTTATCTATAGGACAACCTTCTTAATAGTCTACAGAAACAAAATAAGAGACATATTAAATTTTAAAAGAGAATTAACAAAATGGAGTGGACCTATATGTAAATGTCATCTCTGCCCATAAAAAGAATTAAATCTAAGCTACTGGTTGGTTGTAATGCGAGCCCCTAACTCAGGTACATGCATCTCTCTCTCTCTCTCTCCCTCTCTCTCTCTCTCTCTCTCTCTCTCTCTCTCTCGTCTCTCTCTCTCTCTCTCTCTCTCTCTCTCTCTCTCTCTCTCACTCTCTCTCTCTCCTTCTCTGTCTCTCTCTCTCTCTCGTATACATATGTGTGTGCGTGTCAGTGTGTACATGTGTTGACGTGTAGGTATATTGCACAATGCATGTTTCAGTTGGTAAATGAACCCTCTGAACTATAAAGTAGTTCCATTTCTTATCTTTCTATGTTAGATAGACATTTCAGTTTCATGACTATTTTGCGGTAAACAATTTGAATTGGGTAATCAGATAGTCATCAGCAAAAGGTATACACACACACTCACACACACACACACACACACACACACATATATATATATATATATATATATATATATATATATATATATATATATATATATATATACATATATATACGTGTGTCATTGCATGAGTCAGCCACTCAAAAAGCAGGAGACAAGAATAATAATAGCACAAACAAAAAAAATTCTGCTGAGTTCAACCAACAGACGAATTTAAACTCAGCTCAACTACGGTAAATTAGGGCTTATTTTGTAGATTAATCTATGTAGGTCATCTAGGTAAGGAATGTTCATACGTCTCTGTTGCTACATTTAAGGTTTATGGTTGTTTTCATTTAGGGTGGATAAGCTTTTTTGTCTGTAACGCTTTACTCGGCTCCCAAATATTGCCTTATTTTTAAACTTTTTTTTTTCAATTAGTGATCCCAAATCAATATCCTGCATCACGTCTTGTCGACTAGGTGTTTATCTGTCTTACTGAGACTTAATAAATGTGCATTTTTATTTCCCGTGGAGCAGAATAGTAATGCAATGGACAAACTTCTCTCTGGAAAGGTAGCCACTACAATCAAAGCATATTTTATCTGGTGCATTGTACAACATCATAAAATTGTAAAGCAATGACATCTGCCAATTACCAATTGCAAACATGTTCATAACTAAGGACCATCAGGCTAAAATGAAGCGGCATAAGCTTTATAAAAACAAGCAAGACGGATAAAAGGCTAAAAAACATCTAAAATTAGTGTCTGACTTGCAAATGGGGTGTCATCACCTAATCAAATTATTTTATGATTATTTCGTAGGTTTCTGTTCTCACACGCCTTTGTTTGATGTTGTTTTTATTTTGTTTTATTGTTTTATTTTTTAATGTTGATAGGTTCAATTTTGTAGTTGACATACAATAATTTCCTTCTCAATCCCAATATAGCTATGAATAAAATGTTAGTGGTGTAAATACTACTCACTAAGGCCCAAGTTCACAGAAGTTTCCATATGTCATGACCATATGCTCAATCACTATGTGGTCCATCAAGAGCTGCATTTTAACGTGTTTTGTATGATTTCATTTGTCCACCGTATGCTTCAACGCCTGAATCAGCCTGAATATACGATACTTTCTCAATTTATGGGTTTTATTGTAACGTTTGACGTCTTTTCCTAAATGACAAGCGGTCTTTTCTACCAACCTGCTGGAAACATATATTGATTAGTTGCCGTCCAGGCTGTTTTGCGGGCGGTACTCACGAGTCTTTTCTCGAAAAAAATTCTAGATCACGCAACCATCCCTAAAAAGTGTTATCATGTTTAGTATAGAAACGCCGTGCACATTCATGTTGGTGTATATTTTCTAAAAACCGGTGCTCAAACCTGTTTTAAATTTTTAGACAATATACCTTAGGTACTTTTCTGGAGAAAAGATATTTCTTCTGGCCATGTGCACATATACTGACTAGACAGATGTTTGTAAAATAGAGTCATCATTGCCCAGAAATAAAATTTGCAGACATGCACTTCGTTACCAAGGGCAACTCTTCTATTTGTTTGGGCTATCTGCCTTGTGTGTTTAAAAAAAAAAAAAAAAAAAAAAAAAAAAACAGGCTTGACATGTACTTGAAAGTTTTGGTTAATGCATGTGCTGTGTGGCTTTTATCTTTAAGAAATGAGGTCCTTATTACTAACGGTGATTCGATATCCAAATCAAAACAAAGTGAGCCAGTAACAGCAGCTAATCACAGTAAATCCAGCCATTTTCTGGACACCAGATATGCCATTACTTGCACTGGATCGCTTCAAATCACAAAATATTGCCTGCCGTCATTTGTGCTTTGCGTAATGTATTCACGCGACTGGGTCTATTTTGACAAACGCTAAAATATGTCTGTTTATATATAAATGTAAAACACCCTTAAGCAAAAAATATTCTCATCGTGTCACAAAAAAAAATGTACTAAGGATCACAAAAATTGAACTGCTAGCAGTTTCTCGCTATATCTCAGTTGAGTAGTTTACCAAGTTACAGCTCTCATGACTGATTGCTTAAAATGCCTGGGTATTCCTCTCTTAAGAAATCCGGCAATGTGCGACGTCAAGAAAGCCCGACTTAGCCAATTTTAAAGAACGCATGGCTTTATTTTATTTTAATTTATTTTTTTATTTTTTTTTTTTATTAGCCAAACCCTGGGGGTACTTTTATTTCACAATGTAAGAAAACAAGATTGTGCGATCAAAATTTGCATTTTGCTATAAAGAAGAGGATAAGTTACTTGCTGAAGAACAAGTGATTTGTATCTTAACACTGAGTTTTGTTCATGATATCAATGCTTTTTTCGCACAAATTCAATCATTTGTGGTAAAAGTATGGGTATTTTCTATAAACAAATCATAATTATACAATATAGTTTTTATTTATAAAAGTCAGGCTTTTGCCTGAAACACTCTAGGGTTCTGTTAGTGCAAAAATCATTTGTTTGCTAAAATGTCCAAGGTCTTAAAAATTAAAATTCCAGGGTTCTGTGAATTAGACCCAAGGTTTTGTTAAGTATCATACAATACTTCTTTCGTTTCCTGCCACGAACATCCCTTGGGGGACATCTCATCACCAGGCGCTATACAGTGGCCAGAAATGACATTACTGGGCTGTATGATCAGTTCTCTTTGACAGAAGCCTGGGCAAGTGTACCAATATGGAGATAGCAGTAAATAAATGAATTTAAAATTGGCTTTTATATTGGATGTGACATATGGAAAGAATGGCACTTGTAGAGGTAATATTTGAATTTCCTTTTCATTACAGAAACAGTCACTGTATGAAATTTAGCTCGCGTGAATGTTGCATGTTAAAGAATCCAAACCCATGACAGTACTGTAAACAGAAATATTGACGTATCCATGCGCAATTAGAAGGCAGCATCAAGGTAATTTACCAATTTGGTGAGTCATATTACGTACCTGTTCTCACTGTTCTGACTTTGTGCAGAATCGTTTAAATCCTATGACTTTAAGATCCATAACAATACCGGGATATCTGCAGGAGAAATTTCAAGCAATATTGAATCATTCTGTAAACATATTTAATTTTACACAGCAATGATTACAAATGATCATTGTGCTGTGTTACTTCTGCACGTACCAGTGTTGATGATGGTGCAATCGAACTTGTGATCAGTATATGGTCAATAAATGTGACAATACAAGACGGCCAAAATGGAAGACATACAATCTGTTCCCCACCTTCCACCTCTAAATAAAGCTTTAAGCTCTACAAAAATACTATATACTAAAAAAGAATACCGTAAGACATGCAATGTGCAGGCACATGTGCTAAGCGGTTATCTCTAGTGTGATCACGCTTTTGCAACGCATATTATTAGTTATTCACTGTTTTAGTGTGAAATACAGGAAGTATCTCCCCCAAAGACAGCTGTATTACCCAAGGCGAAGCCGAGGGTAATACAGCTGTCTTGGGGGGGAGAAACTTCGTGTATTTCACACTAAAACAGTGAATGACGATTTTATCCAATTTTTGATGATGTAATTTCATGCCCAAAAAATACACATGTTCGACCCGCTGCTTCTGCAGCTCACTTCACAGTCCGCCATCATGTTGTCGTCTGCAGCGCATCAAGGCTGGTATCGCATGACAGAGACTTCTGGTGGCTGATCGATGCACTAACCAGATAGGGAGATACAGCGAGAATACCGCTGTATTCTCCGGCCAGTTACGAGAATACCGCTGTATTCCCCTGTCAGTTTCAGGAATCGCGCTGTATTTCACCTTTGCAGTAATTAATGTAGAAATAAGGGTAATACAAAGAGTGTACCATAGCTATTAACCAATCAGAAGCCAAGGATTCTATCAAAAATGGGATAAATATATATATAGCATTACTAATTTGTTGCCTGATATACGTGCCTTACATATGCATGGTAGATTTTGAAAAGAGAGATTTAGCGCTGGTGCTTTTTCATCTCCATATAAACCACATGATATCTTGCGAGGGTAAAATTGATCCATCACATACCGTACACACGTCTGTTCTTTATATCCCAAATTAGTAATTACTTACTTAAAATATATTAAGCAAAGCTCATCACAAGTCTACTTGCACACTTGTCAGGTAACAAAGCTGAGCCACACCACAGCAACGTACATGTAATTTAATGAAACTTAGTAGGAAATTTCACATTTACTAAATTCAAGGAAAAGCAAATATATAGCGTATGATAACATCCATTTTATTTTTATGTTTTGACGACCTACAGTACATATCCATAGGTTTGATTTGAAATAAATGACACACTGATTAGAAATACAGAACCTGTGACAAATATTGGTCAGAAAAACACCGATCTTTGCATTAGTCCTCTGACCATAGTGTATTACCCTCTCTAATAGTTATTTGTATATTTATGGCACTATTTTGTGAGAGGCGTTGCTTCATTTTTCCATTTTTACCACAGAAGGGGAGTACACTACTCATAAAATATTGGCATGAGAACATCATATAACTTCCTTTTTGTTTCACTGCAAGAGGACAAAAGTCCTTAGATACTTTCATACTTTCATTTGCGCAGTACCTGCCCCTATAGACAAACTTTTGTCTTGAGGCATCAAATACAACTCACTTTTTTTTTTTTTTTTTTATCTTCTTTTTTTCTAACAGATCAGCAATTTTACTGTACTGCGGGAATCTCACTTTTGGTTGATAGCTGTAATCTACCTCCACATCTTAACGTGGTAAAAATACTCAGTCTTCTGATCAAATAACAACGGGAATATTGTGCGAGTTTCATAAGTGTAGGGCATTGCGTGATTCCATATTTTCAAACAGATCTATTAGATTTTTCAAATGTGGTTTGGTTTGCGATATAAAGACAATTATTGATTAGAACCAATGTATGTTGCCTAACCACATTCAGAAATTCAATGAAACCAAATTTCTTTCTGAGTATATCTGACTGATTCAGTCCTGTGAAGGGAGCTGATAAAATCTATTTATAACTTTACATTCTGGATTTTTTTTAATGGCAAAGCTGCAAGCTGAACTGTGCACAACCAGATCGTATTATACTTTTAGAATCTGTATGATTTTTTTTATAGAATATAAGCATGGCCGACAATCAAACTTTCTGAAAAAAAATTATAGACTCAATGGACCATGTTTTAATGAAATGATACATCGTGATGTTACTTCGCGATCATTATCTGTCTGCAAAAACATCCTACTTAATCTTAACTCAAGGCGAAATCCTGTGTGAAAATGGTGTTAAGCATCATGTAAGCAATCCGTCTGTTATCTGTATAAATCCGTTTTCTTTAGCTTGTCCTTTAATTATCCATGTACATTATTTAATTTTGATACTAGTTTGTAAAATATCAGTCATATTGCGGAGAAAATTCAGTTGAGGGGGTACTCAGTAGCTATAAGCCAGACTGTGCTCAGGCAAGAAACGTATTGGTATAAAGGATGAAAGAAAACATGGCAATTAAAGCTGCCACCAAGAGCTATCAGATTTACTTCACGTTTAGCTGCATTCAGAGTATTCTGCATGTTATGATCTTTACTGCAAATAAACTAAGCAGAAGATTTCTCGTTTTATACTACAAACACATTTAGATTTATTTGAACCAGAGCCGTGTATTTCCAAGCATATATGGGTAGTAGCCCGACGTATTCCAGCGCTGATACCTATGTTCACCTAAGGTTTACTCGATCCGTTCCCTGAAAAAGATATACCAGTGCTCTGTTTTTAAAAATGTTATAAAAATCTAGCAACAACATTTATCACTTCACCTTGGTTGAAACATGTCAACATTAGAGTTAAGTACATAGGCTGTATAAAAAGCCTTCTTCAAAAGGAAAGGAATTAAGCAGTATACCTGTCTTCTGGTTATTATTTTTTTTTTTTTTCAAAAATAATTAATGCAAGTTACACGGATATTTCCCTCGGAGACCCTAATCATTAATAATGCAACATTATTGCTGTTCAGAAAAAAAAAAAAAAATGAATTGACATTATAATTGGTTGTTCCTGCATTTAATTATTGAGTGAAGCACGTTCAGTATCATGCAACACGAGATGAAAGCCCATTTAAGGATACAGTAGAAGGATACGTATGTATGAATCTGAACCCATAAATAATGTTTAGTATTCCAGTTTCGACAAAAATTATGCTATGGGTACATTTATAGTTCCATGGTATATGTATTTCTCTTACGGTATAAAAGTGTATACTTATAAATTAGAAAATAACAGGTTACGTAAGGAAAAAATATTATTCGGTTTTGCACACATATTCTCTATTTGGCTACATTATAATTGAAGGAAACGCAAGACATACTTAGTGGTGCTATCTTGATAACATATCGTGCATCACAACATTCTTCAAAATGTTCCACTGAGTTGAATACTACATTTTGTCCAGGTTCCTTGTCATCATGTGTGTTGGCAAAAAAGGCATACTCGCCCCATTTGCAGCCAGTTCTAATAAATTTCGGTACGGAACTGCCATTGATGTAGCGATATCCCATGACATCACCTTGTTTGATCATCACATTGGACACTGGGAGATAATAGGTCGCTGGGCATGAGCTTTTGACTACACGAGTGGTATACACGAGCTTAAATCTTTTTTCTTCTCTTTTCTTAGCTGGGAGGAGCCTCCATATCTGAAACGATGTGTGTTTTTCATTATCAAGCTTAAAATACCATCCAAGCAATTTTCCTGTAACTGGCAAGGCGCTGGAGGGATTTGGAATAATGTAGCCATTTCCTTTGTGGGTGGTTGACCCAAACCCGTCGGGATCATTTCCAAAATATAACAATTTGCCTGCAAAAAAAAAAAAAAGAAGAAGAAAAAAAACCTTGTCTGGTGGCGTTTATGAGAGACTACAAATATTCACTTCGTTTTACGTTACTATTTATCATGTAAAACACAAAAATGAAATACAGAATGCTATGAAATAGAAAGATTAATGAAAAAATTGCTACTCCCAAAAGTGATAAACGAATGCAAAAAAAAAAAAAAAAAAAAAAAAAAAACGAAAGAAAGGAAGGAAGAGAAAGAGAAAGAAAGAAATAAGTCTGGTTCTGAACAAACAATTTAGAGAATTGTAAAACACATACAAAAATTTAAAACTCAAAACGATAAGCAATACATATGAACCATTTAACGTGTATAGATGTCCGGATGTACCGTCAATGCATTTTAAAATCAATTAGCAACTTGCCAAGCATTTTCCGTGTTACCGAAAATCATAAAAATCATTTCTAAACCCACTGACTCTTACAACAATTTGGTACAAAACTGGCAAAGATACACCCACCAAGATTCAAGAATACGTGAGCATTATTGTGGAGATTAATACAAATATGTAAATTGTACACAGATGGATAATTGGATGACAGATAGGCAGCCACTCACTCCCGCTTTCAGAAAAGTGTTATGAATTAGAAACTTGATGTTTTATGGACAGTGTTATCTTACGACAAAGTGGAATGTTACAGTACTCCTTTTGATATTGTAAATCTGTTGTGAAGCACCAAGGCCCATTCTCATCTTTATTTGGGTTTCGGCAATAGTTTGCCGTATCCGCCATTGTTGTATCTGGGAACTTTTCTGGTGCATTTGTGTATTTGTTGACATGTGGAATTTGTTGGTCCCATCTTTGGCATGTTCGTCCGTTTTTCGTTTTATTAATCTTGCCAGTGTATTCAAACCCTGTCTTACGATGCCTGCAGTCTGAAATAGATAGGTTCAAACACATTAAAAAACAAAAGTTTCACATAAACGTAATTAGCACATATTATGTTTGAAGTAACGTGGAAAATATTACTGGTGAAATATGACATGAAATGTCAAGGGACTCTACAAAATTATATTCAATTGGGATATCTATATATTGTGTACATACTGCTGTAATGCAGAAATTTCTTTAAACAGATAGGCCTATCAGATCTGTTTTTTTATTTTTGGCAGAAGTAATAAAAAATTGTGTTTTGATTGGTTAGGGCTATACAATTTGGAACCACTATAGGCTGTAGTTAATGAAGAATATGTCAAAGGTTGAAAAGACCAGTTTCAAACCGTCAGTTGCTTTTTATGGGTGACTGTTTGTCTCATGTCAGGAGTGAAATTTGTTTCTTCACATTGGCATTGGAATATGAATGTTGATGTTTTGGTAACTCTGGAATCTGTGTGTTGTAAAGTTTGTATTATTAGAAGTGGTCAACTTCCAGTAAGCAAAAAAATCATCAGTGCATAATGGTAGGACTATGCCGGTTTACTGATAACAGAGGCTATATTCTTTGTAACCCTCCCCTGTTGTATTACAATGCTGACAAGTATCCTGAATACTGTACACAGGATTGAAAAGATAGCCCTAAGGTAAATGGTCCCGTTCATGCTGGATGGAACATTACACTTCATCCATAGGAAAGGTTCTTCCATCTGTGGGAATACTCTCCAGTTCAGGCAGCAGCACTCATGCTCAATCACATTGAAGTCGGGGAAGTAGGCTGGCCACTTCATCATCTCCACACCTTCATTTGTGAGTAAGCCCTTTACATTACATGCCACAACTGGCCTGGCATATATATATATATATATATATATATATATGAGTGTGTGTGTGTGTGTGTGTGTGTGTGTGTGTGTGTGTGTGTGTGTGTGTGTGTGTGTATTGGGAAAAAATCCATCCTCCCGAAATGCAGCAAATGCACCAGTGTAATTCCCCGGACTACATAATTTTGTTGGATGTATATTATGTACCGTCTGCTCCCCAAATGCAGCAAATGCAGCAAATGCACCAGTGTAATTCCCCGGACTACATAATTTTGTTGGATGTATATTATGTACCGTCTGGAATTCAGTGTTCTATCAAGGAATACCGGCTCTGCCCCTCTACCTGCTCATATGCCACTCCACACCATGGTGCTGCATGCTCCATATTGGACAATGGCCTGGATACAATAGGCAGCATTTGTGACTATATCTCCACCAAGCTCTCACTCACCCATCTTTATCATCGAGACAGAGTGGCAATAATCTGCAATTGTAACATTGGTGCAATGTGCCTTGTGTATGTAATCCCATGATTGGTCTATTCTGGCTTTGTGTCATAACAGGAGACACTATTTTTGAAAGGTGGATTTGGACTTGAGACTTAGAGTGTGCAGCCAATTTAAGACGGGATGGTCCGATACTGTTGTTTCAAATGGACGGGTTGCATGGATTATCTCTCGACTCCCAGTGCCAGTGATTGTTCCATGTCTTAAATGTGTTGTTTCAGTAAACTGGTCTTTCACGCATAGTGGTAATTTTCGATCTTGGCTGCCTTTAGGACTTGGCTACGTCATTGCTGCATAGGACGTTCTGCCAGAGGTCGTTGAGGGTGTGATGGTTAAAACCAAGGACCCTCGCCACAGAGAGGCTTCTTTACCCAGATTTAATTTAACGGACAGCCCTAGCCTGCTCAACAGTACTGAGCCTTGCCACATTGTGTCCAACAGACTTGGACGTTGACGGAATACATATTGCCTATACTGGCTTCTGCATAAACAATACTCTGAATTCTGTCTGTTTTTTGTGTCACTCTCTCATGTCAGTGCACAATAAAACGAAACCATGAGTGGAACAATGCCAGATGGGTACAGCAGAGCGCCACACCAAATGCACTACTCAGCACTTCTCTGCACAGTTTACTTTCTTACCGTGTCTTAGATTTGCTGCAAGTGCAGTCAGCCGTGATTTTGAACCCCAATAAATACTCATGAATTACGTGACAGGATTATTGCACTTTGCATATTTACCATCTTTTCAAAACATCGTATAAAACAGGTAATTTTAGTTTCAGTTACATAGCTGGTGAGGTTTTCTTTTCATTTTTGTGGGAAAGTATTGAGGCAAAATAAGTTTGCTTTTAGTTCAAATTTATGTTCCTTCAAATAGCACAGATTTTACTCGAAAAGGTATTAAAGACTGAACAACAATTCTGCTTTATATAAATGATTTTATGTTTTCACGTCATATCAGCTTGTAGATCATGTTGCATGTAAGATGGAAGATATTGCATAACATTAATCCCACAGGTTATATAGATTATATCCTTCCTTATTTTGGCACTTATGAATTTATTAATTTGACCTCCACTAAACTCTAATGCAGTTCTATTAAAAACAGCTGAACATGGTGAGTATGCCGCAACTTGTAGAGGCCACGGCCCACTGTGATTAAATAAAGAATCCATATTGAGATGTGCAATTGTACTACCTGCGGTTCCTGCATATTAATCTTGATGAAATTGACATTGTGGAAGGTTGCTGTCTTTCCTTAGCCTTTAACACTGTTTCATAATAATGTATTCACTTTGAAAATTTTGCATATAAGACAAAACTACAACGAATTTATATGTGAACACATGTGCTATTTTTTTTTTTTTTTATGCAGCTTTATTATTGTAACAACCCGGTGACTACAAACCTGTGTCTGACTGGGCCAGTTTTGTTTCTGCTAATGTAACCGCAGACCTAGCCCTCATCTATGCTATATGCATGATCTGCTTTCCTGAAAAAAAAATGGAGGAAAAAGTAGCTGCTGTGCGTCCATTTGAATAATTTGTTCCCAAAGCTGTGCATGTTTGTACCACAACATTATGGTGTCAAAATCCGGGACATTAACCAATTTCTTCGTTCAGACTCAAAAATTCCACTGGACAAGTTTCAATAAACGAATGTGGATCAAAAGAATGTTATTGCTGTGAATAGTGAGATATAACTGTCACTAAAGACCTGTGTGGTTATGCAGTGTTGCTCTTAGTAGAAATGGGATGCAAGTGAGTCATACTTGACAAATGCCTCATTATCCTTCTGAAGCCACTCAGAGAAACTGGAATTTTCACATCAAGTCTCCGTTTCTACACACATATTTGTACATAATGAACCCTTATTTGAAATTTAAGTCACAGAGTGACACAAGAGCACCTTTCAAAACAGGGTGTGATGCTGCAATGGCAGATGTACCACAGCTAACGAAAAAACAGAGCAGCTGATGGGTGATGAGAGTATCCCGTACTTTAGACACAATTGTTGCCAAAGCTGCAGAAACAGCAGATTTAGACCAGGACAATGGCCTGAGTGATTTTGATACCCAGCTGTCGGCATTAGATGCCACACAAACAGCAATGGAACAAGCCAGACCTCCTGAGTATCTCTATGTAAACTTCGATGAGATGCCGCACAAATAAAAGTGAACTAGGCCCTGCCTCATGAGAATCTTGATGTGGACTTGTATGAGGCTGAGTCATTTCGTAGTATGCCAAAGGCTTCCATGAAGGTGGCCATGAAGTTAAAGATGAATTCAACACCCACAGGCACTTCACTGTGTCCTCGCCAGGGTGACCTTGAGGCCTGGTTCTTTCTCGCTCAACACAATGATTGCCCAATCATTTATATTGAAATATGTAGCAGCCTTTCTTTTTTCACAATAAATTACCTAAGGAAGGGTGTCAAACAAGACTAGCAAAAGGGGGCTATATTGTGAAGTTCCTGATAATCAAGAGAACATGGATGAGGAGGAAACAGATTTCTTCTGTTGATGTTTCAATCAATGTTGTCGACGTCAGCAGGTACAGAACCTTTGACGTAGAGCATTGGAGAAAATTTTGCAAAGCAATTTGCATTGATGGATAAGTACTCAAATTTATCAACAATGTCAAGTTTCATAAACCACAATGTAGCCGGGATGCTCCAGCTTGTAATGAGCTCAGGTGTTGTCAAGGTCAAGCTTCTTGGTGATGTGCAAGAGGATGGATATCCAGATGAACTGTTAACTCTGTGACAGAACAAAATAATCCCTCAGGGCTCCAAGTTGCAAAGTTGATACCATTTATAGGTACAGATTGACTGCCCAGAATGCAAGGGCAACTTCACGTTTTCTGAATTCTTAAATGGTACGAAAAACCAAATCATCTTGCCAAATTCACGAGTTTCATCATTGCTGGTAAGCTTTCAACACAATGTCATGAATCATACAGGTACTGATACAGTGTTTTCAGCCATGGATAGGCATACCACATCCTCTTTTCTAATCTCCTCTGGGACATGCAGTTCAATAATACTCCATTTCACTTTTCTGACACAGCTGTTGAATCTCCCGAAACAGGTGAGCAGGAATGCTACCTATATATTTACCATCAGGGATAAATGCAGTTTTTTTGTATTGAGCATGCTCTGTATTTAACAGAAGAACTATCCAAAAGGAATTTTATATTATCTAAGTTTCAACATTGTAAGATTTAACGTTACTTTTTGAATATTTATTTTGTGACCAATCTGTCTTTTTGTATATGAATTGATTTTATGCATGGTTTACCATTCTGTTGAAACATTTTACTTATTGATTGAGAAAGATAGCTTTTGATTTTATTTATGGCTAGATTTGTGTGCAGTGTAGAAAAAATCAAAACATTTGATGCTTTGGCTTTTTAATCTTTGATTTTAGAAACAAGCTCATTAGAATTGCTTATACTCAAAAACAAATTTTTTCACAGTTTCATCAACATTCCAGGCAATGTAAAGTTTTAATACCCCTGAGGGTTGTTTTTTTTTTTTTTTTTTTTTTTTTTTCTTTTTTTTTTTTTTTGGTTTTTTGTTTTGTTTTGTTTTGTTTTTTGTTTTGTTGGTTTTTTTTTGTTTTTGTTTGGGGTTTTTTTTTGGTTTTTTTGTTTTTTTTTTTTGTTTTGTTTTGTTTTGTTTTTTGTTTTTTTTGCTAAAAAGAGGAACAGTTTCAAGTTTTTTATTTGTCATTGGCATAGCTTATCGCATTAAAGCACAAATTGTACAGCTTTAATGTGGGCTAAAGAGCATGTTAAAACTTTAAAGTAAATTATTTTGTAAAGTGTGACGCACAATGATATAGTTTCCACTTCAATTTATAATTTTACTTTATGCACATAAGATGAAAATGATAGGAAATTTATAAAATATTTCTTTGTATTAAATGAGCACACTTGGAAAAGGTCTGTTCCATACATATCACGTACGTCAGAGAAACATTACCCATATTCATAAATTTCAAACCAACAATGACAAAAAAGAGAGTCAAAACTTTCATCTTTCAAGACCAATGAGACAAAACAAATTTAACTCCTGATTTGGGACAGGCAGTCACGCACAGTAGGCAACTAGTCCTCTCAACAGTTTTCATTTACTGCAGACTTTAGTATTTTCAAAACATACAGGCCGAACTACTTGAAACCCAAATATATTCACTTACGTGAAAGATAAACAGAGACCTGATGGGCCTGTTACTTTTTTGGTTCTACTGGCCTGCCAGCCAGTCGAGTATACAGCAAAAGAGTATACCTACATCGTTTTTGTGATATTTATGAATCTAGAGAGGTATTATGGATAAAAGTTTCAATAGTAGACTTCATTGAAATTGTTTGCCTTTTTCAATTTTATATCCTATTAATATGTGCACCCATTATCATTCTGTTTTTCCATATAAAGCCCGATTGAATAGATATATGGACAATTACAGATATAAACATATTATTTCTCAACACAGAGCACTGTAGGTCAGAATATAATGAATCTCTTGTCTAAAAATAAAGTTCAATGGGTCACATGTGATACTCTAAGCTACAATATGTTCCGTGGAAATAATATAATAATGCTGACCCTTAAGTAATATCTCTTCTGCACGAAGGTAGTCATGAGTTTTGCAAGACTAGATCCAAACCATTTTTTTTTTCAATTACAACATTCTCTGTTAAACTTACCTTCCTTTGCGTTTACCAATTGTAGTGTATTTAATAGGCCATTTGTGTGTAATGCAATAATAAAAGTGTTTTCACAGCTCATGGTGACAAAGAAATAATATTGTGTTGCTTGCTCATTTTGTCTGTCCTTGGCTGTTTGCAATCGGTGTTTAATTTACTGCTAGAATGTGCACAGTTCTTAAGTGTTATATGTACATTTGTGCCATACAGTGACATGTCCACAGCATCCCATGAACTAATGTGAAATGTGTCCATGCCCATTCTGCAATTTATCTTTAAGTATTTTCATTCATAATTGCCATAGTCTGTGATAATTTATAATTCCATTCAAATCATATAATACAAACTGTGCAGCAGATTTGGCAGTAATTAATAGTCACGTAAAATCGAAATTACGAATGGAATGTGGTGATGTCTGCTTTTTTTTACATCACTTGCGGAAATCTTTATCATCATTGACATGGAAATATTAACATTTCTACATGAATGATCAATTAAAATATGGCCCTTATACACAAAGCATACCCATTTTTTTTATTAGTAACCATTTTATGCTTACCGTGGTGCCTAACCTCAAAAGGGACTTCATTTTTAGGCCCAAATATTCATCTTTGACATAATACCCCTATATGCTCAATTTTCAGCATTTTGTCTCATTTCAAAACATCTTTGCACCATAAGTTTAAGCCTGAACCCAACGTTGTTGTATAAACACACGCAGTATGGGTGAAAAGTTGCTTTGGTAATTGTTTTTTATATATTTCCAGAAAAAAATATTCAAGATTAATGGGTCAAATTCATTTCACTATGCTTTAAACACATGTATCTGCAAAATCGCTTCGGGACCTTTACTTGTTGCTATCTGTTTGCTTACAATGGTGAGACAAATAATTGAAGATGCTTCTTTTATGAAATTGTTAAAATTGGCGGGACGCTTGATTTTTCATATTGAAAAAAGTGCTTATTATTTCCTAGAAAACCCCTGGTAAGTTGCTTACTTAGAAACGTTTCACGATAAATCAGTTTTAATTTAAGTAAAATCAGATAACTCGTTTTCCAGAAATATCCAAATGACACAGCCATTTCAAAGCATATTTCTAATTGCTGTAATCAGGATAGAATCTTTAACACGACCCATTGAATACCTTGTTAACATTATAAGCAGTTTGTTAATTTCTTCAGATTGTATTAGAGCTATAAGTACTGAATCTAGACCTATGATGACAAACATATATCTCTACAAAAATATACCCATGCCTCAAAGTTTGAAAATTATATTTCAAAATCAGTATGCTATTGCCTTCAACAATCCAAATTGGAAATTGTGCAATAGTCATGATGTGTTTTTAAACTGCAAAGCATAACTCACCTGCAGCACTGACAACTAATTTGCCTGGAAATACATTTTGGAGGTTCAGTAAGACATATAACGAAATCGTGGAAAATATTATCTGGGCCATCCTACAATATAAACAATAATATTGATGTCACACATTATATTTTGTAAAATACTATCATGTAAACAATGCGAAGAAAACACACAACGTCATCAAAATGGAAGAGTGTAAGACAAGGAATATCAACATCACTTTATGGTAAATACATATGCTCTACATTTAAGATTAGCATGGAGACACAGCAACCTACGATTACTCAAGGATTGATAATCTTGCATTAATCTTCCGAAATGTTGTGAAAGATAAAAAGGGCCATGGAATACTGCTGCTCCTGTTTCCAAATGTACCTGGTGCATAAGAAATGTAACTGACAGGATGTATCGACAGTTAAAATAAACTACAGTGTAGCTATGAATTGAACATCAATGTGAATTATGGTACTTCGTGGAATTGCTCAACAACTTTGGAATAAGCTACATATAAAGTTACAGTTTCCTGCCAAGAGAAAAAAACATAAAAGGGAATTAAACATTTTCTTCATCTCAAACATCTGTTGCAATACATGCCTTATCACAAGAATAAATGAAATTGTACGAGGAGTATACTCATTCCACAAAAACTGAATGAAGCATCTATCTGTCCCATATAACCTGTAAATGAAATAAATAATGCAGATATTACGTGCCTTGCTTAACTTACAAAAATAATTGGTGTAGCAGTTAGCATTGAGGATCATTCATGAATCCCTTTATGCCACTGGTACGTTACATGCTGAATTTTTCTGAGGTACCATACGCAGTGGAGCACGCAGGAAAAATTCAATGCTTTTGCAATGAAAATTAATTACTAATCCCTCCCCCCTCTAAGTGGCAGAAATGGAACCACTTTTAGTATTGTAACTCCAATGAAAATGCTCTCAGACAAGTATGACAATGCACCATTCATATTACTTTCACTTCCATTATATTTGAATGTAAGCTGTTGATATATTTGTCTGGATCATTTTGTTATTTCATAAATTAAGAAATAACAGGACCGTGGCCGTCCTGTGCATTACGGACCTGAATTACTTCAACGCGAAGTTGTCCTGTGACCTTCAGATTAATAACTAAGCACCTTTGTTTAATACAATCAACATGGCAGTATCAGTCTCCACCCATACATTTCAAGGATCCCCTTTGCCAAGATAGAAGCCCATATGTCAATTTGATCTTCCAAGGTCAACCAAGCTCACACACAATCAACACTAAAAAATCCCACAGGGCTCTCCCTATTAGATTTACATATTATTGTATGTAGTTTCCACCATTAGCGAGATACGAGGCAAATAATCTGGGTGACTTTTCAAGGTCGAACAAGGTCAAAAGAAAAAACAACAACGGAAACCTTCCAGGTGTTTTCCTATTAGTGTTTATTGGTACCCACTATCCATATTGTAGGAATGGTGATTTGTACATGTATGTACCATGTGACCGATTTATTTTATATCTTGGCAATTTATTACAAATAAGAAACTAATACCGCCACCATATAATGGAATAGTCGTGGAGATATCCTTATTGTATGGTTTACGTATCAACAGGATTGGAACAGAACTAAAAGCTAATGCAAGCCCCAATTATTCAGCAGACACACAATTACATCAAAGTTGGTATAATTATGAACTCATACAACCCAAAGGAAAGAAAAAGACAACAGTAAGTAGGATATATGCATACCATCAGTAAGTCAGAAATTCAGTGCAGAAAAATCAGTAATTATATATAATTATCACCAATTGGTGTCAAGGTGTTCAATCAACTCTGACACTGCAACTTTTTAATTCCTGTGTATATTGGTATACATCAAAATTCATGGTGTGTGGAAAGGGCCAAAGACTATAAATTATGTTCAAGACACAATTCGATTTGGTTATGTTGTGTCACTTGTAATACCCAAATCTTCGAGTAATGCTCTGTTGGGATCATCTGAGTTGACCTGTTCTTTTCTTTACTGATAAATTTGGGCCACCATTTCTGAAATTTATTGCTCGTAAGGTTAAGGTGGAGAAGGAAATATGGGTGTGTCACGGAAAGTGAGTGCATTTTGATTGGTGCTAACCAACCTGTCCACAGAGACAGTCTTTTTTTTTACGGTACAGTTAGTTTAAACAATTCAGTTTGTCCATGGTAAATAATCCTGACAGTTTGACCCAACTGTAAGCGACAAAAGAAATGGTAGTTACATTCAGACTAGTTGTTGGGATATGCATGGCATAATCCAAATCCAGGTTCTGTCTGACATCCACGTGTGGTAACGCTGGCTCGATAACAGTCATAATATGTGTGATCATTCCTGAATACGAAATTGCCAAAGGAACTGCTGCATGTTCCAGACTGTTTGAAATAAACTTAACTTAACTCTTGAATCCATCAGAATTTATTTTCACTCTTTTCGTTATTATCGGGAACAATCCCTTGCATGATACATTTATACCTTTTTGTGAAGGATCTTAAGTGTGTGTGCGTGGGGGGGGGGGCGACAGTGATGTTTTACAACAATCATACATCAGCACTGAAAAAAGTTTTAACTGGCTTGTAGATAATATTAAACCCTCCACAAATGAGCATTAGAAAATTTTTTAACCAGATATCATTTATCATCCGAAATTCATCATTGGAGACGTGTGAAACGCTAGATGCTTCACCATTAGTCATTGGGCATTAACATGTTTTAGTACCCTGAAGTCTTGAGTACATGTAAATTAGAACTTTAAATGTTATCAGTTACACAATGGCTTGATAATATACATAGAATTTGAAACATGAGAACATCAACCTTTTTAAAAGGATTCTCTCAGAATCAGCTGGAGTAAAGTGAACATATTTTTGGAATAAATTAGGAACGGACTGGATATTAGTATCTTAGTTGTTCCATTGATCCAAGAAAAAACACTAATAATTCGACCCAGAATGTTCCACTCTGCCAGGATGACCTGTGCTTTTTGCACTTAAACTGTTGTAATAGATGCCCAGATTTCAGCTGTTTTGGATTTTGGGGGTTTCACTGCATACAAGATAGAAAAACAAAAAATGACAGAATTCATATGGTTCCCTGCATACAAGATGCAACGACAGAATCGTAGTGATAACATTTAAATTACTAGTACATCAAGATTGTAATTTGCAACAGCAAGCAGCCACAGCTGAAAGTAATGGTGGTGGTGTTGCCATAGCCACTTGACCAGCCAGCCAGACAAGTATAATGGAACAATGGTTGGAAGGAGTGCCAAATTAATTTCTTGCCAGGTGACCAGTTAGGAAAATGGAATCATTCAATAGAGCATAGACTTTGGCTGTATGTTTTAAGGACAATGTGAGTTGGCTTTGTGTTGGACACCCATTATTTGACAGACAGGACAGGCTTATATAAATAGCAAAAAACAATTGTCAATAAATGAGGGTTGTATTACCAGATACAGCAATTAAAGACTAAGATACCCGTGTATTAGAGGACATGAGGAATGTGTTTCCAGTCCTGGTGATAAAATTTGGCATCTATCCTTGATAGCATATCCTGACTTTCGAATAATCTAAGAACAATTATCATCAGATGCATCCAAGAAGGCATTTTCACTCGACATGAGTACCAGAGGCATCGGCAGAGGACGCTCAACAATGTGGAAAGCTGTTAATACAGTGGAGTATCCTAAATATAGTATTAAAATTGCCTTTATACTACATCTTAGTCTTCTTGCATAGAGTGTTTTAAGAGGGACATAACCACATGAAAATGATGATGCTTACTCAAATGTTCATTAAAATGCTGGAGAAATGCTACCCTGGCAGCATTCAATATTTACCAAGGCCAGATATTGCGTCCTAATTGGGATAGCATTGAAACTGAAGATATCCCTGATTTTTCATTAATAGTATGAATGTTCCTTTTTTGGATTCTCAAACAATTAGTCACACTTTCCTTCACAAACCACCAAAAGCTCCTGAGGAGAAAGGCATTTGGGCATTTTTATTGTCTAAATATGGTCAAAATGTAGTCCTATTAAAGCGTTAGGGGTCTAAATGCTTTCATCATTTTGTATTTGCTAATCAGGCCAAAATTTAGGCCTATTAGAATGTTACTGGCCTGTTACTATACTGCATATGCTGTGAACAATAAAATGGTGTTCAATGCGTAATGCTCTTAATTTTGCTACAACTATGGATACTGGAAATGAGGATTCATATATTATCCTATGAAAAAATCAGTATCCTTGTCTGCATGGATCCTGATTTACATATAGGATCACCTCTAAATATTCAGAGGCTTCCTTCAGCGCTGATAACGAAAGAATATATCAAGTCATACCAAATGAAAAAACAGGTGATAAGGAGTTTAATTTGGGATGTTTTGCATTTAACACAGGAGGGGGCTCTCCTAAACTAATGTGCAGCTGCCCTCAGATGAACAGAGCATAATGAAGCAGGCCCACCTTGATTTAAATGTGACTGGAAAAGTTTCACTTCCATTGTTATCAATAGGAATGCAGCAACTGATCGAAAGTCAAATATTTTGAAAAAAAAAAACACACACACACACACACAAAGAAAAAGAAAAAAGGAAAAAAGAGGAAAACATATGTGCAGCACCTTTTGAATAAATTTAGGTCTGGGAGTCCCGAAGTGTGTCCCTTTGCAATTTCAAAGCAATTTGTGTGGCAGTATCAAAGAAAACATTCTTTAAAGATTTGTTATTTCACAAGTGGCCAAAAATTAGAATAAAATCCAAATATCACCAGCGCACAGCCACATGACAATGCTTGGTAGAGAACCACCAAAGGGAAACCCCCATTAAGCTTGAAGTGAATATGGTTGACGGTTTTGGCGAAAAAGTCACAAATATGAATTTTCATTGTAATCCCCATCGACCTGCATGGTATCAACGGGAATGTATGTATGCATCGACCCATACCCCAATTGAAAACTTCGTTACAAGCCAGCAATCCACAGTATCACTACTTTAGGAACAACTTGTAAACCCCTTCATTTCCACCCGATTTCTGCATAATCCAAGTAAAAGCTTCAGCATAGAAGTAAAAAATAGTTAGGTCACACAAAATATCATTAAAAAATCGCAGAGCCACCATGTGAACAAATCAAGGCCTGGCAATTAGCACACGTTTCTCTCTGCAATCTTCAACAGCTACGCTGGTGGTTTCAGAGAGGATTTTTCAAAGAGATCTCGCCCAAGAATGTACAAATCTCCTAAAAAGGAAAATAAAATTTAAAAAAAAAATAATAAGTAGATGGTGCCAATATGAAAAACCTTAATAGAGACCATCCCAAGGTACATTCACAGCAACTTTGAATAAAATTTGCCCTTACAGCTTTTGGAGAAGTAAAAATTGCAAACTGTTGATGCACAGATGGACACCACTGACGAAGAGGATGGACGAAGGAGATTAGGTAAGCTAAGCTGGCTGGCAAGTCAGCTGAGCTAAAATTGGCACTTCAGGCTGACTTCTGCTTGCATTAGCGTGAGTAACATTCGGAATCCCACATATCACCAAAGGGAAAGATCAAGGGATCAACATGGTAACGTGCAAAAAGCAAAGCCCAGAAACGTTTGGTTCAGATGGACACCACTGACGAAGAGGATGGACGAAGGAGATTAGGTAAGCTAGGCTGGCTAGCAAGTCAGCTGAGCTAAAATTGGCACTGCAGGCTGACTTCTGCTTTCATTAGCATGAGTAACATTCAGAATCCCACATATCACCAAAGGGGAAGATCAAGGGACCAACATGGTAACGTGCAAAACCCAAAGCACAAAAACGTTTGGTTCAGAAAAACCACGAGAGACATATTAAACCTTTCAGCACCCGTTTTGAACTGAGTCAGCAGCTTTCCCTATTGTGCTTTAAGCACCATGCTTTAGACTAAGTCAACAGCTTTCTTTTGCTGTGCTTTAGGCGCAATGGATCAAAAAGCACACCAAGAAAAAGCCGTTGACCAGGAACATAGTATTCTCCGAGTCTACATGCATCCTTGTATTAGAATGAAAGAATTTTCCACAAGGAATAGGAAACTAGCAGTCTTATTATATTTAAAGCAGTTCGTACTATGTAGTTTTTGTGGTAGTTTGTACTTAAAAAGTTTAAAGGAATTGTCAAAGTACATAGGAAAATGTCATCTTAAAAGAGGTAGACTGAATGCATCAAAAGACACCAATCTGTCAGCTCATCAGGCTCGAAGCTGATGGATACCCTTAAATCAACAGTATTAAAACTCAATTAGAGGATGAAACAAACAGTCATGACCAAAATTAGTTGGAAGATGGAATAGAAAATCCTGGGAAGACTGGATGCAAACTAAGAAGGTGAATATTTGCCTGAACTGCACCTAATATTACCACCAAAAAACTTCCCCTGGGAAATGTTGTGATAGGTACAATTTCTGTGCCTTGTCAGGGACAAACAATCCTGCTACATTAACCAAAGCAGAAGTAGCAGATAAGCCAACAAATGCCAGTACTTGCCTGTGCTATACAGACCATCATGGTTCAGCTGCCAAATATTCGCCTGGTGATTAACAGGTGGAGTTCAATATCATTAGAGGAATGGTGAAAAGATATATGCCCATTAATCAATCAGCTGAACAATATACCCCCTGGATATCCAAAATGTGACCCCATTGGTCCAAGCTTGTAGCCTTTGTTTGCAGAAAACCAAGTACTAACTGAATTGGAGATAATGATTTGGAATATCTGGATAATTGTTACCAAAGCTTATGGCTGAATATTGAGCCAAGAATGATTAGAACAAGGTGCACTCGCGTAGCTGTGATTCAGTATCAATCATCCAATGATGATGGTTCAGGTGTATTCCAACTGTTGAAAGAGCCAGTATCACTTGCAAAGCCCTAGGTTAAGCATGCAGCTCCAAAAGCTGATGCCAGATTATTATGCACAAAATACATGTAACCAATAACACCCACTCTACGTAAGCAGCAACCTGGGAAAGAAGACATCAGATGATAAAAGCCCAAAATCTTATTAAAACTAGCCGCACTTGCTAATCCCTGGTTCAGCATCAATCCTCCAAGAATGATCCTTGCCGAGCAAGCCAACTCTATTTTATAACGAGTAGTGCCTATTGAGCCCTGATTCAATAGCAACCAAATTAAGTCTTTAAACTTGATTTTGGTTGTCTTTATATGGTAACGAGTGTAATGTTAGTGTTCCAGAGTGCAAATTTGTATATTTTTTGCAGCAGCTTCTGTATCTTCTACAATGTTATGACATTGAATGACAAATCTTGACTGGGTTTGGACTGTTTGCATATCATTAACCACTCAGAAATGGCGCAGTGGCAGCTATTATGTGTTCCAGTGCAGAAACCCCGATTCCTTGGCAAATTTCGATGGAAAAAATTGTAAGTAATCCAGTGCAGATATGCAACTAAAGCAGATTGTTTTAAGCTGCAAAGCATATTGATGTCAATTGAAACTAAGCGACTGTTACGTCAACATTGACGTAGGTATTGCTAGCCTTGTACCAACAACATGTTTTGGAGGCTATTACTCGTACAGGTCTCTCTGAGTAGCGGCTCCTTGTCTAAGCTAAATATTCCCCAAACAGCCCACATAATAATGACTAAATCTACACGTGGCAAATGATAAATTAGCTTAATACACGAGGTTTTGCTTATAAATGCAGAGTTTCATTATGAAAGAAAAATAACTGTGAAACAAACCACAATTAATAAAATGTATAACACAGGTCCAGATAAGAACAATTTGACTTACCCTTGAACCAATATATTCCCTTTCTAGCTGGATAGCTTATCCAAGTTACCCCCCCCCCCCCCCCCAGTGTAAAGCTGCGTAGGAAAAAAAACTGGGGCATTATATTCAGTCCCATTGCTTGGAAAAAAAAAAAAAAAAGTTCCAGCTAGACCACCTGTACAAACTAAGGTAAATCCTAACAAGGACTGCAACAATCGACATCCTGCACTAGAAATGCAAAACAAACTCCATGATGACCCTTACGCCTCAATTTCAAAGTCTACAAACAATTAAGCTCTATTTCACTGGCAACCCTGACTCAATGTCTCAACGTAATGTGTCAGGTTTGTGTCATTTGAGAAAATACTGCCATTTTAAAGTATTTTTTTAATATTGAGTAAATGTGCATTTAGGCATGTCAGAAACGAATGAAAGTCATTAGCATTTATGCCAAAAAACATGATATCAGAACAATTTTGTTTACCACGATTTTAAGTACAATTAGGCAAACATGTAACTGTCGTAGGCCACTGCTTGTTACCGATAACAACAGCGGGTTTTAACCTGACAGAAAATAAATGTCTGAAAGTGTATATTAAAACAGAAAAATGCCAAAAGATAAAGTTAAATAGCAAAACATAAAAGTCTGAAAACTGTAAAATTAATGTAGCCAAACTTTCTAATAAAATTTATAGGGCAAGTCAGAAAAGAATGAAAGTCATTTGTATTTAAGTCAAAAGAATGCAATGAGAATGTAATATTTCTTAATCAGATATCAAGTACAATTAGGCAAGCTGTAGCTGTTGTGGGTCGCAACTTGCTACCGATAGCCCCTGGGGGGTTAATCTGACAGAAAACAAGCCAACCTAAGATGTCTGAGAGGTGAACATCAAAACAGAATGATGCCAATATATAACATTAAGTAGCAAAAACAGGCAAGTCTGAAATCTCGAAGCTAAACTCTATAATCATGGATATTTACAGCAAAATTTGTAGAAATATTTGATCAAAAGTACATTTTTGAATCCTCTTTACTTAAGTTAATTGTAAATGAATTAAGTTCTAGATGCAAAGTCCTGACATTTAGAACAAATACGACCAAATCTCAAAATATGTGACAAAAAAGTATTATATTTAATAGTTTCCGGAATATTACCTTCTGGAAAAGGATAATTAACTACTTTAAAGTTAAACCCATCTATTTTGTGATAGACTTTTATATAAAACCTGTCATTAGTGACCTCAATATCCAAGTCCAGAAACACATCCCTGAAACCATCTAAATCATTACCCTCCAAAGGGATATCTTTTGGTTAAATTTCTTCACTGAAATTTTGTATATTTACACAAACAATGTCCTTAATACATCTTGCGTCGTTTGATATTTTTGTTGCCATTTGAAAGCGCTTCTTCATCAATTTTATCCATATACTTAAATTCAAGCCAGGTTAAATATAAATTTGCGAGTAAAGGGAGCAGTTGCTTCCTATTGGAATTGTTGAATTTATATATTATATCCTTTGACACAAGCGTATATTTAGTTATTTCGTGAAAGGCCAATATGCTACAGAATAAACTGTATGACACTAAAATCTGCCACTCGTTTGTAAGCTTGATTACTTTTGTACGGCTGGAACAAAATAGTTTTGGCTGCCAGTTTCTGGTCTGACCCATGACAACAGCACAGACAGAAAATTATTTTGGGCTGTCAAAAATTACAACCAAAAATGGGTAAGGCTTTTCACCAGACACCTTCTTTTCCTCCTAAAAATAATACTTAAATTTATAGTATTATTTATGATTTGACACAATCAGAGAGGGTGTAGTATCTCGGCTATTTGGTTTTCTGACTCTAGCTCGCACTTTGTAAGTTGAAAAACATAATTGCTATTATCTCTGGTTTGCCTTTGTGTGACGGTGGTGTGTGATGGTTCCAGAGGGATGTCCAGCTTATGTACATTCGGGTGCCTGAATTTCTACACCATTGTTTCGGCTTAACCATAATTTCAGTTTCTTATACACCAATATCAGAGTTCATACAACATGGTACATTTTCTTGGAAGATAATGCACATTCCAAAATGAGCACTTGCGTTTATGTGTGGGATAAAAACTGAAACAGTTTTTTTTTTTTTTTTTTGCAAGAACAATTTACATGGACAGTATGATTTCTGCCCCTTTTACGTGAAATGCATTTCAGACAGCTGGCGTATAGATTATATGGTGGGTATGCTTCTACTATGAATGGGCATGAGTTACCCAGCCTAGAAAGTGTATTGTATAATATTTGGCTAGATGAAGAATTTGAGATGTCAATTTTAACCTTATACAATTATTAGCATAAAACAACAAGTCTCTACACATGAGCCACAATACAACTATGAAAGGGATTTATGTAGTTAAAATCTTGTCATGACCAAAAGATTAAAGGCGCGTAAAAAAGTGAAGCATGCTGGAGAAAACGTTACAGCTTGTGGATTTTTTTTCCTATTTGTACTTTCACTAAGATTTATTTATTTATTTTATTTCATTTTATTACTATTTTTTTGTAATTTAGTCTGAATCTAGTACCAAGGGTTTTTGTTTTCATGAAAGCTGACTTATTATTTATGCTGGGTGTTTTATGTTTCCATTGGTTGTATTGCTCTTTGTACTTGCATGCTGACACAAGTCGCAGCAAAACGAAAAAAAGGAAAAGAAAACTAAATCCTTGATAATGTCACAGCTTTAAGCAGTCAGTCGGGGTTCCCAAACAACATATGAAAATGAATAAACAGAAACCAAGCTGCCCATTAATAGATAAGTTCTCAGTATTTTTAAAGACAATAACATTGCAAACAGCAATAATATGATACCGCTTAATAAATTGGACAAAGTTAAAAAATTAGCTTGACTAGACAGCTCCCACATATTAATATTATAGCTAAAGCTAATTTTTATTGACTTTTTTGTTCCAAGTCATTAAATTCATCATGAACACTGAACATTTCCAACAGTTTATGAATTTTGATAAAATCTATACATTCTTTTGTTATTTCATGTTTCCTTGGTACTAAAGTGACGTTTCTCTTGCTTCTGATATATATGCTTTGACAGCTATATTGAAGAGGTCATAGCCAAACACCAAACATAATTATTTTAAATTATTTGTAAATGAATGTATAAATAGTCAGCTTTTTATAGATAGATTTTTTTTAAACTCTCTAAACAGAAGACTGCTCAAATTAACAGTTTTGTAAATATTGATTGAAAAAATCCTCATTGTCATGAAAATTTGGCTGGACATGGTGACATTATTTCATTACCTAGCAGTAAAAGGGTTAAAAGCACCCAGATAATAACAGGCCTGTGTATGATCCGGCACAGGGATACATATAGTTGAAGTTTACCAATTTAGCAACAAAATGGGATATTTTGTGGTAGTTCTTGAATTCTTATCTGTTCCAGTACTTGAACAATATTGAACACTTGCACCAATAATTTACATTCTTAAACAAGTAGGAGTGATTATGATTAGATAAACCAAATTGTTAGGGACTTCTGTGGACAGTTTCTTCGGGAATTCTTTTATTCCTGGCATTAAAAGTTAATGGGTGTTAAGTTGGAAATATATAAATTATTCAGGTATTGCATGCTGCCAATTATCATTTTAAGGATCATTATTATTGCATTGTTCGTTGTTACGTAGAAATAACCACAAAGAGATAATCTGCCCGGCAGTTGCCCAAATAGAGGAATATTGAATTTTTGAATGTAAGGGTAACAGACAGGTTATTACTTGTGGTCCAACTACTGTTAGCCATTTTTTAAAAACGTTACTACAAAGTGCATTGTTATTTCCATGTGTTTTATCAACCCCACACAGCATATTGTGGTTGAGCCTGCTATATCGAGGAAAGCAACCTGTGCAGCTATTGCACTTGATCTAATATAGTCTGTCTTCATTGCAGTCATTACGCATGAAACAGTACTTCTGATCATTTTATGTACATTATTTAAGAATTAAAAAGTACATCTGAGTCGTAAAATCTGCATTGACAAGTGTGGACTGTGAGTTGCCACGTTATTTGTTTACCGGCAGTCATTGCATTGTCTTATGTCAGACAGTGACGTACAAAGAAAAAGCGAGTCGAACTGCAATCCACTAAAATTTTATATGAAGTGTCACTGTGGTACAACTTATAATATACAACAAAACAATCGAATTTTAAATTACAATCTGTCAGAGGTCTGTGAAGGGCTGCACACATCGCAATTTGCATTTCTAGCTTTATCGGGTCATAGTGTAGGCCCACCCTAACACCATAATTAAAAACATGAAACATAATTTTGCCAATTTCTGAGTCTTTATTGGATTTGTTCACTTCCTGACGGTTTTCAGATTCATGAAACGTTGATTATGTGACACTAGTATTGGAACGCTAATTGAATTTGAAAGATAACTTTGAAAGCATACCTATGAGAAATGCTGAAATGGAACAAACATACTGCATAGTATATTTTAGTAGCATTATTCTTGCATGGCTCAACAGTGGTTATGCTGTTCGTTTTATAAATAAAATATTTGGCTAAAGTGCTTTGGGTAGACAATGCCGACCAGGTTACCTTTTGTCACTGGTAATAAGCCACTCTAGAAATAACATTTGATGCACATTGTCTAAGAGAACACGCTCCTTTCTTTCTGCACATTGCCAACACCATCATTTCTATCAATTTATTGCCTGTAAGCCCAGGGTGGAGAGTGCATAGCATGCACGTATTGGAGTTAACAGGTACAATCGTACGGTAAATGTGTGAGTGACCACATGTGGAATATAAATAATGGTAAGCAAATGTGTCTCCGGACCTGATACCTTTATCATTACATTTAAACAACCAAGTCAGTGCATTGTAAATACTCCTAATAATCTTTGCCAGTTTCACACGCTAATAAGCGAGACAGGCAGTTATAGTTAGAATATACCCGCCCCCCCCCCAACACACACGAACACATACACACTTTTATCCAAGGTCTGAATGAAACTGTCAGCTAGGCTCAGATAGGGCATTTGGAGGGATAAATATATAGAGATCAGGCAAGTAATGCTGTTCAATACCGCCCATTTTTTTTTTTTTTTTTTTTTTTTGATGTAAGATGGTGGTTGCATGTCAAAGTTGGTGACAATTTAGGAGTTGTTAGTAGAAAGAAGACTTGACAGACCGCAATAAACGCAGAACCAGTATCTACAATATAAACATAAGTTAATTCTACATATAAATAAAACCTATCAGCTATACAAAGCTGTAAGATATATTATTGAGAGAGATGATATAGTCATTTAATTCGTGAATAACTACTTCTGGTACACACCCACACATATACATGCACATTTGTGGTACAATGTAGGTATGTAAGTATGTTTGCATGTATGTATGTATGTATATGATGAAATATATGGTAGTAAATCTTTGTACATATGATAAACTAATGTATTAGTGTCATGAATATTCACATTTTTTTCACAAGCTGGATTAAAAAGAGCTCATACAAAGTGTATGAACATTGTTAATCTGTCAAGGTGGTGTGAATTATTGATATCAAATATCCCAGTCTATTTGTCGAATTCAACATTTGACATGGAAGTTCTCGGGATGTCTTTAATGCTAATGGTCTTAAATGGAACTTTATCCTAATTACTAATCCACTCTCTGCATAAAACGCAACTACTACAGATACTGAATCTTGCACAGACCAAATTTACGAAAGTGATATGACACTTCACAGAGACATGTCCATGGCCATTTCTGATTAAGTAAAAATATAATTTATAAGCTTTTACAAAAGCCCATTATTTATGTTTTCCCAGTTTTATGAAAAAGCAATTCTTATGTATTCGAAAGTCCAAATTTGTATGATAAAACTGAGATTTTTTGTTACTATTTGGCCATGACATCTATTACATTTCACCTGTGTTTAAATTCGATATTTTAGTTTAGGGTAAATGCATTTAATTTTATGTGTTGAAGGTATTGAACTACACATGCAAGTGATAACACATGATGCAAATGATACCATTATTGCTGCAACAGTAGTTGAAGGTGATTATGATGATAACGATGACCATAATGAGGATTCGTGGCCTATACCAATATTTAATTGGTATAATCTGCATCATCCGTGAATAAGTAAATTTATATCTAGACTCTGTTATACGAACCAAATAATTGCCTAACGCAATTTCTTACGACATTTTTATAACTGACGGTATTAGAAATCATTTACCTGCTACTGGTGACATGTATGGCGTCGTTATTTCTGCAACAACTGATAAAATGATGATGATGATGATGATGATGATGATGATGATGATGATGATGATGATGATGATGATGATGATGATGATGATGATGATGATGGTGACGACGACGACGACGACAATTATTATGCCCTATATAATTTCTTGCAATTGAACTTCCTGGCATTATGAAAAAGTGTGTCACTTCTTTACCAGCACGGTAATGATAGAACCATGCAAATTATTCCAACGGAATACTGAAAACATGAGGACAATGACTATAAACTGTGTTCTTTATATAGGCCATCAAGAAGAAACTTTAGAAGGTGTAAATGGGTGTTTTGTTACTGTTACATATACTGTAGAACCGCCATTTACTGACCCCTAATGGTTTTTACATTTACAATTTGGAAGCACGTTTATGTTGTATTGTTTTTTTAAGCTACACAAACTTGTTTTGTCACTTCTGAAGTGAGTCACAGTCTCTTTTTGGTTCGTATCATTTGCTTACTCTGGAGGTATAAAAGCCTTGACGGGCAAGTGTAATGTGTTTTTGCTCCTCGTGGCTGGTTAAGCTTACTGTCACGCCAGTTTTCATATAGGTTTCTGTTTCGGTCAACATGTATATATATATATATATATATATATATATATATATATATATATATATATATATATATATATATATATATATATATATATATATATATGCCGCACGACATGTGGTTTTATTTTCCCAGCTGAGACTTCATTACCTTTGTAAATATAGTATTAGTACAGCTGTATTTACCCAGGGTTGTATTTTTTGGAACGTACACAGCATATCCTCCTTGACCTGTGTCTTTGTTCTCATTTAAGGTTATTTTAAACGTTTTAGGTTTCTGAAATGTATATGAAATGGAAATTGTAGTAAATAAATCTTAAGGTAAAGAGTAAAATATCACGTAAGGTACATAAGTTTGATAGTTCTTTGTTTAAAGTCTTAAAGGGTCCTGGATACTACTTGCCGTGTGGCTGGTGGAATATTTTTGAGTTTCGGCCGACTTTTACAGTTTAATTTAAAGCTAGTTCATGGAAATTAAGTATCATATAATTTTCCACGTTAATATAGAATTGATAACGTAAATTTGACTGTGTTTTCAGCGTAATGTGACCTAAATAAAATTTACAGTTTGCAAGCATATAAAACATGGAACATAAATGTGCATTGTATTTTCGCATTGAGAGTAACACAAGAAAAAAGAAGTAAGTGTCGTTACTTTATATTGTCTGATGCTCATTTGAATGTATGTCGTACGAAGAATGTATATTGAAATTTGTGTTTGTTATTCACATTTTTTGTCCCGACGTTCATGATGCATTAAAAGCTGTGATGATCCATCCAGGAGTTTTTCGCTGTGAGTGTGTGTTTCTTTGTGCATGTGTACGAAACAAAATAAAAGTGATAGGTAACTTTCCACTCTTCACTGCGTTTCCTTGCCCTTGGCAGGGCCATGACTGGTATCATAGTGAAGACCCTTGTTCAAACACAAGGTATGAAGACACCATTAACGTGCAAGCCAATCAGGTGCAGGTTACTAAATCGTTCTTGGTTTAATTGTACTCAAAACTTTGGGAGTCATTTATCTGTAATTATCACACTGTTTCAGTTAGACTACCCCATGAAGTTATCAACTTGTTTGTGTTCTTTGGTCTGAAAGATATTTTTTTCCATGATAAATTTTGTAAACAGAGTGCGAATCACATACTCATGCATGGTGACGTTATACTGGCAAGACCTGCTCGAAACACACGTTTTCTAGCTATGACAGATAAACAGGGGCAAAACGTCTTATTCTAACCATAGGCTAGCCTTTTTCATCGTACATGTTTTCAGTAGAATGTGTCTGCACAATACCAACAACAAACGTTATTTTAAAAAGTGATGCAACAAAAGTTATACACCTTTTTGCTAATATGAAAATATAAATTATATAAAATGGTGGTGTCATTCCACAAGATGGATTACAAGACTGGATATTTTATATAGGCTTGTTTTCATTCTGCACATGAGGACCGTTGCTAGTCTTGTAATTATTTCCCTAGCCCGCATTATAGGTGGGCTTGGGTGTCCAGGATCCATGGACAGTCTGTACATGGTTGCAGCTCTTTTCCTCAGTACCGTTTAGTTCTTCTGCAAAGCTGTTGTTCCTCAGTTCAGCCTTTGTGTGTAGACAATTTGAACTTTTCCTTGGGTGTTTTGTATTATAATCGCCCTAAGTTACTCCAGCTGGATAAAGTCACCATGGTTGTCATTAGCATTTGCTCGCCAGTGATCCAATACGGAGTTCCGTGCCTTTTAAGTTTCCCTGTTGTAGAAGGTTTCAATGCTGTAGTTCGATTTCTATTTCACCCAAGGGAATTATTTCTGGACATTGTATTTTCCGTGGCACAGAAGCGTCACTAACATTTGATTCCCAGCCAAGAGCATAGGGTTAGAAATACTGCCATTGCTTGTAAGTGGTGTATGTATAAGCATTTGTAGTGTAGGTGACAGACAAAAGACAAATGGAATGTTTGTCCTATTACGTGGTTCTTTTTTTTTTCTTTTGACATACACATTCATGGCAGATGTGGCACTACTTAAAGTAAAGTATAGGAACACATCATTGTCAGTCTTTGGATAAGTCGAAGACTTATACTTAAAGTACCCCATCAATTTTTTCCAAAAAGTGATATTAGTTGGGAGTTAGTAAATTTATTTAGCATGCCTAAAGTTGGACTTGAAGTATTTTCAGGGAATCCTTCAAAATATCAGTCGTTTATATAAGTTTTCGATGTAACTGTGGACAAATTTTCCTGAGTTTCTGATGATTGCTTTAATATTCATCAGGGGACGCCCATGGAGTGATTTTTAGTGCATAAATTATTGGGGGTCAAGAAGGGTACGCTTGTGCGAGAGTATGCTTGTGGTTGCCGTGGAGTCAATACTTAAAAATTTGCGTAAGTCCACGTGAGTGAATACATCTCACAATATGTATCCTCTCAATGATGAACTTGAGAATGCATATGATCTCTTAGCAGATTTGGACTTGTGGAGTGTAGTGAATGCACAGGTCATTATTTTTGGAATTCTCACGCGCTTGCCAGCTTATGTAAAAGGCAGGGGGTTAAAAGGAGTTTGAAAGTAAAGGAGAATCAATTATGCTCTTAACGTTTTCTGATTTGATTCAGTTTGCGAAGCTAAGAAAAATACAGTAAATCTTACAAATACGCAAACAAAATGAAAGAATCATGACAGAAGAAGACAGGTGCAGAATATGGGGAAAGCAGTCTCTGCCCACATGTTATACAGATACAGCGGTACATGCTGATCAAGACTTCGTGCATTTTTATTCAACAAGTGAGCATCTGCGCAGCACAGACATAAAGCATCTTGTATGATGTGTACTAAGCCACATGTGTGACAGGTTGTACTTTATTTTAGATGCTGTTCAATACTTTTTGTACTTTATTTTAGATGCTGCTTAGTATTAGATCGGGTAAACTTTGTTAAAAGGCATGATTTGTGTAGAAATTGTCTGCAGGAGGTCAATAGAGTTGCAGATTGTAAACGCAGTAATCGCTGTTTTGTTTGGCAGGAAATTTATCCAGCCTTCTTGCACAGAGATAATTCTTCGACTTGCAATGTTGTGTCCGTAGATGCATATTTCATGCCCATTGTCAAGGTTTTAGTAAATGGTACACTATGGGTAAAAGCTGCACTTGATAAGTTCTCTAGTAGTTGGTTCTGCGCTGAAGGCTTAGTAAAAACATTAGAACTAAGAGGTCCGACTTCTACAACATTAAAACAAGTAAGCATAAAGGTATCTGTAGGTGATCAATGCATGCACGTGTCAGGGGTTAAAGTGGTTGGAAGTATACCTATACCTTCTGCTTCCCTTGAGCAAGGTATCTTCCCACATTGACGTGATCTGGATTTATCAGCTAATATAGATTGCCGTGAGGTCGATATCCATACATGGCAGGATTTCACTGATACGTTAATTGCATTGGAGAATCGTAAAGGTACAGTACAGCTCTCGCATCATGGACCACCCAAACTCGCACAGTTTTACGCATGCTTGAGCACTGCGTCACGCATATCGCATGGCGCCAGCGAGATATGCTTGCTACCGGCGTGCTCAAACGTGTGCGCATGCCTTCTAAGCATGCGTTTTAGTGCCCATTTTTTCTCGCATCTGGCGACTGGCGTGCTACGAAATGCGTTGAGTCTATCGCACCATGCTCAATTCCTCTCTGGCAAAGTTGAATTAACTTTTCAAACCGTGCGCGCAATGCTATTATTGCCTGTCAATCATTCTTGTTATGAGGAAAACCCGTACGACACATGGTTGTTGTGAACCCATCATAATTGACATATTGACCTCAACCTACAAAAAGTGTCATGGAGGAACAAGAGGACACCCCTAGTGTCAGGACCCCAACAGACAGTGGTTTATATTCCAGCCCTGCTCCAGCCAAGGACTCGTCATAACCGTTTTATGTACGATATGAGCACCAAATCTTGAAAACTTTTTTATATGTCACAAGCTGTTCTCTCCTGATTAAAAGTCATAAGAACATGTATCAATTTCAGATGCTGATCTGTAAATATCTGTCGCGCCCGGCAACGAGTTGTCACACTGGTAGGAGTGAATTCTTTATGTTTCTTGGTGATATTTCACCACCCTTTTCCATGTAGTTAGTCCATTAGTAACATGGTGCTGATGAATCAGCATATTTCTGATTTTACTAAAAATGTGTCCATCCTGCTTTTTCCGAACAATTTTCCATTTCGTGTCCTCACTGACACGCGCATCTTGCTTTGGCGGTAAACAAGACGGCTTGCCGTACATCTTTGGAATCCTTTGCCGCTAAATTAACTGACAACACTCACACTTTTTTTTTCGGATGTGCAAGACATGCACACCTAGGTATACGTAGATTTATACACATTAACCCCTAGTACGCTGGGCAGTGTTGAGATCTGGCACGCCCAGCCACTTGGCGTTTTTGTATTTTGTTGCGCAACATGCGACATGCTGGCATAAAAGTGCCGCAACATTTTGATTTTTGAAATTCAGGGAAAATGATCCAAATGTGTTTTGTTGACTGAGACCTTTCTACATTTCTATGTGGTTTCTTTGTCAATTTAAACAAAATATCGTGCCCTACAACCTATCACAGCTTGATCAAAACGGTCAAGCCTGTGAGAATAAAGTTGCATGGGAACTTGTCTGTGCATTTTCCTTGGTTAGCATCACGAATGCTGCTCTATTGTACGGAGAGACTGGTAGTATGTTATCATTCTGGCCAATTTACAGCGCTAAATTCTGTTTCTTGTTTTAATAAATTTTCACTTGTGTTCACACAAATGTCGCTTATCTTTCAAGCTAGACTTCACAACACGAGGTAGGGAGTACTCCCGAACCAAAAATTTGTAGAAATGTAATGCATTTGATTGGACGGCAAACACCATGTGATTGATTCTTGCCCCTCTGATTGACCTACAGGATCATCATCTTAAGCAGTTTCCGACTAAAAGAACGACACATCTGTTAGGAACTGAAGCAGTTTTGGAGGGATTTTCCCTAAAATACTTTTGCTTCAGCCAATAGGAGAGTTTGTTGTTACAATAACCAAGGTTCCAAGTATTCTAACGATATAAAACATGGCGGGTAAACGAAAAAATGATCGAAACTCCGACAATGAAATCACCCTATGTTTTTAGATTATCGTAGAAGGAAAATATTTCTTTTTAAAGCAAAATCGAAATAACTATCGGCAAGAAATGACATTTCTCTACACTAAAATATGCGTGCTTGCATGTAAATAAACAACACCGGAATCTGAGACGACCTTGAATCAGTCACTTCAAAAGTTCGAGTCTACTCGACACTGCTAGCAATGGGCAATGACACACTGTGCCAGTGCACTAGAAAATTGCGTGCTGGGGCTTAAAGAACGGAACTTAAGATGTATTAATTGTTACGACTTTGCAATGCCAGGATCGTATTTTTATCGTTCATGCATATTTAAAATGCGAGCCATGAAAGACAGTCCACTTTGTCAAATGTGCAAGGCAATTGCAAATGTAAAGCACCATGCATGCCGCACAATGTGGTCGCCACTCAAACGATGCTCATCCTTTGGCACATAGCCAGACGCATTGCTAACCAAATGCAAAGAGGTATGAGCACGCATTTGCAGGGTGTGAGCATCCTATTTGAGCATGCTACACAAGGCTAGCTCTTTTTCTGTTTGCGTGCCAGCATGCTTGACAGACTAGCAATTTGGTCCATTTGACAACAGCTGTACTGTAAGTATGGAGAACTTTATGCGATTTAATTTAAATCTGACTGAGGGTTGATTGGTATAAGATGAGATAGCATATTACAGATTGTCCACGGAATCGCTCATGAAGATATGAAGCTTAAGGCAAATGTTAACCATCTATGGGAGTTTCAAAATGAAGGTATGGACCAATCTGAAATGTCTATCTCGGAGAAGAAAGTCCGTCACCGTTGGGACTCTCATCGTAAAAAGAGTGGTGATCATTGCGAATTGCTTATTCCATGAGGAGATTGGGAAAAAGAGCTCCATAATTATTATACATTGGCAAAAGGCTTGATACCTTGGTGAATTGTTAACATCGTGTAGGTGTGCATGACAGATACATTCTGGAGATAACAAAAACTGTTAGATGAGAGTTATGCACAGATTGTTCCTGCTGATGCATGGTTAGTATCATATGCATCCCAAAGCTGCATAAACATAAAAATGTGAGAGTGGTTTACGATTGTGCACCTTGTTTAATTGGTCAATCATTGAATGGCAGATGCTGGCAGGGTCATGACTTGGTGACTGAGTTATTGTTTATCTTACTCAGGTTCCGTCTCCATGGATATGCGATCCAAGGGGGCATGCGTGCTATGCCTAATCGGTTACAGGTTCCAGAAAATGATTGTAATGCAATAGATTTTTATGGTATAAAAACGAAAAAAAAAATCATTTCTGCATGATTACACATTTCCTTAGGGGAATTCGGTGTCCGAGTGTTTTTACATATGCACTTTGCTGCACCATTTTGGATTATCCAAATATATACAAGCCTATATAATATGATGTCATTTTGGAAGCTATGCATGTCGATTATCTTGCATTATCAGTGAATACTAGTCATTATATGCACAGAATTATCCTAGGTGTTCCTGCTGTGCTCCGTACAGGTGTTTCCACTTCAGTTAAACATTGTCGGATGGTTTAACTAGGATAAGCTGTCCAGCTAGAAAGGGTATCTATTGGTCCAGGATTAAGTCAAATTGTTCTTATCTGAGCCTGTACTATGCAATTTTGTAATTATGGTTTGGTTTGAAGACCCTTTAATTTATTTGGGCTAGTACAGCCTATGTCAAAATTTTAGAGAGGAACGTGTGCAATATGGACAATAGTACTTCTATGTATATAAGTAAGACAGGGAAAGGTTAGCGTATGGAGTGTAAAGAGTTCGGACTGGGGAATAGGATAATGACTACTAGGAAGTGGTTTTGGACAAAAAGACACAAGTAAAATATCATCTTTAAATCGTTTGATGCACGTATGGAAACATAGTCCTGTCTAGATCGACAGCCTGCATTTTGCTGGCCTCAGTTTGATAGGAAAATATCTCAGTTTAGCGATGATAATCCTGAACTTAGATCTGTGTCTATTGCCACTGCGAATGAGTGGAATGTTGGTCTTGATTGGGTGCAGAAGGTTGTTGAGCGTTTTTATCTGAGACAGGAGTGATGAAAAGCTTAGCGTGGATTTATCTGTTGGTTTTGTCTATTATGAATCAATCCTAGTCATGTGGTCCATTTTCAGCTCACATGTTAAAGGTGGCTTCACTTCCTCTAATCAAACATATTCAACAGCACAAATATACACCTTTTCAAAAATGGGCAATACACACATTTACTGTACCATGTTCCCATTCCTAAAAAACCTGGTTTGATAGAGGTAGGTATATGTGAATTCCATAATCGACATGACCCTCTTCAGTGTATTTGTTCACATACAATAAATGTATATTACCCATGAAATTATGTTCAGGAAAAATGTAGAGCAGTACCCAATCTTTTTCAAAACGTTTTCTGCTTCTTAGTTACCATCTGCAACAATGATGTTGAATCATTTTGTGCATTAACAATGAAACATTAGCTGAAAAAGTAAAAGCTCAGACGTCAGTGAGTGAAGCACAATGTTCAAAGATGTAGCCCAGTACAGAGCAATTTTTCAGCTCAAGCCATTTTCACGAGCCAACCATTCAATCACTACCTAGAGCTGACTGAAACACCTTTTGCTAAACTCAGACGTTTTAACAAGCTATAGCCGACAGATGAATATGAGAAAAACAATCATTTTGATACACTTAAACATCTCCAATGATGTAGATTTTTAACCTTCCTGAGCCTCTTTGGTATTACAGTTATATTACTTCTTTGTTGTCAATCACATATAAGTTAATTCCACGGACATAATTTGAACAATATCAACATTTTGTTTCTGATGAGACTAGTGTGCAAAGATTTGAAGGGAATTCATTGTCTCCACCGTTTCATCGTAATAATTGTTTTATTCATGATTGCATTGGTTCTCTATAGGTCGTTCAATTTTGGAAAAATTATGGTGTGAAAATAAATGATTAATTGCCTTAATTGATTAATTTGGCGGGTACACTACCAGTCACATTGGGTTTGATCAAATTCCATCTGAAATCAGATTGTGCATGATTAAAACATATTATTCGACAAAAAGGAATGCAAGATTCACACATGAGCAATACTCAACCGGGTTGGGCACATATTTTATGAATCAGGAAACCGTGGCCAAATTGCTTTATCTTATCTACTGGGACTTAGGTCGAAGTCCTTTATCGGTGTGCCCCAGGCCATTGCGCCTAAAGCACGCCCAGGAAAGCCTTCAGCAAAATGCAAACCTTGGCACTGAATGACTTATAAGGGAATACAAAATAACATAGGCCCTATATATGTATGTTTATGTGTAATGTCACATTAAACGCATATCAAGAAAATTAAACATTGAGTACAGTCTATGAGACTATTATTGTGACCTCATATTGCGAAAAATTCATAAAAAGCACTGCATTTTGCAGACGCATTGAGAGCAACAGTGATATCTTTAGTTACCCACCTGGGAACAGGGTAATCATCTGCTGCTGTGTCTAGCTTGGGCTCTGCACCTCTCCGAAGCGAAGGCTAGAACAGCATAAAAGTCGCATATTGCGGAGTTTATAATCCCCTTTTTGACAAAGAGACCTCCTGGGTTTTTTGATGGTGTTTCTAAAATTATTGCTATTGATTTTTGTAGCAAATGCTGTGGAAATTAGGTTCAATAATCGAGTAATCGTGATTCACAGCACCAGATCTGCTTTAAAAACTATTTTATAACAATGACGATACACACAACATGTACTGTTTACCAGGAAATACAAAACTGACTACAAAATTTCCGTATGCTCGACAATAGACACTTTGCATGGGTAAACCATTAAGTATGATTGTCAGCCTGTGATACCCAGTTCCCTGTGTATAAGGAAATCAGAATGCCGTATAACTTATCTTCTTCCAAGATGGATACTGTTGCATATGGCCCAGGGAACTGCATTCAGCAGAGTAGCCTGACACCCTCAATGTATATGTGAAGCCCAGTGCGATGGAGCTATATTTAAAGATATAAATATGAACCTTGTGAGCATCTGTTTATGAATTTGTACTCTTGTAACTGTTTTATGCACAGCCAGGGAAATTAATTGCAAATAATAAGGATATATGAAAAAGAAAGTAACGTTTGGCATGGTCTTGACAACACAGTCAATTTTATATCTGCGATTCCACATAACCTGTGTTCAAAGTGCACGAAAAAATGGAGGTGTAATGGATACGACCCACAGCACTGTTGGAAGTGTTAATACTGCAAACATACCAAGCAATACAAAGGAAACACCATTTGCTTAATGACACAACATGTTAGGCTGGTATTGACATATAAAATGTTATTTATATCAGACACAAATTCTGCGAAAAAAAAAAAAAACCCACCAAAACAACAATTGCTAATACATATGAGAACAAGTAACTGAGATTTTTTTTTTTTTTTTTTTTTAATTTTTGGTCCTTTTTCATCAAAATCCTACTTCAGCTAAAATCGCAAAAACGTCGATCTTCTACCAATAAAACAATGATATCAAAGAGCTGACTCACATCAAAACATACCCAAAGTTGTACATATCAAAAGCAAATGCCCACAAGTGAGGATAGCAGACACAAAATTCCCACTTCACGGATCTGCAGGCAGGCCCTCCACGAAATTTTATGATGCAAAGTTTGAAAAACTGCATCATCATATGGCATCTAACAAAACACACACTTCACATTTATCTTAACTTTTACCTGAAGTTTTTGAAGATGTTCCTATATAAAGCCTCGTTTGGGACTGCAGATGAGGGACCTTGACATATCTTTCAAGGTCACATGGGCATGTCATGTAAAAATTGACGCGGATGCAACAATTCTGCAAGAATTTGACTTATGAGGTTGAAATTTTGCATGATTACAGACCATAATATAAACTAGATGGGCGACCTTGACCTACTTTTAAGGTCACATGGCCACTTTTTAAAAATCATTGCAGATGCACTCGAGACAGATTTGACTTAAAGAGGTTGAAATTTTGTGTGATTATGTTTCTATGTAAGGCTTTTGTAAGACCTTGCTTGTGACAGTAGATGTATGACCTTGACATATTTTTAAGGTCACGTGGGCATTTCGTCAAAAATCAACGTGAATGGGATAACTCAACAAAGATTTGACTTGGGAAGTTGAAATTTATATAAGACTACTTGAGATTGCAGATGGGTTACCTTGACCTATTTTTCAAGATCACATGGGCATGTCATGTAAAATCGATTACTCTAGAATGGTTTGACGCGGGCAGATGAAATTTTATGTGAAAATGTTCCTATATAAGACCTTGCTTGGGATAGTATATGGGTGACCTTGACTTTTTTAAAAGTCACATGGCCACTTTTTTTTAAAATTCATTGCAGACACACTAGTGAAAGATTTGGCTTACAGAGATTGAAATTTGATGGGATTATGTTTTTATGAAAGACTTTAAAGACGTTGATTGTGACTGCAGATATTTGACCTTGGCCTATTTTTAAGGTCACATGGGCATTTCATCCAAACTCCATGCAGACATGATAACTGCACAAGGATTTGACTTAGGAGGCGGAATTTCTGCATGATTATGTACCATGATACGAACTAGGTTGGGGGTATAGATGGGCGACCTAGACCTATTTTCAAGGTCACAAGCACTTCCTTGAAGCGATTAGTCAAGAATGTCTTTTTAAAAGGGCGCAACTTCGTATTGTGTTATTATATATCTGTAGATGTGTGACCTCGGCCTATTTTTCAAGGTCACATGGGCATTTCACAGATGTGATATCAGAAGAATATAACTTAAGAGGTTGAAGTTTTGTATGATTATGTACCAATATAATGAAAAGGTTAAGATTGTAGACGAATGACTTTGACTTATGTTTCAAAGGAACGTATGCAATTCCTCTAAATCATTGCAGACACTATAAGTGGTTGCCTCCTAAGCAGACCCAGCTCCGTGTTATCTCTCTACAGTGCAGTAGGGATAACATGGAGCTTTGTCTTCTTAGGAGGCGAATTAAATGGGAGGATATGAGGATTGCAGGTGGATAACTAAGTTTTCAGCAAGCAGTTTCCACCAAATCATTGCATATGTAAAAAGTTTTAATTCATGATGAATGACGGTTGACCTTGTATTTTCTTTTAAACTTCACATATGTTACACAATTTCATGCACAGTGTACTATGGCCTGTCGTGGGATTCTTGTTCTTCTTTAACATATTGTTGCGTGCGTTGCGGACGAGATAACGCAAGAAAGATTTGACTTGGGAAGTTGAATTTTTTTGTAAATATATTTAAGTGAAAATTTGCTGGGACAATGAGCCTCAATAAGAGTGTGCTTGTGCCTCTACATGGGTAATCTTTGCTCAGATTTTGGAATGTCAAGAAAGAGTGTATCTGCACCATATCTGTAGATCATTGGAATTGGCATGCCTATTTATGAAAATAAGAGTGACAATAGTAAGGGCGTACACGGAGAAATTTGGTTTTCGGTCGGAAAAATAGCCTGTTCTAGTTTTGATTTGATCAAAATTGAAAGATCTAATCCTTCTTCATTACTGTTCTTAAAAAATAAAAGACTGGCCTCAAGTTTGAAAGCAAGCCAAAAATATGAAGTGAACACGTTATTCTGACTTTTAAAATTTAACGGTGTCGATTTTAATGAATCTGACAGAAGCTGAATGCCAATGGACATTTTACTTGCAAAGTTAGAATCTACCATCTTGTCATGTTTAAAATGAACTTCCTTCAACGTTTTTACTTTTGCCTATAGCAGTGGTGTAAACTGTTACAAAGTATACATATTTATGTATTTATTAAAAATTATTACTCTTTCTATATACAACATCCATTTGTGTCGGGGTTCTGTGATAGAAGTTATGGAATATTACAAATATAACACTTAGTTATGATTCAAGTAGCAGTATATTTCTTAGTAGAATATTGTTCAGCATAAGGTACAGGCCTTGTGTTGCTAGAAGTGTGGACTTTGATCAGCACAATATGTGTAGTAGTATTTAGAGTTTCTATAGTTTCATATCCAATACACTTCATAGTACTAACTGAATCTGTTCTTTCTTTCAACTAAAGTTTCATCTATTCATTTGGTTGTAACTACGATTTTAGAGGCAGATCTTATCTGGACATGTCTGAAATATTCAGGCAGAATTTTAATTGCTGTAAGAGGTAAATATCTTTTGATTTCAACATTCTGAAATTCTTCAAAATAGGATCTGTATGTCAACAAATATGTTGTGATTTACTATTTGAAGTTGGGCAATTCATATGCTTCTGCGGCCCCACATTAATTTGCTATAGTGTAAATGTGGCACCACAGGTGAAATATAATTTATCTGAATTATTTGTGTATTGAAAAACACCATTATTCTGTTCATGACACCTATTTTTCGTGACAACTTCGAAGCAATGTTGTCTATACGAGCGTTGTATCTTCAATGTTCATCAATCATGATACCCAGCAAAGGTTTTTTTACATAGTCAATAATGGGGAGTTTAACATGAATTTAGTTTTGTGTTCGTTTAAAGAGTTTATTATGTATAATACTTTAACTTATTTTACTTATGTTTGTTTTCCATTTATGTTGAGCGTTACATTTCGATTGATACAAGATCCTTGAATAGGAAGAAAGAACATTATTGAACCAAACGATAAGTTACAATAAAGAAATTGTTTATATATTGTGGATAAAGGCAGACCCAAAGTGGATCCTTGTGATCCTCCAGTACTTCTATTAATCATGTAAATTTTAAATCCTTAAACTCAAGACATGGTTAATGATCCAACAAGTGATTATTTAGAATATTCACAGCCCCATGACTCCATAATACCCTACCTTGTCGAGTAGTATTCTATGATCAAGTGAGTCGAATGCCTTCGACAGGCCCACGAGTATACTTTCAGCAACATCGCCTTTATTCATATAGTACAGAAACACATGATCCATATTCATCAATTCCAAACCCAACAATGACGGCAAAGAGATTTCAGACTTGCCAAAGCATCAACATTTCTTTTCCAATACCAATGTGAAGAAACAAATTTCACTCCTGACTTGAGACAGGTAGTCACCCATAAAAGGCAACTGGTGGTTTTACACCGGTCCTCTCAACCTTACAAATATTCATCATTAACTGCAGAAACTAGTTCTTTTTCCAAAATGTATAGGCCTAACCACCCAAAACACAAATTTCATTTCTTCTGCCAAAAATAAAAAGAGCCCTAATATTTAATATCCTGTTTATAACTTCCAGTGTAGCGGCATCCGTGCAATGAAAATCTCGAGTGGCAGTAGAATAACTGACTTGATATTAAACATTTATTAGGCTGATTAAACGTGGTTTTTTTTCTAAAATTTTGAAAAAAAAACCAACTAACTAATGAACAAATTGGCCTGTAATTATCAACTACATGTATATCTCCATTTTTAAACAGTAGAGTGACCTTACCAATTTTCATATTCTCTGAAAAAAAATACCATTAATGATTTTAAGGTTGGCTTCGACATATGATGATGTCATGTCATATAGATTGCATCCGTACATAAACCGCCACTTAGGATGCGTATGTAAGGGGTTTCACTGTTGTTTGTAAATAACATTTAAGAAAAATCTCATATTTACTTCATCTTTTGGCATTCTTGGTTTATCAATGGCTGACATCAATATCGGAGAAGATGAAATTTCTAACTGAAATAACTGTTTAAGAAAGGAATACAAGAAATATCTGATATTTACTTCATCATTTGGCATTCTCTGTTCGTCTATGGCTGACATCAAAACCGGAGAAGTTGAAATTAAAACTGAAATAACTGAATTATTCTCCCCTTTTATCTTTTTGCACACTATCTCGGACCCATCCCTGGCTAGGGCGCTTTTTGCCTTGGACAATTCACTCCTGATGACGTCTGGCATGGACCTCCTCCTTCCTACCGCCTTTCTCAGTTCGAACCAATGCCAATGCAGAAACTAACAAGCGTCATGCCTTGCTAATATCTCTGTCAACTGTGCAGAGAAACAAAACCATCGGGACTAGGCAACTGGCACCAGGACGCGCATGCAGATGAAATACATGTTTGTCATTACATTAACCTGTTACCCGCTGTGCATAGGTATGGATTTAGAACATGTACGTTTCAAAATATATTTACTACATTTTCACGTGATTCCAAATACTCTTTAGGTAATAATTCATTTAATTTCAAGTGATGCGTGATTAAATGCAAATCAATAGGTTGCATTTTTATATGTCATGAACACCTTTGCTAAGGAAACCAAATGCGGATCAATTTTATATGGTGGTTATGACCCCCATTTCTCCTGCCAAGGCTTTCAAAAGGAATGAAAATGACACTGACGACTACTTGAAAGAGTGCTTTTCTATCCAGTCCTATTTGTATTGCGTGATTGTTGGGAAAAGTTTGGGTTAACTGATTAACATTTCCGTAGTAATTTCTTTGTACAACTTCTACATTATCAAAACAAAATGTTCTTCAAGTTCACTTTGAGAGTACACTATATCAAATCGACACGTCAATCATCAAAATTGGCTTATGAAAAATGCATTGATAAGCGTCTCTTTTCTTCAAACCTGTGCACTTTGCACTTAGTGGGTGGCGGTGGCACCAGGTATTTTGGTAAGTAAAAAAAGTAAGAGGAAGTGAACATAAAGCAGGGAAAGTGTGTGCTCAGTGATTGATTTGCGGGCTTCAGTGCACGGACACTGACTGTTTGGTATATTTGAATGACGGTCAAAATACATCAAGTTATCTGTTATGGAGGCTATCACACGACAACACTGTAAAGCAGCAAGCAACATATAGTTAAGGTTGATAAGATATTTTATACTTCCACAACTTCCTGCATATATATTTCGGCCTTGCCCTTTCGTTTATTCGTCCAACTTATATCCAACATAAAGCTTATGTTGTCCCAAACTGCTTTATCAAAAATCATGAACACTTAAAGGATGATTTATCAATATATGATGATGTACACCTTGGGTAATGTTTTCTGTACATCTGGGTGTGGGTCTTGACGCTAGCCCTGAGTAACTGCAATCGACTGTTGCGCATATCCTGTCGGACATTGTCGTGTATATCAGCAACACTAAGTAACTTACAGTTACTAAACTTTACAGAGATATTAACCAGTATGTTATGATGTGTACGTAGGGTTTCGTTTGTCCGTGTATCTACCTGTGTGTCTGTATAACATCTTTGATTCAGGGGAAATGACCCTTGGCTCAGTATGTTAATATACGTTTTGTCACATACACCCTTACCAACAGAAAGAATTATATACAGTTGAAATCAAGCAGGTTTTATATTGGCACTATCATAATATTACTGAACCCCAGTCAAAGTGTACCTTTCATGTAGGTACTTGTGTCTTGTATGATAATGTACTATATTTATTCCAGCTATGTTTTGCTATGACATCCCTATCTGTTCCACATGGCTATGTATAGGAAAACAGGTATGCGGCATCTGTGTCCTATGGACATTTTTCCAGGTTTTTTGTTTCTCTATCCTGACAAGCTGGGGGATACAGTTTACGAAAATGGAGTGCACAAGTTGAATAAAAAAATAAATTATTGGACAAGGGATACGTGCTGATACTAAATTACCAACCACACAGGAATGAAAAGACCAGAATTTTATCACCGAATACATGTTGTCACATGACCTAGCATGATTTGTATTAATACGCAGGTGATCTGGCTTCTCATCGACAAGCATGGGTTTCTAGAACAGGATACGTATTTGTGGTTTTTTTTTTTTTTTTTTTTTTTGTTGTTGTTGCTTTTGTTGTATAACTGTATTTATTATAGGGCCCAGCATTCTATGCTTTTAGTTCTCACAAAACCAGTGACATTTCTTTCATTAAATTCACCGCAATACCCTTCAATGTGTGTATCGCACCTCTTCCTCCCAACTATTGTACTTCATCATGTTTTATTTTAGCACTTTAGATCAATATCTGGTTCACAAATAAAGTGTACTGAAATAATGGTCCCAACTGGCATCTAGCTTTCCATATCATCGTGTCTTCAGGATACTTCATTTACATGCATGGCTTTCCTTGAATTAATGCCCCTCTAAGAAACCAGGCCAAAAAGAACAAAAAGTAAGACGGTTGTGGAGCAATGACAATTGTGACAGGTTGGAATATCATACACAAGGCATTGTATTTTGGTCAGTAATACATGTATGATGTTAATTATACGACGCATTGTCACATATATTACACAATAAACAGGCTCTGATCGATATTAAGGGATACCGTGGCCCAAAATGATAACAATTTTGGTTTCGAGGAATGTGGGCATGCTAAATATTTTCATACATCCTATTAATGCATACAAATAAAGGTTTTCTCTATGAAACGGCTTGTAGAAGAGGCTGTTACTAAAAGAAGAGCATATAGGGAAAGCATTCCAATATAATCATGAATTTAAGCATATAACATTCAGTTTAGCAGTATAATGAATGTTCTGCCCAAGTAACCAGGCCTACAGTGAAATGAAATCTTTCAGCCCGATTTCAAAATTAGAAGCACCAGGGATATCAAAGCAAATTTGTGCAACCATCATACAGATATGTGTATAAATGGACCCTGATATATACATATATTGGTTCAAATATTCAGAAGAGTGGATGCTAATTCCAGTAACACTAAAGTTGATGTACTCCACAACTTTCTATCGGAGGGCAATAACAAAGTATAGTAATTTCAGTGCAGACTCACCGTTCCATTATTTCGCTAATGAGGAACATACTGCCTTACATCTTGGTTAGAACCATAAAGTCCATACACATTAAATGAATGATTTTCTAAGCACATAAAAATACTCCAAATTAATCACTATTTGGAAACTTGCAAGAGTTAAGTATGTACCACCATAAAAACATATATTTCGGAATAGCCCCTCAGATATATTTCAGTGAATCTATATTGTTTACAACAGAACAAATACAACTATTAAAAAAAAAGGCAAATCAAGACAAACATCGCTTTAGATGGCGTCACTACCACTGGACTTGTATCATTCAGCTGTGTTACCCTAGCTAATTTATGTAAACTATGTTTGCTGATTTTAGTTAAAAGTGTTATTGTTGCATTTTAATCGCTGTCTGCAAATATGTTCGATTAGTGCTCTAAATTCTTACTCCACGGCAACATTGTTCACAACAATCATACTGTTGGTTTGCTTCTTCGCTTTTGCTCACAAAAAGATAACTAAATAATATGTCATGGAAGTATAGAGCAATAATATTGGTATGGTATTTTGCCATAATGTAGACAGTAAGTGGTTTTTTGTAATAACATTCAATTTCATTTCTCTGAAAAGGGACTTTTTTTTTGCTTGAAGGAAAGCCTTGGTGGATTAGGAGTGACGGTAATGTGAGGGAGCTGTTACTAGAACATATGGACCTCTGCATCCTCCTGGCTACTTCATGCATTAAAAAAAGCTTCTAACATTTCAAAAAACCTTTCTTTATGAAACTGTGAAGTCTGTTTCTAGTGATACGCTCTGCTACATGTTGGTTTTAAAGTGCATCAATCTGCTCCCAATGAGTACATTTCAAAGGTCTTTCTAAACCTCAATGGCAGACACTTAAAGTGCATCAATCTGCTCTCAATGACTAAATTTCAAAGGTCTTTCTAAACCTCAATGGCAGACACATTAAACACCAAATTCTGAACTTTATCTCATTCCCAGAAAGATCTTGTGCAAAGCATATGATTAAGTTGAAATTAGTGTTCCTTGACTATATTGCATAAGATTACAGTGGTTCATCCATTTCTCTCTAAAACATCGTATTTGCTGTGGTCCATCTGTAATCTATTGATACATTTTTCTTACTGAGCACGTTCAGCAGTATATATATATATATATATATATATATATATATATATATATATATATATATATATATATATATCCATTTGGCTAATGAGGAATTCTGTTTATATTTTGACCATTCATAGCCATTTCTTTGGTATGTGCAATATGCTACCTGCTCTTGGTCTTCCTTCAGCTGAAGCACCATGAGATATATTTCATCGCAGGAAAAGATATGATTTCATTTGGCATGTGGCTCTTCCTGTGTAGTTTGATACAAAACTCCAAAGCCGAAGGTAAGTTAATTGCATTCACGTTTTTTACAACAATACATCCACAATAGCGGATTACTGAAATAGCTGCTTTTTAAATATAAGCCAACAAAAAAATATGAGAGACAGGCTGAATAACAAGCTTATTTTAGGTCTGCCAGAGACAATATGTACCATGGACCTATGCTTAAAATTGTTGTACAAGATATCCCAAAACAAATTATGTCACGAGAAAGGCTAAAATGAGAAGCCTAATTCAGATAGAAGACACAAATTCACAGTGGAGTGCACATATAGTTTGCATATTACCCATTCACAGAACTCCAACTATAAAAGCATTTTTCAAAGCCAGAAGTGGCAATGCTTAATCCAATCAGTAAAAGTGATTATACTGATGAATTTGCAAGGTTAACTAAAGAAATATTCTTAATTGAATGACACATAGCTCTAATATTTTAGATTGTAAGACCACAGCATCAGGTGCAAATTATATGGGAAATATCAACGTCACCAAATATGGCCAGCCATGCCAAAGATGGGATAAAAATACGCCACATATCCCCATGTGTTGCACACCGAGTCAGTTTCCAGACAGAACATTAGCAGATGCGGCAAACTACTGTCGCAATCCCAACCCATTCCAAAGAAAAGAAGGGCCATGGTGCTACACAACTAATCCGACCCGCAGATGGGATTACTGTCAAATACCGTTGTGTAGTGAGATATAATTCATTTAATATTTTAAGATATATATATATACACACACACACACACATATATATATATATATATATATATATATATATATATATATTTTCTTTTTTTTTTTTTTTTTTTTATTTATATTGACTATTTCTCGGTTATAAACCATTCAGGGACACTAGTCAAAAAAGGAAAAGTAGCTTATCAATTAGCCCAATGGAAATGCTTTTGAATACAGTGCCAGCATTGCAAAACGGCCAAGAACTCCTCTTTCCTTTTCGTATCATATAATTCAGATACTCCTGGATGGATTTGAGATAAACAATTTTATGTAGAATACCTTTACATTATGCACCATTTTTATAATCGTAAAATATATCAGTGGGCATTATAAACACAACCTGTATTTCCTTAACTTAGCATGCTGTGTGACAAATTCATCATCTCGTTACCATGACATGTACTGAAACCAAAAAAATTTATATCCGATACTTTCAATAACATTGTGCTATTTGACCATTCTGTTTTTGTTTCAGAAAAATTGTTCGCATTCGGAGATTTCGTTCCAGAGGGTTCGCCCTCACCTACCGGTACATATTACAGTATTCCTATACCATCCATGAGGTCCCCATTCTGCGGAAAGTTAGTAAAGTGGGTATTTTGGATCAAGAGGTCAGGTGCTGTTTCATTTCAGCTATGGAGACCCATTAGATTAACAACAAATGGCAAATATTTGCTTTTGCATACAACAGAAACCTTAACATTTAGGTGTCAGGGCCGGCATACCTTTCAGATAAACTCATATGTTCATGTTAAGAAAGGAGATGTCATAGGATACCGATATATTAAAGGCACCCCAATACCTAGGGCACCCACAGTTTGTCAAAAAGGACAATTGCATCATCAGATTTACGACACAAATGATGTTTTAAATGTTGGGACAAAGGTTTATTTCACCTCACATGATGGGTGGGGAGCCTGCTCTAATCCTCCATTTTACATCGTGATAGAGCACAGTGGTAAGTTTATTATGTATGCTTGTACTTGTAATGAAATTGTGTAACTGTACACAGTATGTAAAAATTTGACAATTACATAATTATTTTTGTTACCATTTGACAAAATCGTGAAAATGATACAAATAACGAACATGGCTAACTCATGTGTTGCATAATGACCTATAAAGGAGAACTTCAGCAATGTTACAAAAGATTCTGTGCATAATTGCGGAAAAGGTGAACGAATATCAGGAAATAAAAACGTCTTTGGAATCAGTTTCTGAGTAAAGGTTTCCATTATTTTTTAAAATGTAGTAGTGTTATTAGTATATTGTGACACATATTTTTTTGTTCTTCTTCTTCGTCGTCTTCTTCTTCTTCTTCTTCTTCTTCTTCTTCTTCTTCTTCTTCTTCTTCTCCTCCTTCTTCTTTTCTTCTTCTTCTTCTTCTTCTTCTTCTTCTTCTTCTTCTTCTTCTTCTTCTTCTTCTTCTGCTGCCACTGCAGCCATTTTAATGTGAACAGGCGAAAAAGAAAATATTTTAACTATAACTGAATTGAAGCATTTAAAAGCCAGAAAATCCTTATAAATCGAAAACAGATATCACAATTCGGAATGGGTCGCAAACAGTGGAATTATAATTTGTAAATTGGTGTCGAAGTTGTGGTTCAAAAGAGAGCAAAATATAATAACATGGCATTTTTACACAAATATCAAATTGATATGTCAAGCATGTGCACAGCATGTCAAGCCCGCCTTTGAAGTATATATACTACACAGTATTGTATGCCCAGTCCAGTACAATATGTGGCATCAAATAGATGATTATGGGGCCTTGAACAAAAACCCTTGGTCATTGATTTGATACACACATTTGTAAATCATTCTAAAAGGTGTTCATATACTTATTGAATTTGCAATAAAGCAAAACATAATGCGCGTCGAAATAGCTTATTGGAAGTTAAGTAACTAAAAATATACCACTTGTATATGAAATGTAACTCGTCCGAATAATGCAGGGATTGCAATGGCTATGCATACACTATTATCGTGTGAGTTTTATTCTGTTCATTCAGTGTGTACACATCAGAGCTATTATACCTGGAAATAGAGTCAGTGAGCCGAGGTTATCGGATGACTTGAATACCATTGCCTGCATGCACAAAGTTCCCATTTCTTCGAAAGCTTCCACATAATCCTCCTAAACACTTGGTGGGATTCTTCATATAGTAGACCTCTACCGTGTTCGTTCAATTCTTCACGGTTAGTGGACGTTAAGCCTGCAAGACCCTTTTCAACACTTGTCTGCCTAAGTGTTGAAAAATAATCTCTTATACTTCGAAATCGCTGTACCAAATAATTTGCAATGCATTGGAACACTTCTTCAGACTGGTCTTTTTTATGATTTTCCGTATGATTTTTAGCAATTTTTGAATGTGAATAGCTATAAGTGTGTGTACATTTCTATTAATTACTGTGCAAGCCAAGGGGACTGCGATGGTAATGCACTTTTACTTCTAGTTTCCCGAGACTCTCTAAAAAAATTATATCCTTTTAACGTGGTGATAAATTACCCTAGATGGTTTTGGAATCCAAGTCCATAATTTGTTCAACTGATAACTCTTCACTTATAAATTTATTTTTATTTATTTATTTTTTTCATGTGCTTTCACCACTTTAAATTTTTCTTCAGCATGTATCTGAAATTGCGCTGAAACATAAAAAAATGCACGCTGTGGTGGATCAAGCAAGCATGCTAATTATGCAATTATACTCCAGGGGGTAATTGTAAAGAGTTCTTTCAGTCCAGACGCTTATCGGTTCAGGCATATGCTCCTATTGATAACAATGAAAGTCAATTTGGTTCATAATAGCAAATCCTCTTTTCAACTTTTCTCCAAATCCGTCATGCAGACTTCAAGCTTAGTGAAGATGTAACTTAGACAACTATCTACTGAAATTAAATGGCTACATTATTATTATCATCATCATCATCATCATCATCATCATCATCATCATCATCATCATCATCATCATCATCATCATGAAATTCAGGGATGGAGGCAATCATTTTAAATCTTTAAAGCATTAGGTTAGATGCTTTCAAATGTTTGGTAACAATTCTGGATGCCTGTGGATGGTAACATATGCTTAGGTTCTTTCATATTTTCATTCATTTGTGTCTGTTGTTGTAATATTGACTCTTCCTCTTTCACGACGCGCAGCTGCTAGGTTCTCTTTGTACTTAACAGAAGCATAATTTAGCCCAATATACACCAGTTTCTTTATTATGCTGGGACACTACTGTTTGCTGATTTATGACATTGAGCTTTAATAAAGTTCATGGACATGGCTACTATTAGGACGTTACTTCACATACAAGTAGTTTTGGGTGGTTAGGCCCATACATTTTGGAAAAGAACTAGTGTCTGCAGTCAATGATGAATATTTATACGGTTGAGAGGACCGGTGTAAAACCACCAGTTGCCTTTTATGGGTGACTACCTGTCTCAAGTCAGAAGTGAAATTGGTTTCTTCACATTGGTTTTGGAAGATAAATATTGATGCTTTGGCAGGTCTGGAATCTCTTTACTGCCATTGTTGGGTTTTGAATTTATGAATATGGATCATGTTTACTGTATTATTCGAAAAATTCTGCATTGGCTATGTTGTGCTGTGGGCTTAGTTCTCCGATTCATAGTTATAGTGGAGGTAAAGTGTGTTTCTAATGTTCCAGATTCATAAATATCACAAAAACTATGTAGGTCTACTTTACTCTGTTGCTGTAAACTTAGCTGACTGGCAAGTCGGGAGAACTAAAAGGTGATAGGCCTACCAGGTCTCTTTTTATATTTGGCAGAAGTAATTGAATATGTGTTTTGGGGGTTAGGCCTATACATTTTGGAAAAGAACTAGTGCTTGCAGTTATTCATGAATATTTCTAAGGTTGAGAGGACCGGTTCAAAAGCACCAGTTGCCTTTTATGATTTCAAAGCACGAGTTGCCTTTTATGGGTGACTGCCTGTCTCAAGCCAGGAGTGAAATTTGTTTCTTCTCATTGGTATTGGAAAAAATATGTTGATGCTTCGGCAAGTCTGGAATCTTTGCTGTCACTCTTGGGTTTGGAATTTATGAATATGGACATGTTTTACTGTATTATTTGCTCTACAAATGTAAACTAGTTGAACTTCGTACATGTTGGAGATCTACCTTAGCGAGTTGCTATTAATTTTCTTCAAGTGGGCTAGTTCGAGCAAATTTTGTATTGTTTTATATTTTCTCCTCTTTCTTTTTTTTTTTCATTTCTGGGAAAACCTTAAATCACTTTTAATGTAAAGCCAAGTGTCCAATAGAGTGGAAATTGCAATAAAGAATTTCATGGTACCCATGAAACTGGTTTAGACTTGTTTGGGCTGGTAGTTTGAAGGGAAATTTAGGATGGGCTGTTTACGCAGCCTCCAGTGTCTGATCTTGTCTTTATGAATATTATAACTTTCATTAAAGACAACTTTTAGTGACATGGTGCGTTTGTTTGTTTGGCATCAATATCTGAAATGATACGACATTACATATACCCACAGTAATGCACACCGGTCGCTAATTCTCTTTCTTTGTATGCTTCAGAAAATGTCACATTTGGAAATTCTATAAAATCAGCTGGAACATTTGATACAGGCCACCAGGGTATTGTCATACCTAATCCTGAATGGAGCTCACCGGTTACAGGCCGGGTAGTTGAATGGACGCTTTACAGTAGTGGCAACAGATCCGTGTTACTTCAAATTTGGAGACCTGTAACCACGAAGAGCAAACCAAAATATGATTTAGTTTGCAAGACCCAAAAAATGTTCTTCAATGAGTCTAGAATATATCATATAAAAGCAGGAAAAGGCACTAACTGCAAGGTAGCAGAAGGAGATATTTTGGGCATTCAGTACTTTGAAAATGGTGGCATTCCTTATGTTAAGAGAGAGTGTGGCAAAGAAGAAATACACAGTCTTTTCCATGTAATTCACCAAACAGACGAAATAGAACCTGGGGTGATGCTGAATTTCAGTTCGATTGGCGAGTGCAGGGACTACTCATTTGCAGTCATTTTAGCAACAAATGGTAAGAGAATATATTCAAAGTGCTGCCAGAGAGCCTTGCATCATATTCACTGACAAGCCACTTGTAGGGCCACGTGGCAGTATCAAAATGAATATTTCGGACCACATGCACCTGGAGGCCCCGGGATACTACCAACAGACCAGTCTGATTAAAATCCAATTTCGCTGAATGGCCTACCTATGTAAATTTCTCAGGCAAAGATAATTTCGGGAGACCAACTGAGTGGACGAGCACAACGTCCACTCTAAAGTGGATTTCAGAGTTCCTGACGGGACTGTAATGCCATACAAAAATGTTTAATATTATATTACTGAATCCATCAATGTATAAGTATGAATTAGAAAAAAAGGTAACACATTTATATATTTATATTTTGTTTGGCCATATACATATATATATATACATATATATATATATATATATATATATATATATATATATATATATATATATATATATATATATATATATATATATATATATATATATATATATATATACGTATATATATACGTATATATATACGTTTGTATATATACGTATGTATAATACGTATGTATGTATACGTATGTATGTATACGTATGTATGTATACTTATATATGTATATATTTATATATATGTATATATATTGTATATATACGATTCTGTGTAAAAGTTTCAAACACCCTTAGGCTTCAATAAAAACTATGATGTATTTGTCCCAAATAGCTTACATGAATGTTTGTACAAGGGGCCGAGTAAAATGTAAAAATGGTCTACTATGTGACATAATGTGTGACCTATAAATAGTTCATGCTTATGCTAGTACATACTTCTCTATGTTCAATGTGAGTATGTTTTAATGATTTATGAAAGTTGCTCATTATCAAAATATCCAACTAGAGTTAAGATATGACATGAACTGTATTATTGAGGCATACACCCCCCCCCCCAAAAAAAAAGGGGGGGGGGGATTGCATAAGTTTTGATACATTATGAACATGCACTTTCAGGGGTTGCTCATCCATCGCTCCCTGTCGGCAATGTTTCCAACAGCTTCACATCTGACCAAAACAAAAATATACTCACTGCTGATTCGTTTAATGCGACTGTGCGGAAACTGGGATTACATTTTGAGAAGTGTAAGTAAGATCAATGAGCATAGCAAATTACTTTTGTGTATGTTGCGTTTCCTATTCGTTGAAGTAAAATTGGGTATATATTGCCTTAGAACTTTTTTTATTCTTCCCACCATGAATTAGATTGAAGCAACAGTGTTCTTTGGCTAAGGCCAAACCCACGCTAAGGAAAAATATTTACATTCAATCTAATCATTTTTAACAATACAAGTTTAGGAGAGAGCCTGATGTGTTATTAGACAATACCACATGAGCCTCGTGTGTTATCAAACCATAGCACATGTGTCCCGCCCACATTCTGATAAGCCATGCCAACCTGGGTTTCCGGAACTCTACACTTGAACAAGCTGTACAAATCAGTATTTTGTCATTTCTCTTAATTTTATGTGATAAATTTCTGAAGTTGTGTAGTCGAGAAGAAAACTTAAGAGGGAAATGTAAATAGAAGCAATGAGGGCTGCCTTTGTGTTTGTTATGGTATAAAAATACGGGCGAAAGGCCCAATGCCAGCTTCAATCACTCACGTGATTGTGCCATAGCACACACAAAACCGACCTTCATTTCGTAAGTGTTAAACGGGATAAGCTTATTTTCTTCGTTGCATCTGCAGTTTTCTTTCAACAATGGTAATACCGTTGTTGAAATCAGCACAAAAAAGGAAGAAAAACTAAGAACTGTGTGATATTGGGGCACCAGGCGGGTTTGTGTTCTGGACATAAATATTAAATGCATCATTCGAGTCAACAACATAGTGTTTTTATTGTAATGCTTTGTCTTTCCATGGAATCGTGTTACAGGAAAAAAAAAGTAGAGATACTTCTCCGAAAGCATGCCAAATATCACATTATGAGCATTACTTTATGAGGGTAACAATGAAATGACATGAAATGTGTATATTCGCTGCTAATTTGAATATATATATATATATATATATATATATATATATATATATATATATATATATATATATATATATATATATATATATATATATATATATATATATATATATATATATATATATATATATATATATATATATATATATATATATATATATATATATATATATATATATATATATATATATATATATATATATATATATATATATATATATATATACAACAATACATACATACATACATACATAGGTCCGAGTCGTGTGTGATTAGTCCTTTGAGCAGACGGGTATATACCAATTTTTAAACAAAAATCATCCCTTAAACGACATGCAACAAATTCCAACGAAAGGAAAGATTTACATATTTTTATGTAACAACCTCCTGTATTAGTAACAAGAACAGAGGAAACCAGTTCGCATACTATTTATAAAATAAAATTGCATTCTCGACAGTCAAGCAGTCATGCAGTGACTGCAAAAGCTCAAGAATTTGGTTACTTGGGCTGCGACCATGCTTTGTAGAGCCCTTAAGGTGGCAAATCTGAAGTCAGCACCTGTGGATAACCTCTAATCACATTTTCACATTTTTGGATAGTTTGATACTTAAACTACATGCTCCCAAAAACTTAGATGTACGAACATAAGTTATATGAGCAAATTCAGTTTGAATTTTTTAAAATGTTTTCGAAGAAAAAAATGAACAAGAAAAACGATGAACAATAAAAAAACAACAACAACAGCAAAAACCAAAAATGAACAAGAACAAAATAAAAGAGATAAAAACTATGGAGAGTTCTCCACTATGTTTGACGTAAAGCTGATTCATGGTTTTTGATAAGAAGTCAGAAATGTGAATTTCGGTTGCAATCGCCATTGACGTACATGGTAATTTATAAGAATGCTGGTATTGACTGACATGTACCGGAATTGAAAAATTCGCAAAAAGAAGTCACGAATTCGGAGTACCAGCATGACAGTGTTGAAGCCGCCAACTACCAACAATTCATCCTAGTTTCACAACCATATGAGTGACTGTTTTAGACAAGTTGGAAATAGCCTTAGCAAAAATTGTTTAAAAGGACAAAAAAACACACCGCAAACTGTTGGACAATTTAAGTGCTGGGATTTCCTCACAAGCGATCCTAAGTAAGGAATTGACTCAGTGTTTTTATGTTTTCTGTTTTTCTTTTCTTTTCTTTTATTTATTTATTTATTTATTTATTTATTTATTTATTTATTTATTTATTTATTTATTTATTTATTTATTTATTTATTTATTTATTTATTTATTTATTTATTTATTATTCGTTTGTTCGTTCGTTCGTTCGTTCGTTCGTTCGTTCATTCATTCATTCATTCAATTATTATTATTTGTTTATGGGGGGGGGGTTCAATTTGGCCCTGGGTGAAACTGAAGCGTTAAAGTGACATGTCGGCTAAAACGTTGCTTATGGTTGATTATAGGTTCTACCTTAAAACTAAACAAACGTAGGGAAGTACCAATATCATTATAAGGTCAAACTAGCATGACATAAGCAGGAAAGCTGATTTCATGGATATTGCGCTCTTGGTCACTTATTGGTAGGCACCAACACAGGTGATGTGTACATCAATACCGTCAGCACTTGAAGATGCCACAAATTTTAGTCAGCAGAGCATAAGATAATTTGGAATCTCTTTTAATGTCGTAATTTTATGGTTTTGTGATAAAATATTTCCATCCATTGATATAAAAAACTGTGCATGTTTTTTTTTTTTTTTTTTTTTTTTTTTTTTTTTTTTTTTTTTTTAAGTTTATCCATGTGCATGATCATGAAACCTAGATCGTTTGTGCACTTTTTCAGACATGGATTAATTGTCAACAACATCAGAGTATAATACTGGCAGAAAATTCTCTATTTTGCCACACTAAATGATTCTCATGTTTTTTGTTTTTTTTGGTTGGGAGGGGGTGTTTTTAATTGTAAACACAAGCCCTGATAACTGACGTACATATTGCATACTGTATAACGCCGTTGACCAGCTTATGTTTTACATAAGCAGAAAGTGTAAAACGTTTAAATGCAACTACTGGCTGATCAAGCAGTGTACGCACAGCAGTTGCAGCTGAATGAACTTTGGGCAAAATATTGCAAGTGAAACACACTGTTGTCTTTTTGCCGCAACCAAGAGATGCATTTAATAGTGACTGTAGGCAGACTGAAGCAAGCCGAAAAAAGAATACTCCGATTGAGTCTCTCAAGGCACATAGATCCAGTATAAGACCAGTTTATCCATATCTATTTTTCACTTTCAAACATGAGTTTATTGTCAATAACAAAAAAAAAAACACCAGCAGGAAGCCCTATATTTTGCCAGATTGGTTGATTCACATGTTATTCTGTGTTTTGAAAATATGAAGAGCAAGCGCTGATAAACAGATGTGTTTAGCACAATATGTAACACAGCAGACCAGATTATGACTAAAATATATAGTCAAAGTATTGGAATTGAGACGCCTTTTCTTTCCTTTCCTTTTTTTTGGCAGAGGGGGAGGGGTGCACTTTGGGATGCATGTATCTTTAAGCACACAGACACGACAGGCGAACAAAAGGTATGCTAATCGAGTGTCGCTAGGGACATAGACGTAGAACAACACAAGCCTATCCAAATTGATGTGCAAACTGCTTTCATCTATGGGTTTAAACATGTGTGTTTCATATGAAACGTGTCTCTGTATGAGGCCTGTGAGGGACAACAAATTTAGGCCGGTGCCTAAGACAGTAGTCATGGAAAAAGCGTGTGCATCACGAGGAACAAGGATTGTATCCCATTCTGAAAGACCAGACGGTCGATTGTTTTATCAAAACCTTTGAAGCTTAAGGATGGTGGCGTGCATGTGCAGCAACGTTAGCCTAAAGGCAGACTGGCATATACAGGCCCAGTGGCCATCCTGGTAGTAGATATGTATTGGGCCATCTATTCATACCACAACTTCAGTAATACCAACAATTAAATGCCTTTTCATGAACAACTAGCTCAGATATTCAACACTACCCACATGTCAGTTACCTTGCAGCGTCCATGCAGTAAAAACGCCATGCTCACAGCCAGGAAAATGTAGCATGAAATTCATCCCAACCACCTTTGAAACAAATGTTGTAGAAAGTGAGAACATGAAAACGCCATCCTGGATTTTTCATCTAAAATGAACTTTAAATCACAGCAAGTTACCTTTAATGAACAGTTGCTATCGTCCAAGAGCATGGATGCTTAATTGTAATAGGAATGCCATTTTCGTGTTTCTTTTAAGGTTTCTCCATGTTGCTAAAAATAAAACTATTTTAACCAGATCAATTTATGAGATAAATACCTAAAATAACCAAGGATTTATAAACTTTGTTCATCAGCCTCTCAAATATATGGACACAATGACAACAGCTGTGAGGCATGTTTCCCTAGAGCAGCATTGTTGTGATTATCCATATTAAGATGAAAGTGTGCTCAACTGATTCCCAAAGTAGGTAAACAGGCAGGCTGTACTATGCTCATGTAAAGAGAATCCTTTCGGTATCCTTTCCTGTGCATGGAATACAAATATGCAGTGCTCCCTCAGGCGTTTCTTTCTCAAATTATACTAATATGCATACATCATACATACATACATACATACATACATACATACATACATACATACATACATACATACATACATACATGGATCACCAAAATACTTATTCATTCTTTTAAGCAAGAGGTCCGTGGGCCCAATCACCTCTTTCAAATTTACAGGCATGCTGACCTCACAAAAATATGTCAAGGTCACTAATATTATATATGATGCTAGGTTTTGGTATTGTTTATTTAACCTATAAATTTTGCAAGTCTAATCCAAATATGGAAATTTATATGTTAAAACACATTTTGGCTCATTATTTCTTATAAAAAACAGATGACCCGAATCGTATCATTCCCAAATTAGACGTTGACCTGCCCCACAATCCCACCTAATTGGGTGAAGATCTGCCACAAATTAAAGATGCTAGAGTGTTCACAAGATCTTCATATTTTGACCCCTATATTGCATAATATTGTAGGTGGCGCCATTAGTATCGTAAAGAACCTATATTTCTATGCCCCCATAAGTCCTGAAATATATATTGGGCTAATTTCAAAACTATGGGCGGTACTGCGGTAACAAGATTTTCACATTTTGACCTGTATGTCACATAATAGTATAGGTGGCGCCACCAACATTGATGGCGACAACGATTTTTTCACACTTTATAACTTCTAAATATTGCATGGACGTATCTCAAGAAGTGTGGGGTGCAGAGCATTCACGAGATGACCCCAATATTCAAACTGGCCATTTGACCTTGACCTTTAACTTGGATTAAAAAGATTGTTCATTCAAAATATGCACCCAACATCCAGTTTTCCATATATTGTCTGTCTGTTCAAATCGGGTCATAACTTTTCGAGCTATTGAAAAAAAACAATAAATTTGGACAAGCACCAAGCTCCATAATTGCTGGGTCACAGTGACCGAAAAAACAGGTCACCAACTACAGTTTTATGTGTTATGTAATCAAGTGCAATTTTGATGTGGAGGTTCAATTCTCTTTGTTATTGATGTCCAAGCAACACCCGGCCATTACAAAATCACCTTTCAACTTTACAGGCATGATGACCTCACAAAAATAGGTCATGGTCACTGATATTACATGACATCCTACATTTGGGCATGGTGTGTATATCGTTCAAGTTTGGCAAGTCTAATTCAATTACTTTCCAAATGTGTAATTTTACATCTCAAAACACACTTTGGCTCATAATTTCCGTCAAATTATAGCTGGCGCCAGTGGTATCATTACCCACTAAGACTTTGACCTCCCCACAATCCCACCATATTTGGTGAAGATCTGCCAAAAATTAAAGATGCGAGTGTTTATAAAATTTTCACATTTTGACCCCTATATTACATGATAATGTAGGTGGCGCCACCAATATCGAACTCAGCCTAGATTTTCATACACCCTATAAGTCCAGGAAGTTACATTGGGCTCACTTGAAAACTGCAAAAGTTTACAGACGGGCGGATGGATAGACATGAGCGGTCGCAAAAGATCTGTGACCTTGGGTGAGCAGAGCTAAAAAAGTAAATAAATGACGGTTTTACTTCGAATCCAAACGAGAGTTCTTTCGAATATCTTAAACGAAAACATTGTTGTCAAAATAAAATGTTTGTCTTTATGGTCTTTGTGGCTCAAAACAGTTGTCTGTGTATTATTAAAATTGCTAAAATATTTCTATGAAGACAGTTTGATGGAGTACTATATTTACATATTTTCTTAACATTTAAATATAGGTAAAATATTTAACCTTGCGAATGAAAAACCTGCATACCAGAAAACTACAAACCTAGCATTTGTGGCAAACCGAGCAGTGGATGGTATTCTAGATGTCAATCTTCTCAGGAGTAGTTGCTCACAAACCCTGGAATCTCACCCCGATCCTTGGTGGGCCGTTGATCTGCAAGATATTTATTACATTGAGACAATACGGATACTAAATCGAGGAGATTGTTGTGGTAATTAACTATTTCTTTAAACATCTCATTCATGGGACCTGACAGAGGCAGGGATAAACAGTTTAGTTTGATCAGGTGACACCGTATATGGTTGCCTGGTTGCCCAAGAAACAATGGGAGTGCTTTCAAATGTTTACTACTGTTCTCCACGGTAAATGTTTAATATATCGGAGTGCATTTGTAGCGTGGAATGCAGCCTTGCAGAGGCGAGGTATGAACATTTATGTAGTGAAATTAATTTTTTCATATTCATAAATGTATCTCAAAAGTTAATCATGTAAAGTGGCGTGATGCAAGATATACTCACTTTTTCGTCACGATATGCATTTAGGTAAACCCGAAATATAGCCCATAACGCAACATAATGCGTATATGTATTTCTGACATTTTATATGTCTAAAGTTAATCTCAATACTACTTGCTAAACGGACCTTTTGCATTATGACCGAGATTTAACCAATCAGGAAACAGCTGTCCCAGCGAGGTAAAGGTAGTTTGGAGCTGCAAATAAATTTTGTTTCTTTCCGGTGGTCATTTTACTATGAAACACATCTATTCAGATACTTGCAACTGGTTTTGGAACATCTGACCTTGAACGAAAAGAATGTCTTATTAATATGATATCTTTATTTCAATCTAGTTATTTTTATACATTTCAATGCATCTTTATTCCAATATAAAATATGTCAAATTCTACAAATACTTATTTTCAGAAGAAAGGCCCAGTGCACCATATTTCCATCCATAACGTGCTGTATTGAGAAAGTTTCATTGATGACAATGTGACATTTATGAGCTTTTACACACACACACACACACACACACACACACACACACACAGAGAGAGAGAGAGAGAGAGAGAGAGAGAGAGAGAGAGAGAAAATTATCAAATCCTTTCACTGTGCCACAGCAGAGAAAGTCACGCAAGACATAATGATAGCAATGTAACAATTTTAAACCATTTTTTAAATTTCCGATAAGCTTCTTTTCAGATGCTGTAAAATTAAATTTACTTTTAAAATATTATTTTAAGTTGAACTCTTTTCTCTTTATGCGTTTCAAAAGACTTGCTGAATAAAATTTGTTTTTTTGTTTTTGTTTTTTTTTTGTTGTTTTTTTTTTTTTTTTTTTTTTGTTTTTGTTTTTTGTTTTTTGTTGTTGTTTTTTTTTTTTGTTTTTTTGTTGTTTTTTTTTTTTTTTTTTCCTAGGTTTTGACAAATACGGGAAAAAGCTGTGCAAAACATTGCAACCGAAGACAAAGAAAAAAAATCAGTTATTTTAGCGATTCAAACTTTTAAGTATTACAAATCATAAAATTGAGGTATTGCGGGGATCGTCCATTTTGCCGTATTTAAATTTGTGCCAAGAAATAGCTTACTAATATACATATGCATGTAGTCATGATCATGTTCATACATCTTTTCATATTGTACATTCTTGTAGGTGAAAAACTCCACGACTTCGACGTTTGGATAAGCAAATCATTCGATCCCCTAAGATTTTCTCTTGAATATGCAGTCCGTTTTGCGCGGTATAATGGGGTAGTTGCAAGTGGGAAATGGGTGAATCTAGTCTCAGCCAGTGACTGTTTGGGACGATATATCATCATCCAAATCCTTGGAACCAGTGAAACGCTCAGCTTGTGTGAAGTGGAAGTTTTCAAAGCAAGTAAGCTTAGACACTGATAAGGGAGTTTTGCGGACATACGATTACACATTTTCCAGACAGCACATTAAGTGCGCTTTTGCATGAAGTGTCACCTAATAATTCATATCTGATTAAGTCTTGCTGTGTTCATTTTGGTACAGCCCTGTGAGCATAGATTATACTGATTGTGGCTTTTTAAAATTTTCCACAAAAACACAATGCGATGAAATTAAGCACAATGCATCTTGCATTTTGCAACAATTAGTTATTCAATTTTTATCTCGCCAACTGTCAAGTTGACCATTTTTTGCTTTTCATGGCATGGCAATGGCCCTATTTTGGGAATCCGCATTTTCCAAAATCAGACCTGTATCTAATGCGTTAACTAATTTGGCCTGAAAATACGAAGAATGTACTAATTGACACCAGCGTAATATCTTAAGATCGTTATTATATATTTTAGGCCCACGACAAGAGTAAAATCATTGCTTTACGAGTCGTCACATATTGAGTTTTTTACTAGGAGCCGTGGATCAGTCTGACACAAATAAGCATGTGTCAAACTATTACCTTGTAGATGTGATTATATCCAGAGTGATACGACGTTTTCTAACCCAAGATGAAAAATCAAACAAACAAACAAAAATGGTCTCGTAAAAATGGCACTACTAAACCACTTGAACTATGAGCTCTTGACACAGACCTCGCTACGAACCTCGCTTATCAGGATTGTTTCGAAAGTTAATAAAGCAATATATATAGCATCCGTTTAAACATGACCCACTACACCTGACTATTAATAATGCTTCTTAGAATTGAACTGTACTGAGCCAAAGTTAGTTAAATCTATGGGAACATGGCTTCGTGAACCGTCCATGCTGGATTTGCTGACCTGGGTGTGATGTGTTTACCGAATAATAGTTTGTAAGACACAGTTTCAACAAGTTGAATGGAGAAATGATTAATACATCATATAGTAGAGCAGGTAAATTTTCAATAATGCTTATTTTCAGTTTTCGTTCAACCGGTTAAATACCTAGCTGGATTTGGAATATATCAAAAGATAAGAACCTAAAGTTTAAAGTTAGGTAGGGTGTATAATCAATTTCATGGTCAATTTGTATTCATTTTGCTTAGCATGGCAGCGAAATTAAGTCTTCATGAAATGAAGGGAAAACACCTTATGAAAGACGTTCGGTACACTGGTCCAAAGAATTTAGAAATCTCTGGTTTTTGGTGTGAACCAAGATATTGGCATTTGAAACAAAATGCAAGCAAAAAATTGGCATGTCACGGTGCTACTTTTGTCGCTAGGTGGCGCTACATGTAAGGACTACAGAAATTTGATAGCAAACATTATATATGTGGGTAAAAGCAAAAAAATAAATTAAGGATGCAAAATATGCATAAAGTAACTACATGTTAGTGCATGCAGTGTATAACAAGCCTTTTAATAACAAATATGTAGACAAAACATGCTGGAATGTGACTTTAAATTCATCTCGTCTTGCAAAAATGTATAAGTGCTCACATTATTTTTAAAGTTTGAAATAGAAAAAATATTTACAAATCCCTGAAAAACTGTAGGGGGTTTCCAAAATATGTACTGATTTCATTGATTAACAAAAAAAGATATCATACGGTGCTATTTTTTCCGCAATTGTACAAAGAATTCATCCATGTTGACTTTATTTGTTCTAAGTTCATAGGTACAAGGTATCCATTCATTGTCTAACTTCGATACCATATCAATATACATGTATGTAGGTTAAATAAACGGCAGTACGTCGTTCATTTTATATTCCAGTCATAATATATACTTTCATAGTTATACTGAGAAGAGGCAAACATTTTAAGATTCTCTCCATAGTGCAATACAGCAATGTGGAAAAAGAGGTAAAAATAAGAATATCAAAATTATAGTTGCCTTAATACATTGTCGAATGGTAACAGAGGCAGCACATTATTAAATATGCCTGTGCCACCTTTTGACGCTGGGGTATTACTGTGGTTCCCCCCCCCCCCCCCAGTTGGGACAACGTGCATCGTACCACATTCACAAGAAATGTAAAGTACACTGGCCAAGCCATATCGTTTTTCTGATTCTATATTTTTTAGGGACAATGTTTTTTCGTTTTTTTTTTTTTACATTCCTCGCATACGAGATTATCGGCTAGTACACTTAGTTTCACTATTCTACGACCTTCTTCCCAGTTATAAGTTATAACTGTCAGTGTTCACATGTGCATGTGGCATTGGGGGGGGGGGGCGTGGCACTTTCGACGGTGGCTTGGTCAGCGTTCGCTGATTGTGTACACGCGTTTTGGTCTACCACTGCCGTGTTTCGACGTATTCTGCCTTGTTTTAAAGCATTTAGTCCTTTGTTTTGGCATTTGTTAACAAACCGCCCATTCCTTTTCCTTTTCACTCTTCGTAAACAATCCATTTTTCTCAAACGGAACCGTGCAAAATAGGAAAAGCGAACAGCAGCTAGTGCAGGTATCGACAAATACCAGCTCTAACTGCATAGAAGCATTGGACCATAAATGGTTGCGCATATCGCGGTGTACCGAACGTCTTTAACCATAACTTTATACACATACAAAGTACCACTTCACAATTTTACATCAACATACCTTCTATACAAGTGTTTCATGAGAAACCAACTTGAGAAAGTAAATATCAACAGTTGGTTGCCATGCCAACAGAATGTTTGTAAAAGCCACTTAAGTTTGCAATTTAACATCAGAAACTTGTTTATAGTTTTAAATATCGGGGATAATTTTCATCACATTTGATGTTCGAATGTAAAGAGATTATTTCTGCACTAACAATATTGTTGTGAAGTGATAACTTGTTTGCGTATAAAGTAATGGTTAAACATGTGTTTTCCCTTGATTGCTCCAAGTCTAAAGTTTTGTTAGATGGTAACCAATGAAAAAATATATGTTCTTTAAAATTGACAGCAGTCTCCCTCACCTTTAACTTCAGGTTCTTATCTTTCAAATAATACAAAATTTAGCTAGGTATTTGTTTGTTTGTTTGAAGAAAGATTTACCTGGATTATTATCACATGTATCATTTCTCGGCAATGTTCAGCACTGGTCATGTGCCAAATTGGTCTTAACATTATAAAGACAAATTAAAAGCCGATCCCAAAACACTATTTCGTCACTAAATTTACTTCTCTGTTGGCGCAGAAAGCATCTCTGTATATTTTAACATTGAATGGGATGAAAATTATTTCCGATATATAAAACTATAAACAAGTTTCTTATGTTCAATTGCAAGTTTAAGTGATTTTTTCAACACATTATGTTGCCATAGCAACCAACTGTTGACACTTACTATCTCAAACTGGGTTCTTAGGAAACACCTGTATGTTAGGTATGCGGATGTAAAGTTGTAAGGTGGTACTTTGTAAGTGTATAAAGTTATGGTGAATGGGGTGTTTTTCAGTTTATTTCTTGAAAACTTAGTTTCCTTGCCGTGGTAACTAACGTAAATACATATTGACCACTAAATTGATAATACACCTTACCTATCTTAAAACTTTAAGTTCTTTTCTTTCGATTGATACAAAATGTAACTGGGTAATTTGCCGGTTGAATGGTTTCAATTTTTTGTGGACTCGCCACTCTACTTTTAACTTCAATTGGTTTGACTGAACCCTGACACGATGATTTACAGTTATCACTGACCGACATATTTCAATCAATGGCCTACATTTATCCATATATGCACTATAGGCTAGTTAAATGAACTTTATTTTTCTGAAAAGAATTAATTATTTCATTCGAAATAGAATGTCGCATCACCGTACTTCCTGTTTTAGAATTCATACAATTGCCAAATTTGGTTCAAGTCATCAGATTACACTAAGGGTTCCATGTGCAAAATTACAATGTTACAGTAGTCATGTTTGAGTCACGATCTTTTGATGCATTTAAGGAAGGGATAGCTTATACCCAGGAAATATACCAGACATGTCAGAACTGTAGGGAAACACTATTGTGATTGTAATGGCGCTCTCAGAACCTGAAATGCACTTCCATAAAACAGAGACCTTGCCCCCCCCCCACCACCCCCCCACCCCCAAAAAGAAACCATTCTCATGATGACGAGATTTGGTTTTTTAAATATAATTGAATTAAATTCCGGGCAACATTATTGAATTGGGATTTTTTTTTAGGTGTGGCACGTAATTAAGTTCACTGTGACTTTTGCAATCGTGTCAGGTATTGCAATAAAATCCTAAAGTACTTTCAAAGTACTTCTTTTATAAAATGATGAAAAAGTGTACTACATACATAATATAACCCAGTGGCTAAGAGCCCATGATGCTAAATGGAACACAATACAGTATTAAATGGATTGATCCCAGATTAAAAGCTATTGGTGACAGGCGCCCTACAATAATAAAATGTCTTTAAAATAGGAATATTGTTCCCCCCATAGAATTTACTCTTATTCACAAAAGTTTGCAATGTTTACTTTAAACATATTTTATTCGAAAAAGCCATTGGACAGACTTCTCATCAGTCTATGTTTGTATATAAATACAAGAAATCATGGCGATTACAAAACATTAATAATGACATAGATATCGAACACGAATACAGGAAGAAAAAGGAATGTTGTGTAACGTTCGTCCTACGGATCAGAATTTGCATGTCTTTAAATGCAAGTACGTGTCATGTGTCCTTACAACGTACGTAGTGTACATTACTGATAGCATAATTCATGTGGGATTTTGATACCACAAATGCATATTTATTTTCTGGAATATTTAAACCACGCCACTGTAACCGCAAAGTGATATTGATTCTTCATAAAACTGTTATCATAATTTTATCATTGTGGACGCCAGAACCCAAATGTCTCCAGTACTGCAGGGGGTACAGCCGTGGTACAGCCAGACGATCCCAACTTGCCGTCTGGGCAACGCTTTTTTGTTGCAAAAGAGATATTTCGAATAGGAAAAACTTTAGATTTTATTTAGCAAGAACAAGCATGAATGCAATAAATTGGAATTCGCGTCCGGATGGGCCAGGTTTTCAAATTCTAACATTCACGGAAACAGCTATGTTGTAGGCCTTCAGTATTCAAAAGTCTTAACAGATAATTTCCCTCCATATGTGTGTGGCCTATGGATGATTTAATGTATGTTTGCATTTATGAAAGCTTTCAATATTAGTAACCACGCGACTCTTTTGGGGCAGTAATTTACGTTTCCTTAAACATTGTCATCAGTACACCATCAGTACACGTGTTTATCATATCCATTATGTAACAACGGTAAATATATTCCTGTGACTGGCTTATTTTTTGGTTCCACATTAACGACAAAGGAACAATCAGATGAAATTTTGTACACCCGATTATTGGGAGTTGGCCGTGCACTGTCACAAATAGGGGCACATGACAGCAAGGCATAAAAGGCCAGCCGCCGACTGGTCTAAGCAGCTGTGTAGGTGAGGTGTGGATGTGGTAGCTGTCCAAGGAAGTGCTCTATGGATATGGGATTAAACACCTCCTAATATGCAGTACTCATTGGACATACACAGTACAGTGGCAGCTAACTGAACCTGTTATTGACTGTCCAACCATAGAGCTGGATATAGAACAAGATTGGCCCTTGTTTGTCCACGTTTTCCACCCATTTTTTTCCTGACCATTTGTTTGCAAGACTCTGAAGATTGACATTTTCAGTACACATTGCCATACCTATATATCAACACAGGATTTACAGATACACATTGATCAAGATTGACGACTTTGAATGCATATGTTTTGGGGAACATAGAATATGAACGGTTCTTCTATATTCCAGGTATTGGTATGGAGTAAATACGAAGAAAATAGACCACAGCGGTATAAACTAATTTACAGCAAGCCACCTTCTATTGTATATGCAGTTCGATATTTTCCTTAATACAACAGAGGTGGAGAGAAATAATAGCGAATATACTAAAACCGAAACGCGGATGATTTGACATGATGACATTAGATGAAAAAAAACCAAAATAATAATAAGTCTGGCTGCACCTTGGTCTTTTTTAACAAGGCTTACCAGATACCTACGTACTTAAATACTGTAAATTAGTTTTTTTTGAACAAGGAAAAGATAATAGAACTACGCAGTTAACAATCGTATTGCAATCTCGGACCACCTACATATGCGAAAAATGTGAAGGATTAAGCGTGTTGTTATTGGGTCCACGAGTCACAAAAGAAAGATTTCTAAATCATCACACCACCACATTTAGGACATATTAGAATGTAGATTGTCCAAAGCTATTCCTATTTCAGCGACTAAAAAGCAGTTTTAGAAAAGAAACAATCAACTCGGCATTAGCATTGGCATCCACCCGTTTGCAATTCCATTTTCGACTTCTCAACAGTCAGAATTTTTTAACTTGATCGGGATGTACCTTGTGTCAGGCGTTACCAAGTGTGTTCAAATGGTCGTGGTTCAGGGATTTTTGGAGTATTAACTTGTCTTCTCACTGGATATTCATTTGTTCACTACTTGCCGCTATGATTTTATTGTTTTATTTCTAAGGATATTTGGTGCATGTGTTATATTTTCATCTTATCAATCGGAACTGTAATTCCTATTTTCCTGGAACTCGGCGGATGTGTATCTTTTGAAAGGGTAAAACTTAACTATTCACTCGGTGATGGTATTGTCCACCCCTGATATTCAGCGTTTGTTTGTTTGTTTGTTTGTTTTTAATCTGGATACTTATCGGTTAATGCATACATACTTTTGCATTGACTACAATGCAATTCAATATGGATTGGAATAGTAAGTAGCAGGCTTGATTTATTTTCCAACACCGTCAGCCATGTTCGCTTTAAATTTGTTGGGATGCATTTTGGGTGAATTTTTACCGACTGTGTTCAAATGGTCAGGCTCAAGTGACTTTTAGATTCTGTATAAAATATTTAGGAGGCTTTTTCGGCAAAATCTCCAAAAATCTTTCTGCGAAACTGGAGAGCCATTTGCCTGAAATTGCAAAGGGACACTTTCGGTGTTTGTAAACTTGAATATGTTCAACAGGTGGTGCTGTGATTTTCCACTCATAGATATTTTTTCCCTGTTCTTGACCTTTTCCTAAAACCGTTAGCTGGATCCCCTTTTATACTCTCCACCAAATATGTCCAAAATATGAAGGTGCTGTATTTTCTAGTTTTTAACAAACTATGATTTTTTTTCAATCGTTTAGGAGATATGCTTGTGCCCTTAATGCTAAATTATTCAGTACTTTCCTGTGTTGGAGGTGCATGTTGGTAATTTCTATGAACCTTTTTCTAACCTTGGGATATGTAAATTCAACAATTACCAGTCTTCTATCAACTCTGTAATGGCAAGACAAGTTAATTTTAATGTAAATTGCGACACATTAATTTATGCCAACTTATTGCTGTTGTTCCCGGAAGTGAATCTTTTTCTACATCTAGCACTAGAGAGTCACTGGACTATTTGGCACTATGGAGCCATGTATGAGGTATTTGCAGTCCATAGGACCACTTCTTTCCTTGATAGCCTCCGTTAAAACCAAGACCCGAAGGTAGCCACTTTTATTATTAAAATGCAAGTTCTCCCTCTACGGTAGCATTTTACCAAAAACAAACAGATTCTGTACCTGCATTCCAAGACAGGCCCATCAGAACATCCCAGTAACCCGCAAAAGAAAGGGACGAGATTATATAGGACAGCAACATGAGCTTTTTGTATGTAGTTTGAAGACGTGCATTGCGTTCTTTCCAGAATTGCCGACTATAGTAAGGTAAGAATGCATGACTTTGTTCGAAAATAACCTTGTCCATTCAAGACATTATTTGCATTCATACATCAACTTGCACTAAAGATGGCAAAATGTAGAATTAAGCCAAAGCAAACTGACGAGCGTATATGTATAACTGAAGTGCAGAGCTTGCATGCATTGTTTCCATGCATATTGCATCAAACTATGCTTTGGTCCTCTGAGGTTTTAGAAATTTCCCGTGGCTTCTGCATCGGTTGTTACATCACAGGTCCCTGCAAAATGAACATAACCAATATAAGGGAAAGAGTTGAAAAAATTGTTATAGATGCATAAGGTGTTTGTCTCAATATTGGTAACTTTTGGGGGCTTTTTGTCTTGAACATAACGATATATATACTAATGACATAAATTGAAAAACATAAAATACTTTGAACATGATATTTTATAACCCCTTTTAATTTGCTCAACCCTAAAGCAGAATAACATCATAAAGCATAAGTAATGCAGGATAAGGTATGTTAGTCACATTAAATGACAGGGATGGTAGGCCTTGAAACGCAAAGTAATATGTAGCTTTTTAACAAACCTGACACTGTTGCCATATTTTTTTTTCTTCTTTTTTAGGGAAAAATCATGTATTTTCCAAAAGGGCACAACTGTTGGTAACTTTATATTTCAACTTGAGAGGTATCAGTTCTAAAGTGCCAGTGAAAGCTATTTGGAATAGCTTATCCAACATTCGGAGCATGTGGTCTGACTGTTCAATTTCGGATATGCAAACGTTAACACGGCCCAGCAAATTGAAACAGTGTGGAATAAAAATAGTATGTCATGTGTGTTTGGCGATTCAACTTATTCCGGGGGACATAAAATATATGAAATGCTTCCAAATTATATGGAACATTATAGCTCCATTTGGATGGCAAATTAAAATGCAGTTTTACCACATTGAAATTTACTATACTCCACGCTGCCAATTTGTATATCTAGATATCGAGGAAATAGCGGAATATAATCAGGACGATAATTACTACCAAAAATATTGTGAAAATTTAATTTTGCAGGCTGATTTGAATAAAATTCGTATAAAGTTTCAACGCAAGACATTGTTTCATCCAATCGGAAAGGTTTTATACAGGTATGACATATCCACAATTACTAATGAAAGGCCAGGAACATTAAACCACTTTCAAGTACAAACGGGTGCAATTCATTGCATAACTGCATGGTATCTCAGCAAGTATAACCATTTGCTTATTGAGTTTACAACACACCCAGGGTGGCGAATCCAGCAAAGCATTTATGGGTTTATGCATTCAGACCATTGCTCGTGGCTAGCATTTCACGATGGGTTGTTTGTGCAGTCCAACACATTTTATCAACTGAATTCTTCTCGAAATATAAACTCGTACCATTTTTCTGCTCTGTACACATCTTCAGCTCATATCATATTATTCGAAGCACAATGTCAAACAAAATATTCTCCTGTAAGCTGTATTGTATTCATAAAGGGAACACGTCTCAGATATAAACAAAATGCACAGAGTTTTGTTACCACATCAAAGAACATTTATCAGAAATGTTATTGCCAATACAAACGAAAGATCAACAGTTTTGCACTTCTGGGAATTCACAGCTCGTCGAGGCAACCGCGTCAGTTTCATGCTTTCCAGATTACATTGGAGTGGTGATATCATTGGGTTATGTAAACATGGAGGCATATACATACTGGATGTATCGCCAATATCGAGTTGGTCACAAAGAACATTCACAACTGTTGGGCCATACTGCATTGCCTCTCATAATATATTACAATCCCCAAAAGGAGATAGCATTCCTGTAACGTCATCCTCTTCAAGCCTAGTTGTTTTTTATTTTATATTTGAAATACATGCAGTGTTAGAAGTTACATTACAAGTTGACAGTACCCTTTGTAGGGGTCTTCCGAATCCATGTTTCCTTCCTGGAAAAATATGGGAAGACGACGAAATTCGTATTGAACGAGTCCCAGATAGTTTCTTGCATATCACAATAATCAAGCCCCAATGCTACATAATATCTGTTTACCCACATTCTTCACAAATGTGCCGTATTTTTCTTATTAACAAAGCCTCAATGGATGAAATACTGATCAAACTAAATGACAGTTCAAATTGCAAATCATTTTGTAGATGTCGCTCGTTGTTACATAAAGGTATCCGACTTGCAGAGTGCCAGTCTCTATATCATGTAAATCGATTAACTGCACTTTGGATTTACCTGGGCCTCCTTTATTTAGGGCATTCCTGTGAGATATTTGATACTCATTTGATAGTGAAGCTAAAGTTTCGTTCCAGTTGTAAGTCTGGGGTAATAAAAACCAATATACACCATGTGTCACCGTTGATGAGCGAACTGAACTGTATGAACATCTTTGTTAGACAGGTTACTCACATACTGTACGTCCACATAGGATCAAACGGTTTTATAATAGGACCCGACTGCAGAAATTTAAACCTTGCTCCTTTCATTTTGAGAATTGTTCCATGCAATATCCACAATTATACAGTGCGTGCTTGTTTCTTTCAAAGAAATGACAGAACATCTTTCATATTTGATGGAAGAACTCCATACCACTATAGACAGAATACTAATGTTAGCACGTTTGAATACCTCATTGAAAAGGTTTGGGAAGTACAAAATAATTCCAATTTCGAATGGAAATTTACCCGCTGCAGTCCAAAAATGATATCTACGCCATATAAGTTTGAAATTATTCAAACTGAAGGCCGATGGTGCAAACGATGTGGTTACAATATGTCAATAAAATCCGTCAAAGGGTACTTTAGAGGTTATGAAAAGATTCTTACAGCATCAACCTTGGCCAAAGGGGAGTTTTTGCCACATGAAAGACTGTCAGTTGCACAAGCATCCTTGCTAGAAAATCTTCCATTCAGCAGTTGGGCCATCACTGGTGATACTATCTTTTCCTCTGCTAGCAGGAACTTATTACCAATATTTAAGTTTAACTATGACATGAGGTGGAGTTGGTTTTATGCTTTTTATCATTGCCGCAGTGCCAAGCAAGAAATGATATGCTTGGGCAAGGAAACAGATTTTTCCTTTTTTGCAGCCAACTTTTTCACACATATCATGCAATCTTCAATTTTATACTTGGGATTAATAGCTGTGCGAGTATGTGTGTTATACTCCTTTAATCGGTCCACCTAAGTGGTGACCCATCATGTTTTAGTATGTTGATAAGTTGTGCATCTGCGGTTCCATCCAGCCACCATTTGTTTGTAAACAAGATGATCTGTAGAGGTACAGTAGAGCTCTCGCCAAATGGACCAAATTGCTAGCCCGTCCAGCACGCTGGCGCCAAACAGAAAAAGAGCTAGCCTTGTGTAGCATGTGCAAGTAAGATGCTGGCACCATGCGAATGCGTGTTCGTCCCTCTTCACATTTGGCTAGCAATGTGTCTGGCCACTTGCCAACGGACGAGCATCGAGCAAGTGGCGACCGCATCATGCGACATGCCAGGTGCTTTACACTTGCAGTCACCCTGCGCTTTTGACAAAGTGGATTGTCCTTCATGGTTCGCATTTTAAATTAGCATAAACGATAAAGATAAAATCCAGGCATTGCAAAGTTGTAAAAAGGCATACAACGAAATCTATCCCACTCAGAACTAGAAAAAAACCCTTAACAAAGATTAGAGTAATGTTTCAAGTTCCCGTGCATGACGACTATGTTCGATTATGACATCGCGGACGACCGGCAGCTTTTCGAAACTTGTGACAATGACAGCCAGATAATGAAATTAGGCGATAATAGGGGGTGTGTTGTAAAAACGTTCCTATTGTCTTAAAACGTAATTCTGCTTGGAATTTGAGCGTAGAAATAATTGACACTACCTGCTGGTGAACATATCATGGCTTTGCAAACAACATATTAGGATCGAAATTTAGTTTTCAAGTTGTTACTTTCATTGACGGCAATCATATAATGGTTCATTAATTTGATTTTAAATAAGAATTCACACGGGGCTTCTTAATTTTATTTCACGCAGGTCATACAAGGACTCCATCTGGTGATCAGTCTTAAATGTAAATTTCTCTGGAAAATGGGCTGCTACGAGAGGACTTAATATTTGTTAGAACGTGACATAAATGTGCCTCTGAAAGCAGTGAACAACAAAGATGACTGACCATGATAAATTCAATGATTTTCAGCAAATTTTCTGTCTCAACACCAGTGGCAGTGTCTCAGCGGAAACAAGTTTGAAATTACGAACCATTACAGGTTTGTCCGGTTAGGCTAACGTCATTAAGTCGGGGGGTTAAGATCTTGTGTATATAGTAATTAAGTACTCAGAAACCATGATAAACAAACAGCTGGGAAAGCAATTCACCCATGCATGTGTGTCACGTGGCTGATCTGATTACATGAATTTTTGTTTTTTTGTTTTTTTTGTTTTGTTTTTGTTTTGTTTTGTTTTTGTTTTGTTTTGTTTTTAACAGACGCAAATGAAAGCGGCATCTCTCATTGGTTTTCTTTTCCCTTTTCAATTAGGCCTATATACTTTTAAAGGTAGTTAATATTTTATTTTTGGAAAAAATAATCCTTTGTCACATTAGCGGTAAGCAGATGCATGTCAACAACTTCTGTTCAATGTATTTACATTGCAATCATAAGATAAATGTGTCTAGCTGAAGTCCGGTGACGGACACATTGTCGAATTCCATTCCGCGAATGTCAATTTCCTCGATCTTCAGTTTTCGAATGATCAACGATGTCGAACACAATTTTGGGCGAAAAGTGCCAATCATTTTTATGAAAAATTCTGCGATAGTTCAACAAGTGTCTGCAGAATGGCCCGACGACTGTACCACTGGATGGTAGGCCTACAACCTGTAGGCTGTAGACCCTAGTGTTGCCTTTGTTCCTGAGCTGTGCAACACCCTGCCTGGGCCAGGTTTGCATGGTCACCCTGCCTGTGCTAGTCAGCTGTTGGCTTTTCCTATACCTGGTCTGTACCAAATGTATTTGTTTTGATAACCCATTCAAAACCAATTTAATGAAAAATTATCCATATATACAAATATATATATATATATATATATATATATATATATATATATATATCAATGCCAATCCCCCCCCCCCCCCCCCGCTTTGCGACTTCACCCTCTCCCCTGTCATTTCTGGAGTTCCCCTTCCTCAACCCTCATCTCCCGAAGAAAGTGATTCTTTGCTCCAGCTTGTAATGTGTTGTGTTTGCAGATTGTTTTGTCTTGTAGGGGACAGTGATGTGCGTACTGCATTGTATCTTGTGCTGTCGTGTTGTGTTGGCAGACATATTAAAATGCTGAATATATACGTTGCAGTCAAATAAAGTCCTTTATTCATGTCGTGCATTTTATCTAATATTAGCAACAATGTCACACTCATAACTGTGACCACTTAAGGTGGAATGCAAAGGAATTTATGTCTTAGTTAAACCATGCAGGTTGACTTTTTACCTTCATGGTTAAACGTATATATCATGCTAACCCAATGGCAATGGAATCAACAACTGAATTGTTTAAAATACATCATGGATACCTTGCTAATCCTCTCCTCTTATCAAAATCTTAATGCATCTACATGTATGTATTAGTAGTTTCCATATATGCTGACACACTGTCTCTTTCTCTATAAAGAGATCATTGTTCTGGCCATCTAATAGTAACAATCTACACTCTTAAACAGCGGGGAGCAATTAACACATGCATGTGTGTATTATGCGGCCAGACTGCCCTGACTTGCATTCTTTTTTATTTTGAAAAACCTAAATCAAAAGCTGCTTCTCTCGTTCATTTTGTTTCCTTTTTTAGTTACATAAGGCATACATAACTGAAAAGATACTCTTTTTAGCTCAGCTGACTTTTCAGTCAACTTAGCGTTTTGCGGGTCTATCGTCCCTCGTCCGTCTGTCCGTCTACAATTAACATTTTCGACTTCTTCTCAAAAGCCGTTGGCCAGATCCACTTCAATCTTGGTGGGGATGTGCCTTGGGTGGGTCTGTACTAAGTTTGTTCAAATGGTCACGGACCAGTGATTTTGAATTTTTAATGATTTTTTTTTTTTTTTTTTGTTCATTTTGGGGGGAAATCTTCAAAAAATCTTCTCCGAAACCACTTAGCCAATTGTTTTGACATTGCATAGGGATCCTTCTGGGGGTCCTCAGACCTTAAGTTGTTCAACAGGTGCTGCTGCAGTTTTTTTTCAATTCTTTTCTGATTTTTTGTGTGTTTTTTGCTTTTTCGACTTCCTCTCCAGAACCGTCAGTCAGATTAAGCTGAAACTTGGTGAATATGTTCCCTTGTAGAAGGGTCAAACAAAGCTGTTCGCAAGGTGGCACTGCTGTGGATTCCTGATTCTTAATGTTTTTTTTTTTTTTTTTCAATTCGGGTACTTGTCCGTCAATGCAGCTTTTCTATTGATCACTATGTAAGTCAATGGACATTCTAATGCTAATTCGCATTTTTGACTTCTCCAAAACCTTCATCCAGATTGACTTCAAACGTGGTGACAATGTGCCTTGGGTGGGTTTCTACGAGGTTGTTCAAATGGTCACGATTCAGTCATTTTTTTAAAATTTAAATGAACTTTTTTGTTCATTTTTTGGGGGGGGGGGGGGGGCGAATCTTCTCCGAAACAACGTTGCCAATTACTTTGAAATTGTAAAGGGACACTTCTGGGGACCCCCAGATTTCAATTTGTTCAACAGGTGGCGCTGCAATTTTTTTTCTATTTTCTTTATGAATTTTTCGTACGTTTTTGCTATTTTCAACTTCTTCTCTAAAACAATCTCCCAGATTGGGCTGAAACTTGGTGAATATGTTCTTTGTGGATGGGGTCACACAAGGTTGTTCACCAGGTGGCGTTGCTGTGGATCTCTGATTTAAAACGAATTTTTTTTCAATTTGGGTACCTTTTGGTCAGTGCAACATTCCTGTTGTTTACAATGTAAGTCAATGGGAATTGCAATAGTAATTCACATTTTTGACCTCATGTCCAGAACGGCTAACTATATTCACTTCAAACTTGGTGGGAATGTGTCTTGCGTGGGACTCTACCAAGTTCATTCAAATGGTCATGGTCTAGTGATTAGATTCGTAGTCATGCTGTGGTCACCCATGACAGCGTACGATTCCATCAATGCCCACGTCCAGGGCATCACGTACGGCCAGTATTTTCTTCAGCAATGTATATACAGAAGAATTAATATTAACTTCGACATGACCGTATATATATATATATATATATATATATATATATATATATATATATATATATATACATATATATATATATGACATGCGATAGCCCTCTTCTTCTGGTCGATTTTGATAGGAGTCCCATGCAACTGTTTCGGGCCTAACAGGAAGCATACTGAACATGTATCCCCTCCTTGAGCAAAATGATAACAACGGACTGGCATTTTTCATTCGCCTGCATTTGATTTTGATGGCTGTATCAAGTGTGGAATCACTGATATAGACAAGGTTGCGTTCATTGCCAGGCTGAAAATTAAATTGCATTTATTGATGTTGTTTGGCAGTGCCGATGTAAGAGCAGAAAGTTAGTTAGGTGTGCCCAAATGTCGGACATGGGAAGGTATTTGGCTTCACGTTATTTTTGTTCACCTTCTATCTGGAAATTAAACTCCAGTTCTTGAGGGGGGAACCTCTGTGTTGTCATACACATATTAGATTTACAACTTTATTTTGCAAATTTCGTCGCACGGGTGTTGAATAACGCTTGCCGACCATAATGGATATTTTCTATCTAAAAGCTGACATTGTGTTAGAAAATATGCAAATTTCAAAAATGGTCAACTTGTCTTCGATCCCACATTAGTCTCTTGGTGCTTATTAAATTAATACTTTTTTACACATCTTGTCAATGAATGGCAAAACTATCAACGATTTCCGACAATCGGGCACGCCCTACAGGCTACAGTTTGGCACGGCTCTCGAGTAGACCTGGTATTAGTAGAGGCCTACATAGTTACACATGGGGCCTAAATTAAATACATTTCTGAGTCGCCGTATCTTTTTACAATCACAGTCACTAGGCAGGGAAGAGAAGGAAAAATAACACACACACACACAAATTCATCATAATTAAATGGGAAATAAAGGATGGTACATTGTAATGTCAAAATACTGCCTGCCAGATGACTATTTAAGTTCTGAATGATGCCGACACTTCAAATGGCCATCACCATGTACTAGCTGCCAAAATACTGGTTGCATAACTCGCAAGATCTGAAACTTTGTGCAAGTGCACAAGCAAGAAATTGCATGTGTGTATATCGATCATCAGGCAGTGATCATCATCCCGGGACAAGTTAGCCCCGGGACCGGTTGCTTGAATGGGTTGATCACCAGTCAGCCATATTTCAATTTGTCATATTTTGGCATCAAAGTTTCTCAGCCAGTTGAACCATACAGTTGTGATCTGTCGTTTTTTTTAAATATTTTCTTGATTGACATGTCGGCATATTGGTATGGCCAGCTTTTTTTGTGTCCAAGGCACGCGTTTTAAACTGAAAGTTTGAAGCCAGTTCTTTGCAAGCAACGCTACTTCAAACAGCCCCCAAACAAAATGATGCAGGGTTGTCATATTGGCACCTTGCCAGTATGCGTCACGAGATTTTTGATGACGCAGGCAAATTATTGACAGCTCTGCAGGCCAGACTCCCGTCTGCGTGGTCCAGACCGGTGTATTTATTTACTTACTTACTTACTTACTTACTTACTTACTTACTTACTTACTTACTTACTTACTTACTTACTTACTTATTTACCAGGGTTACCGTGACATGTATGGGCTAACTGATCAGAAAAATACTGATTCAACAGCACCACGTTACTTTTGAACTAACTACATTAAAAGGGGTGGTGAAATATCATTATCACCGATAAAAACAAGAAGAATTCCTACCAGTGTAACAACTTGTTGACCGGCACCACAGATCAGCATCTGGAATTGATGGGTGTTCTTGTGACTTTTAATCAGGACAGAACAGCTCGTGACATACAAAACTTTTACAAGATTTGGCTGGTTTGTCGCTGCCCATATCGCACATAAAACGGCAGGGCCTCAGACGAGGCCTTGGTTGGAGCATGGGGGTATTATACAGTAAGATCTTGCCATGGATGTTTCCCATTTTTTGTGTCATGTTTTGGCCAGGCAGAAAATCAGCCTTGAAATAGGTAAATCTTGTCACCCAGCACCTAGGAGATAACCGAAAGGTCTAAAATACCGATGAACGCGCGTGTTGAAGCAAGCTGTGTCAGGGCAGCCGCACAGTTGCAGTGTGCGAATTTAAGTGCCTACCTCTGCGCCTTCCAAAACTTGGCGGTTTCTGAGCTTGAACCTTTGAAGTGGCCGACGTGCTCTTTCCTTCTGTATAATACCTCCATGGTTGGAGCTGGGGAGGAATAGAAACCATTGTGCGTTGTGGCTCTGACACTACCGGTTCCCTTGTGTTCCTCATTGATGCTTTTTGTAGGTTGAGGTAAACATGTCAATTGTGATTGGTTCAAGTCAACCAGTATCGTACGGGTTCTCCTCATAACAAGAATGACTGACAGGCAAAAGTTTATATTCAACCTCGCCATACAGGCATTGAGCATCGTGCGATAGGCTCAACGCATTTTGTAGCACGCCAGTCGCCAGATGCGAGAAAAAAATGAGCACTAAAACACATGTTTAAAAAGGCATGCGCGCACGTTGGAGCACCCCGGTAGCACCCCGGCAGCAAGTATATCTCGCTGGCGGCATGCGAGATGCGTGGCACGGTGCTCAAGCATGCGTAAAATCGTGCGAGTTTGGGTTGTCCATATTGCGAGAGATGTACCATACTGCTCATTGAAGACTCAACTTCACCTTATTCTGTCAGATTTATACAGGTGTCCGACTATAACTTTTTATTTTATAATCAGTGGGACTCCATACATAGTCCCAGTTTCTTTCTACCTCAGTTTTACACTGGCAGGTGGTTGAACTAACTATCTGACCTATCCACCTAGAAAGGGAACACACTGAGGCGGGGTTAGTTTATTATTCTTATCTGAACCAGTTCTATACTATTGAGTTATTTTGTTAGGTTTGATAGGCTTCCTGTATTCATATTGGAACTCTGTATTTATAAGTAAAACTTTACTTATTCGGAATAAATACAAATTCATCATTTGCCACCTTTATAATTATTCATTATTATGTGGGTTGTCTTTGCTGAATATTCAGCTTAGACAAGGGGCCCCTATGCAGAGACACATGTACGGCCACACACTTCGAAACATGTTCTGGGAAGTTGACCGCTGAAGACCATTTAATTTATTTGGGCTAGTACAGCCTATGTTCAAATTGTAGAGAAGAAGTGACAACAGCACCACCATGTGCATATATGTTGGACAGTGAAATGACTACCAGGAAGTTGTTCTGCACCAAAAGACACAAATGCAATGGGTACCTCGGTTGTATTTTGTTAAATGTGACCTCATTTTCAGGGTCACATATATCTATGTAACTGCTAAGCTGGGCACATAAGCAAATCGATTCCGTTGAAGTACCACATATATTTCCTTTCCTTCGCCCATTTACATGATGAAAGTGGTTACTATGGTGATTCTTTTTATCTTATTGCATGCCGTATGTACTTTATCCCATTAAAAGTCAAGTGACCATTCGTAATATCCACCATTTCTAATAAGTCGCAATGGATATCAAAATACAATGTATTAGTGTCGGATATACATATTAGGTGTTCATTATCATGCGCCTTGCTAAGTAAATACTTATTTTAAAATGCCTTATGCAGCTTCCTATTGATTTTGATTCATAACAGAGCGATAATATTGAATCAACAAGGGAGTTTTACTTGTATTCTTTTTTGTTTAAATGGGACTTGAAACTTCAAGTCGTGTGAAAAATGTATTAGATACACAGTCGAAAACACCTGAAACCCATGATTATCCTATTAATTAGACGCTCGTTGTCATCAACTCTCTATGAATTATTCCATACGCAGTCCTATGTGGTATGGGGACCAGATGCGATATTTTCCACGTTCACTGGGCTGTGCATGCTTTCCCCAGGGATTAGGGACTCTGTCACGTTCACGGTGGGTATGTGGTCTATCACCGTGGTGTTGTCTATATAGCCTACAACCGATACAGCATGGCCAAATGTTAAGATCCATGACTTTTTCTTGACAGCACCATGATCAATGGTAATGCAAATGGATTTGTTTCTCCCACTTTCATGGGATGCTATTTGCACATTTTTTTAACGTTTACGCTACCTCTTTGTATCAAAGCTTGCAAGTCTGTTTCATTTTTATCTTTAAATAGTACAGAAAAACATGATCCATGTTCATTAATTCCAAACCCAACAATGACAGCAAAGAGATTCCAGACTTGCCAAAGCATTTACATTTCTTTTCTAATACCAATGTGAAGAAACAAATTTCACTCGTGACTTGAGACAGGCAGTCACCCATAAAAGGCAACTGGTGGTTTTAAATCGATCCTCTCAACCTACTAGTTACTCAGAAGACAAAAATGTTTTCTCAGTGGGAGGCACCAAGCTGACAATCTTCTCTCTTTGTGCCATAAACCACATTTGCTTTCTTACAGTAACCCAAGGGTTTACAACCCAGTGACGAGGGCTCGAAGACCCGTCACAACTGCTTTGTGGATAATTATTCTGATTTTCTCAGTTATGCACCCTGTCTGTTTTTCCCTGCTGTCCAACAGGTTGGTATGGCTGTCCCTGGTTTTGTGGTCGGACCTCATGAGGTCGGCTTTGAGGAATTTGTGGCGATAATTTCTGTACACTCCGCTACCAATGCAAGACGTTAAATTGATCAGAATATGCAATTAATCAGCGAAAAATATAGCATAGACCTCATAGGGTTGTTACATAGCAACGTACCAAGACATGTTTTAGATATAAACAGTACAGAAAAGTGTGCGGTAACTGTAAATGTTTTAAAAAAAATTAAGGGGTGCCTGGGAGTGTACATTTGATACTCCTGAATTCTCAGCAGAAGAAGTACGTTTTCTGTACGGCCTAACATCCACATTTAACCTTACTTGATCTGCTACTCCATGTATATATTCTCCTGTATTTATTATCAACTGTATTATATTGTATTGTGTGCCGATCAAATAATATTTAGAGAGAGAGAGAGAGAGAGAGAGAGAGAGAGAGAAGGAGAGAGAGAGAGAGAGAGAGAGAGAGAGAGAGAGAGAGAGAGAGAGAGAGAGAGAGAGAGAGAGAGAGAGAGAGAGAAGAAGGTTTTGGAACGATTTGTTTCAGATAGTCAGCTTGAAATATATTTATTAAATTTTCAGGGACATCAGCCACGATGGGTAAATGGCAATCCAGCAACATTCACAGATTGGCAAGTCAGTACAAACACTACAGCCAAAAGGTACTTTGATTTGTTCCAGCAGAAGACCCAGGGGTCGCCATATTCAGCTCCTTATAATGTTGGCATTAGAATATCTGAAACAGATGTTTGCGGAGCTATGATTATCAAGACAATATACGATGATTCAAATTGGGTACTAGTAAATTGTTCGATTCCTCGGCGAAATGCCCTTGTCATATGTGAAAGGAGGCTCAAATTCAAAAGGCGTGATGTGCAAAATCATTCAGCACCTTTAACATTTAACAATAAATACTGTCCAAAAGCTTGGAATATATTAACAGATAGATGCGTCCATCTACATTTTTACAGAAAGACAGTTAATATTACTAGGTCAATGCAAAGATGCAGACATTTAAATGCAGGAAGAATTGGTAAAGTTCCTGGTAACCTGTTTACCCTGGCAAATAAAGTGAATCAGGAGCTATTCGTCAGCACATACATTAGCAAATTTGAGACAAAATATATGCATGGGACATGTGATGTTCCTGTTTTATCAGCATACAAATCTATATTCACCAGGTCTGCAAACAGGTCGCAAAGAGAACTCTTTGATCTTTTTGACTCATGGGGCTGGTTTAATATAAAGGCACGAGTATGGGTACGTGTAGGCTCTCTTGTAACTGCAGTGCAGCCAGAAATATTCACAATTTACAAAGCAGAGCCTATCAGATATCTTCATTTCAGTCCATGTATTTTGGTCACAAACAAACAAAATATCCTCCCTCTTTATAATTTGCTGGATAATAAGAGTGTAGGCATAGCACATGGCGTGTTATGCGAAATCAAGGCATCTACAGTGACAAACAAGTGTGCCTCATGGCAGTACAGATGCCAGGATGGTGTGTGCATACTACAGCACCATATCTGTGATGGACACTCTGACTGCAATGAGTCTGTTTCTACTAGCAGTGACGAGTTGAACTGCAATCCCAACTGCCTTGAATTGGGAACTTTGGTTTTACCACCAAGTCAAGAGAGCTTTTCCTGTCCTGTTCATCGCGGATTCTGCACGTACATGTATTTTCAATGTGCAGTAAGTATCTGCATTCCGATTTCAAAGAATTGCGACGGTAATGCAGATTGTGAGGATGGATCTGATGAGTTTTGCAGAATGAATCGTATTAATCTAAACACACGCCTTCTAATGAATACGAGGAATCAAGTATACAATTATGGAATAAACAAGTCGATCACAGAATTCCTATTTGGAAGACTCCATCCTGCCAGTTGTAGCGATGTTAATTGGTTACCTTGCTTTGAGAGGCTCAACTCGCCATGTTTTCATAGATCTGATGTATGTGTGTATGATACTTTATTTAACAAAATGGTATCCTGTGAAACAGGAGAACATCTTCAACACTGCTACAGAATACAGTGTGGCGGCATGTATAAATGTCCATTTTCTTACTGCATTCCAATACGCAAAGTTTGCGACACTATCTGGGACTGTTCTGAAGGTTTCGAAGAATTGAACTGTGTGGAGTTATCATGCAAGTCATTGTTTCACTGCAAGCATGAGACAACATGTCTTCATCAAAGGGACATATGTGATGGACAAGTTCAATGCAAGCACTCCTTTGACGATGAGCTCTTGTGTGACTTCATGTGCCCTGTGGCTTGTACTTGTTCCGGATATGCTGCCAATTGTTCAAAGAATTACAACAACACTGTTCCATACTTTCAGCACAACACGAGATCCTTAATCTTCAGCTACAATATGTTGACAATTTGGAGACATGCTGAGGAGCTATATCAATATTTATTTGCTTTAGACCTGAGTTGGAATTATTTAACAAAATTAGAACGTAACTCGTTCATAATGTTTCCAGATTTAAGAAGGTTAGATCTTAATCACAACCATCTGAGAGTATTACAGTATGGATGTTTTGTGATATTAAAGAACCTAGATTCTTTATCGTTGTCTGGCAATAAAATTACAAACATTAGATCATCATTTTGTTTAGGCCTGTCTAGTTTAACCCATTTACATTTAAGTCTATCAGGCATTAAATTCATCGATAGTGGTGCATTTACAGAAACTAATATCTTGAACACCATCGACCTTTCCTTGAACACTCTTGTTGACATTCATGAGGAATCCTTTGGGCCTGATAATGCTATTCAGAAAATAAATCTATCTGGTACAGACATTTTGAACATTTCTCCCAGATTTTTTCAGCGATTTAAATATCTAGTCCTTGTTCATACCAGCCAAGAAGGTCTCTGCTGTATTCAATGGATAGCCAACAAATGTTATATGCCCTCACTCAGTGACAAAACATGCATGCCTTTAATCCCAGGGTTTGTACTAAAGATTTTCAATTGGGCTCTATTAACGATCTGTGTTAAATTCAACCTTCTGGTTTTTCTTAGTTTGATTAACAAAACAACAAACAGAAACAGACTGATGAAGACATATTTAGCATTTTTTAACAGTTTAATATCAATTTACATGATAATAATCGGAGTGGAAGATTCAAAGTATGGCACATATTTTACCATATTCAGACGTGTGTGGTCTAAAAGCATTCCCTGCAGAGGTGCCTCGATCCTGTCAATCATTTCTGTATCTGGTTCAGGATATGTAATATCGCTTATCACATCAGATTATTTTATAAGCTTGGTGTTAGTTTTTAAACTTAAACCAATCACAATCAAGTTCACAAAACAGTTAACAGTTCTACTAACGTTATTGTTGTTATCTGTTAGCATTTCTGTCAGCTTGTGCTCCACGGGAAAAAATACAGATTCCCGTGTATTGTGTTGCCTTTTATTCCTAGATGTTAATAGTTTTGGACTTTTGCTGAAATATTTTTTAATATTTGTGCAAATTGCAGGGTTTGCTTGGACAATCATGGGACATGTCGCGTGCATCTACACAATTGTAAAAAGCAAAAAACAGTCTGCAAGATTAGGAAAAACCAACACAGGTATATATTTGCTAATATTAAATATAATCAGTTATTCTTCTTCAGGAATAGGGCTTCTTTTTTCAGTTTTTGTGATACCAATAATATGCCACCATGCTCAAACTGCTTTGGTCATTTTTGTACTGCCCTTGGGTGCTCTGCTTAACCCAATATGTATGACATTTGTGACCAAGGAATTCAAGTCATGGTTTCTGCCACCAGGTGAAACACAACAGGAGACAAAAATGACTGGTAATAATAAGTAACTACTATTTTCACCACTTAAATATATTGCAGTGTGGCCAAGTTTCAACCCATATAATTAACAGAAACGGAGAGAGAAACATAAGCTTTAGTGACACATCAATATAGTTAGAAATGTTCAGCGTGTTGCAAAAGTATCCAAATATTAGAATGCACCCTGAAATGACAAAGTGAAAGATTTTAACCATGCTTTTATCGGTAAAGATCCTGACAAACACAGACCTGTTATCAATAAGTCATGTGTACATGTCATTCTCCTTAAAAAGCAACTGTACAATGAGCCCATTTGTTCAAAATTCAGCTTTTTCAGAAACATATTTTCAAGGCCCATCGTCATTCCATGTTGGCCTTGAGCTCTGACAAATGCATTGTGTAGGTGCCTTACACCACATGCACAAAAATAAATAAATGAAACAAAATGAATTTAAAAATATAAGTATACAAATTATAATGTTGTACTCAGGTTTCAACATTACTGGTGCAATGTAATTGCTGAAAGCACACTAAGCTATAATGCATGAAATGGGAGCATCAAAAGCCTAGGAAATGTTGCTTTGGCTTATTTCCATGGTGGACCACTGCATAACAATAGCAGGTATGAAGTCAGGTAAGTTGCTTTGCACATGGTTTGTAGCTAAAATGCTTTAATTATTGTGAATTAAAAGACAGGTCTAAATATTTAACAAATTAATATATAAATAAATGATTATGAGCATCAAAGGCATAATTTTTTCTTTTACAATACGAAGACACTTAAATTAAAAATGTATAAAGTGGTCTGTCCCCAGTACTCCCATTTCATGTATCAAGAATGATTTCATCCTTTGTTTTCCTCTTTGACATAACCTGTCAGGTTCTGCGTGGTATAATCTTGGCGAGTAAGCACCTGCAATGGCCGACCCCAGTCCCTGGGGTTGGGCACCTACCTGGTCAAAACAGCCAGACACCAGTTTTCCTTTGTATGGGCACTTTTGCAATGGTAAATGACCTGACGCCAACGACCACATTGCTGTCCAACTGGAAATATGGGTCACAAAGTTTAGATTCACTGAAGCATTTTCTCCACTTCTTCACATGCGAAACACTTATTACGGATAAATTATGTAGCATGTTTCAAGAGCCGTGAAGCTAAATTTTGCAACAATGCTCCAGTCGGACAGCCCTAGATCAGCTGTGAGACGTGACCAACGACCAGCAAAATCACTCCACACACGACCACCCGTTTAAAAAAAAAAAAAAAAAAAACTTGTTCTAACTGACCGTAACCTTGTTCTAAATGCATGGAAAATCGGCCAACGTGTGCTGTTATTTTGCAGTAAGGTCAACTCAAACTCAGCATTTTACTTCAACTAGTCTGGACGGTTAACTTGGTCAAGGGAAAAAGCATGGCTCGTGCATATAGCCCTGGTACCGGTGGTGCAGTGATGCAATCCAATATTTCACTAGGTTCCAGGTGTCCTTTATCCGAGTTGCCAGGGGAAATAGTCGTGAACGTATTTTCAAAAGATTATTTGCTATCTTAACTTTAATCTGCCCGATCGATTGTGTATGAAAAAGTTTTCAGCGTTAGTTAAAAATCCAAATGGGACACTACACCATCATGCCTCGCGGTGAGTGCCATTTTGCACTTTGCACTATTACTGCATTGACTTTTGGACAGTTGCACAAAAATACATTTGATTTAGGTACGAAAGTGAATCGTGGCTAAAGCATATATCATATCATTATTGATGCTCTGTAATATCTTCAAATATATACTTTTGGTTTCATATATTATAACCCTCTTCCCACCCGAACCCCACCCTAAGATCGTCCAAATGCTCATTTACAAACCATTGGGTGCAGAATTCACAATTTCCATAATGGCAGCCAAATAGATTGAATATTTTCAAAAGGTAGTATCCAAAATATATGTCCTTCGTGTTAAGGGAAGGTTAATTTTTCGAAGATATATAATGTAAAATATATAATGGGACTTTTCGAGAATAAACATTACCTGAAAATGTTAATACAACGACAAACAGTTGCCTGTTGTAGGATCCAGAATGTTGATTTTGCATCAGGCGGTGAAGTTGCTCCAGTCTAAGAATTGATTGGCAGCAATCGGCTCAGGGCCAAGCTTCTTGCCGCGTCAAACACAGAGCTAAGTGGAGAAAGTTGCCCCGATAGTGCATACCGTTCGGAAAGTACCAGCGGGTTTTTATATAAAGATAAAAATAAGTTTAAACCGACTATGAAAGCCACCAAATAACTGAACATTTAAGAAACTTTAAAGTACACTCTTGACAAGAAGACATTAAAAATATTATATGCCTCAATAATTCGAACTTAAATAGAATAGGATTGTGTTGTATGGGATGGCTGCACTCCCGTCGAAGCACTAGGGGTACAGAGTATTTATTTGACCCCTGCTTGGATCATCTCTGGTGGCATAGATACTGCATTAAATGCTAAATTGTGTAAAGAAACTGGTCTTATGACACTGTCTGGGCGTAGAGAAATGTGTACACTAATACAAATGTATATAATCAAATAATCAGTGACCATTACCCATCAAAATCTATATCCAAATTCGAATCGGTACAAATATGACAAGTAAACATGAACATGACCACCAGTTCTGAACATTCCTCACACTATGCATCTGCCATCAATTCCAAACAGACAACATCCCTAAAATAATGATGACTGTCTTGACAAATAGAAGCAGACGACAGTTTTTAATGATGTCAAAGAGGCTGCACCAAATTCCGTGTAATTAAGATTCAATCATGATTGAAATCACCAGCCAACAAACAAGCCATAACGATATCCAGTTGGATCAAAATAGATTTACATGTACACCAGATATAAATATAGTATGGTCGAAAACATATTTCTCCTGACATGAAACAGGTACTAACTAAAAGTTAGAATTAACTTAAATCAATTTGATGCATGCAACTAAAAACCATTTAGTTCTAGGTTACCTTGGTGATATTATTCCTAACAATCCATATTATTGTAGGAAGTTTTTTGCAAGACAGCCCCCGAACTACAATTATTAAGAGCAAGGATAAGTCAATTTGATAACACATTTTTCCAGCTCCAGCACGAATTTGGTACAAACTGCTATTAGAAACAAGAAATTTCAAGTTCCTTTCCGAATTCAAAAACATAATTACCCAATAGTCTTCGATCATTCAAATAGTGGAGATTTTAGTTAGGTGGACCAAAGCTTCCAGGCAATTATCAGGCAGAATTACATATGGGGTGGTTATTTATTTATCTATGTGTTCGTTTGTCTGTCCGTCTGTCCCCCCCCCTTTCTCTCTTTCTCTCTCTCTCTCTCTCTCTCTCTCTCTCTCTCTCTCTCTCTCTATCTATCTATATGTGTGTTTGTCTATTAATCAATTAATTAATTTATTTATTGTCTGTTTGTCCCTTTCATATTATTCAGAGGGATAGTCTCCGTAGAATTATTACAAACTATGCTCCTTTCAGCCTTGACACAATTTACATAGTGCTTCAAACTGCAGTTTCAATAGTAATAGAAAATGCTTCTGGCTGTTCATTTATGAAACGAATTGTTTTTAGGTCGATGTCGTTACATGCTGTATTATGATAGTTACAATAAAATCCTGAGCGACAGGCTAATTTTATTCAATTGTAAGCAATCAGTTTATTGTTCGTGTTGCTGTTACTACCCCTCTGTCTGTTCTGTGTCTCTTGTGGTGTTTTACTTATCCTTGTCAACTGGTGCTTTTCTCTCCTCCTTAGCTTGCGCAGCCAACCACTTTCGTTGCCTGTTTATTCGGCTCAGGAGGCATCACACTGGACTTTATATTGTTCCGCACGTCTGCCCTGCGAAACCATCGTTTCTCCGCAAGAGGGGTAATATATGGCACTACCATTCTCCCCATTTGCTGTAACCTGAGTAAAATATGTGTAGTACAAAGGTTTTTTTTTTTGTTCAAACAGATCAAAAAAAAAAAAAAAAAAAGGCCGCAGGCAAACCAGCCTGTATAAGGCCTTCTTGTACAATTTTACGATATTTTCAGGTTAATGGGGCCCCGTTAGGGGAGTCCTGAAAATCCAATCATCCAAAAGTTTTGACCCAAAAAGTCCAAAAATCCTTAATACAAATCCTACAAAATTTTAAAATTTCAGTAATATTTGAACCTAAAGTAGAATAAAATTCCAATAATCCACATTTTGAAGTACAAATAATCCAAAAGTTCCTTTCAAAAGGACCAGAAATCCGATAATTCTAAAACCCTAAGGGGGCCCCGTTAATATTGAATGACCGATTTGAGTTTTGAAGCCATACTATTTACCTCTTTCACTGCCGAGTTGTGGACAAAGTCAGCAGCTTTCTTCGACGCCCTTTGGGTTCAATGCGCCCAAAGCGCGTGGAGGATATCTGTTGATCCCAACCATCACATTCTCTTGAACAATATGTATGCTAGCACTTCAATGACCGGTCTTTTTTCGCGGAAAATGAATCCAATAGTTCCTTTCAAAAGGAGCAGAAATCCGATAATTCTAAAACCCTAAGGGAGCCCCGTCAATATTGAATGACCGATTTGATTTTTGAAGCCATACTATTTACCTCTTTCACTGCCGAGTTGTGGACACAGTCAGCAGCTTTCTTCGACGCCCTTTGGGTTCGATGCGCCCTAAGCGCGTGGAGGATATCTGTTGACCCCAGCCATCACATTCTCTTGAACAATACGTATGCTAGCACTTCAATGACCGGTCTTTTTTCGCAGAAAATGAATCTAGCATCCAATTATAATTGTCAGCAGTTCGTCTCAAGTAGTTTTAGCTGCGTCGCAGTTGCCGCTGAAAGAGTTAAGCGTATTTTATTATAACATATCAGTTGACATCCACTTTAGCCCAGCCCTTCGCCAGTTTCCTGTGACCCAGCATAGTTTGAAATGTGTACTTAGCTGTGAAGTCTGCAAATAAAGCAATACATAAGCAGCAAAGCTGCTGGGTTTCGAAAAAAGTGAAAAATATAAAATTACTTATTAATTGTCATGAGCGGTGTTTCTTGTTGGAACAAAATGATTCTGAGCAGAAAACTGCGAGCCGCATAGCGGCTGGTGGTTTCCTCGTGAAGATAATGGAGCCCCCAACCAGAAACACATGCAGATGGTCGTTTGTATTTATCCCATGATATTCCTATGAATAATTATATTTAATTCGACAACTAACGATTGTTTTCAAGTCAAAAAAACAATGCCAGAAATACGAAGAAAAGCATTACCACATAACACAGCCATACGTTGATACATCAGTCCATTTTCGTTTTGTTTTTTGTTTGATGAGAAACGTTATGCGGTGCTATGTGATAGGAAACCAGACGTAATAGCTGCAACCATACCTTGATTTACTGCCTAAAGGGCCCATTATGGGTTAAGAAAAACGATAAACTACATTTGTGTATATTTGCTCAGAACCTCTTCCTAGTAGTTATTACCCTTTTCCACAGGTCGAACTCGTCACTCTCCATAAACTAACCTGTTACTGTTTATAATATATACATAAGGAAGTACTATTATCCATATTGCGCACGTTTCTCTGTAGAATTTTAACATAGGTTATATGAGACCACATAAATTCAAGGGTCTTCAGCGGCATCTACTCAAAACGTGTTTTGGAGTCTGTACCCGTACATGTCTCTCTGAGCAGCAGCTCACTGTCTAAGCTAAATAGTCAGCAAGGGCAAGACACATAATAATGAATAAATATAAGCGTGGCAATTGATGAAGTAACTAAATACGTGAAGTTTTGCTCATAAATGCAGAGCTTCATTATGAATGAAGAATACCTATCAAACCAAACATAATTACTAAATTTGGATAGTACAAATTCGGATAAGAACAATTTGACATACCCCTGAATCAGCATGTACCCTTTCTTATCCATAGCGTATCCTATTAAAACCACCTGCCAGCATACAACTGAAGTAGGAAAAAAACTAGGGCCTTTTCAATTTGTCCTAGTCAGTGTGAAAAATGCAGTTGCAGCTGGATGACATGAACAAACCGAGCGAAATCCTAATAAGTACTGTAAAAATGGACATCTTACACCACAAGTGTTAAACAAATCCCATGATCACACCTAGTCGTCACTTTGAAAGTCAGCAAACAAAATACCTCTATTTCGATACCAACCCTGAGTCAATGTTTCAACATAATGAACCCTGTTTCTGATATTTGAGTAAATACTGTCTAATTTTGTAGTATTTTTGGATATTGAGTATATGTGTACTTAGGCATGTCACAAAAGGATGAAAGCCACAAGCATTTCTCCTTGCAAGCCTCGGCTACAAGGGTCAGACTTGACCTGGACTTCAAACAACACCCAGTGACAAAACCTATTTGGCCTTATTGAATTTTAGGGGACCCGAGCCTCTTTACGTGAATTTCCATTACGATGCCATATATTCCTACCTGGAGTGAAGATTATTGCGCCATAGGCAGTATTGTAACATTTGTATATTTTTTTTTTAAGTAGAATAGATGTTTGCGCTGCATACATTGTGTCATAATGATAATAATAATAATAATAATAATAATAATAATGATGATGATGATGATGATGATGATGATGATGATGATGATGATGATGATGATAATAATAATAATAATAAAACAAACTCGAATTTATTCAGTTAAAGCATCGATGGAATCGATTATCGTGTGCCCATTGGCAAATGTACCAAACGACTTCTGACGTTGATATTGCACACAATGCAACACCGCAACTCGATTTTAACCAATCGCGGTACGTCTACTAGATTAGCCATGTGTGCGTATTTACCTTCACGAGACAGGTGCACGTGATGCCCTGTGTTATTCCCGAGGAGGGTCTCAGCGTTCATTTCTTTTTTGTATTTTTTTTTTTCGAAACAGTTAGGCAATACTTTTATTATTTGTGATCACATTGAAATTTATATGATACGGTCCCTATGGGCTCGGGTCCTCTAAAGTTCAATAAGGCCACCTGCCATTGTGTAATCAATGAGATAGCACTATAGTCATTAGATTATGGGCTCTAGTTAGCTTCATCCAAAAACTTTCCTTTTTTTCAAATTCAAACAAAAATGAGGTAATTTTGTTACTTTTCAGAAAATGCAATATTGAATTGACACATTGATTATAAAACTTGGCTGACAGAAAGTGAACTTGTACTTTTTTGTACCATGAAGCAAAGGAAACTGGACAAGCTGCAGCTGTTCTGGTAATAAAGATATGAAGACAAAGTCACATAGAAGCTGGCTAAGAGTGTGTGCATAGTGATCAGCGCCTGGCTTCAAAGAGTTTTTGGGCTTGAGTAGGGAAAGTAGTAATGAGGGTACAAAATCTATTTTCTTGGTTGCTGGGGTGTACTCATCATGACCAACCACGTGTAGAGAAAAAAATATAGTTCACATCCATCCAAAAAGCAACACTTATGCTGTTTTTACTTTTTCTGGCAGTGGGGGTGGGGTGGTTTCGTTTTATCCTGTAAAATAAATATTTCGGCACGGCCGCTGTAAGTAAAGCCTCGCTTGTCCAGAATGATATTTTTCTAGCAAAAAAACAAAAAACAAAGCAAAACAAAAAAAAAAAAAAAAAACAAAAAAAAAAATTCTCAGAACAGGTGCATTGGCATAATAATTTGTATAATCTGGTACCTATTGTCGACCAAATCTTTCACGTCCTCAGTCAACCAGTTCTCCCGTATGTCGTACAGCTCATAATTTGTAAAGCAAGAGCATGGATAATTCGGATGGTTTGGCTGTTAAATTGTTATGTCTAGCCTTCGACGCAGACCTGGTTTTGCTGGTTTCTCAGAGAATACCAACAATTATAAGATTAACACGTTAATGATATTTGCTATCTCAATACTACAAATGTCATATTTTAAAAGTGTCAGTGAAACATACAAGAAACTGTGCTGTTAGTAGACCCACACTCATTTAGGTTTCCTGGTTTTAGGTTTCATCATCAAGAATCAACAAGTATAACATGGGAATTAATTACTAGTTTGTCATTTGTCTCCCTTTCCTCACTTTTATCAAAGCAGGGGTTCATTGTACAGGTTGTATTGGTCCTTTGTTGTGACATGATATATGGTACTAATTTAAGAGCCATTTCGTTCCTTTTTAACACTCTCCGTGCTAAGTTTTGGACTGAGTCACCAGCTTTTCTCTGCGTGCTTTAAGCACACTGCACCCAAACTATTATACTCTCCGGAGCACCAGGCATTCTTGTGCTTGAATGAATAATCTTTGTTCAAGGAATATGGATGTAGCACCCATATTATTATTTGCAGCAAATGTTTTTCAGGAGTACTACGTGAATCGCAGTTTCATTAAAAGAGTTTACCCACGAAAGGCCGCCATTTTGTGTTGTGGTCTACGATCGTCCCATTCAACTGCAGTATCGTATTTTAGTACTTCACATTTTATGCTCAGGGAAATATTATACACATTTAACCCACCCATTGTCGGAGTACGACTAAGCAGTATTTTTTACTCGGCGTCGGTTGGGAGCATCGCACACCAAGTAAAATTAATGACCTAGGGCAAGTCATCACCAATGGTCCTACGTGCAAATCTCAGCAAAACTGTTTTCATGTGAATGTAAATAAAAATGTTAAAGCAGACTACAACTTGTATACGTCTGCTTCTGGGCACTATGCGCGAGAACAAGCAAATTTATTGTGTACTGTATGCTCATGAAGATTGCAACGGGATTATTAACCATAGAATATTGACCTGCTCCTTTTGAATCAAGGTCGAAATTCAGGCAACGTCAAAAGCGTTCTTCGGTGTTTATCGAGCCCTATTGTCAAAAGTTGCTGACAAATGGGTATCTTATCTTCTCATCTATTATTCCCATTCAAATTATCTTCAAAACAGTCTGAAATATTTCAAAATATCGAAGTAGACGGCATTCGACTACTAGCCGGTTTTGGCCAGTTTAGATGGAAAAGGGTTCGTGTGCTAGATTTGACAGGTCATATTACACCTGATGAGTCAAAGCTGAAATCGCCCCTTCCGGTATTGGTGCACCCGTACCAAGATCACACTTGACAACGTGTAGTTGCAGTGCTGTGATACCTTGTTAATAACCTTAACTGCTCATGGTGTTCTCTTCTGTTTGGTAGTGTTCATGTTTGTAAGACCATAACCCAACTGTACGAGTGATAGGAAATCAAGTTTTTCCATTATAAGAAAAGAGTTTCAGTTTCCAAATTCTTGTCTCATTTTACCGTTGCTCTTTTTCCCGGGAAAATCAAAGGAAATTAACAAGGCCAGCTATTATACTGTGTGTCTTCAATAACGCATATTTAAATCGATGAAACAGTTTATTCATTCACATTATACCCCGGATTGTAACGACAGATAGTTTTTGTTTGTTTGTTGTTGTTGTTGTTGTTTTTTTGTTTTTTTTTGTTTTTGTTTTTGTTTTTGTTTTTGTTTTTGTTTCTTCTGACGATTACTATACAAGTATGTCATCACATCGTCCTTCTCTTCTTACTTTCCATTAATTATGCACGTAAAATTACAAAGAAAAAGACAATCTTCAAAACACAGGTTTCAAAACTTATGAAAGTTAACAATCGAAATGGGTAAAAAGTGTCTGTAAAAGTAATCGATGTATCGTAGCAGTTGTGCTGCAAGCCCCGTTATGACTGTGCATATCGGCAAGGGCAGCATAACGCCCGAAACTAGTCTTTACAGGCGCGGATTTGGGGGGGGGGGGGAGCGCCGGGAGCGCGCGCTCCTCCCCCCGCCCCTTACAAAAAAAATATAAAAAAAAAAAAAATATTAAAAAAATAAAATTCTGGCGCCTCCAAAAATTGTTGGTCATCTCCGGTCACACGAGAAAGCATAGGGGGGTTACCCATTACATCTTTGGTCCGAGTTTTCCGAATTACCAAATTTCAAAGACACGAAGTCGAAATCAACGTGGTGTCAAAGATCCTCAGGCTGACAGGCACAAGGCACAGGTGATAGATAAATGATTTCATGACTACTAAGTATTACTTTTGCTGCTGACTGAAGATTTATACTTTTTACACATTTGTGAATTCAAAAAGCACATATGTTTTTCTAAAACTTGTGAAATTGGAGACATTCCTCTGAGAGGAATTAGTTTAATTTGTTCATGTTTAATCATATCCTGTATTGTGGATTTTTAGCATAGTTCTTCCTTAGAACAATTGAAGTAATTTTTCAGAGGCTTAGTTTTAAAGTTAGTTAATGATTAGAAATATTTAGATGTATCTTCAGTGGTGCTGACTGAACGTGATAAGTAATTTGTAAATCCTCATCCACATTGTGGATTTGTGTCTTACTCAGTGCAACTCGGACTATTCTGATTTCAGAGAGGGCATTTTAGTGATCAGATCGTGCTGATTGACAATTTGTACTGAGATTATGTATTATATTTACTTTAGCTGATTTGTGAAATCAAGCTCTAAACATATATTGTGGCATTATGAATATAGTTCAAAACATTCCTCTAATTTTGTAGTTTTATTAGTTATTTGATGTATTGCTTTTTGTCATTCAAGTAGTTGTGTGGTGCTGCCTAAATTGCGATCTAATTGTAAAATTATTCCGGTGTACTGCTGCAGGCTTGAATGTTTTATAGTTACACATGTAAGTCACTTCATGTGTCCTCCTTGTTTTTTATGGACTCAAATTCATTTGACAAGTGTCACACAACATTCAAATATATTACCATGGTAACTAGACATAGTTTACTGATCTGGAGAATTTGTGAATTCCAATGACAATTGAACAGCAGATGGAAGCTTTGGAAAATAAAACCCTTCCTAATGGTTATCAAAGTTTTATTATGGGACACTGACATCCCAAATGAAGATAAACCAGACATCATATCTCTTACAGTGGTCCCCTGTATAAGGCCCCTCTCACAAGAGGCCACTGCTCTTGAAAAGTCACCATTCTTATTCAGAAAGAGTAACATTTTATTATATATATTACCCCTCTAGAAGGGGCCACCCCTCTTACAAGGCCACTTTTAGGCTGCATTTCGGGTGCCTTGTAAGAGGGGAGCCACTGCATTTTATTGACAGAAAAAAGCAGTTTATGCCCCTTTAAATGCATTAAAACCCTGGAGCTTCGGGGGGCTCCGCCCCCCCTTAACCCCCCGCTATGGCTCTGCCCTGAACCCGCCGGGGGCCTGGGTGGCCCCCGGACCCCGGGCCTTACTTGCTTTGTTCAGCTCCCCCCCTTGACAAATCCTGGATCCGCACCTATCTTATCAAGGAATTTTGTATGTGGCATCGAAACAGGCTGCTTCTGTATCATCTATAACATTTAAGTCTTTCAATGTCAAATTTGGGACATAAGTCAACTGCTTTCCTATGCGCGTTTGGGTGAAATGCACTCCAAGGCACCCAGGGAAGCTGTTGACTCTGGCCATCATAGTCGCTGGGATTATAGGCATGTTGGCACTTAGATATAGGTTTTTTTTACAAGGAATATGAATCTACCAACCTGTTTCCAATTGTGAGCAGTTCGGCTCAGGTAGTTCGATTTTAGTTGCAGTTGGCATTGAAAAAGTTAACACAATCGTGACGTCTATCTAAAAGAGGCGTTCGGGAACTTAATTACATACAGGTAGTTGAAACCCGCCGACGTTATGGAAAAGCAAAATGAAACATAAGACACAGAACACGTGCACGGAGAAATGAACTGAAAAAGGCATCAAAATGCATGACAATGTACGGCCTATGAATCCTGACCTGATGAATAGACACACATGCGCGAAGAAGCAGAATCTCAAGAAGCAATCAAAGGCTGGCAGTCACAGTTTAAGGGCATTTACAGCCTACATACGGAATATCTTTTGTAACGACTGCAAAGCATGGAACAACAAATCTTTGTGAGGTCTCGTGGTCGGTTTTAAAATGTGTTTCGAAAAAACTGCCTTCATAAAGACACAGTTTTGGGCGAAGCAACAATGCAATTCCTTTACTGGGTTTTAGCTATTGTTATGCCGCATGATCTATTTTTTCGTACCTTCGGAACCACACCAAAATATTGTACTTGCGTTCCAGGCTATTATAGCGACACCTAAAATCTAAACTACTCAAAACTTATAATTCTTCACCTTTTTAACTGAAAATAAAGCACCCATTTTAAATAAAATGTTTAAAAAGATAATGTATTTGTAAATTGCAAGTACCCTAGCACATAATCCATGAGTATTCACTTGATTTCAGATTCATGCTTGGCTACACACGTACATATTCTAAAACAAAGCTGAAAAATGACTTTGCAGAGAAGTGTTTTGTAGTGCATTACATGTGTGGTTTCCCTGTCCCCATTTAAGCTCTTCTTAACATTGTTTTCTTTCACTTTACAATGACACAAGTGGATGATTTGGATAAGAACAGGGACAGTTAAGAGAATAAATTGTGGCAGAGCTTGAGATCAGGTGTGGGTTCTCTATCAGCTTGCAAACCTGCTGGACGAAACATGCCAAGACTCTCAACTGTAGACAGGGCTAGAGCTGTTGGCTGAATTGAGGCTGGAGAAAGCTGTCGTTCTGTGGCAAGGGCCCTTGGTGTAAACCATCACACCATAAATGACCTGTGGCAGAAATTCCAACACACTAATGATGTAGCGAATTTGCAAAGGCAGGCAAGATCAAAAGTGACTACCAGGCGCCAAGACCAGTTTATCGTCACAACAGCTCTTAGGTCTCGAACAACTATGAGCACTGATATTCGAGACATGCTCCATGCTGCTTATCCACATCAAAGAAGAATATCTGATCAAACCATAAGAAATAGGCTACATTGCCAAGGTCTCAGATCTAGATGCATGGTCCAGAAGCAGAGCCTCTTGCCTTGACACAGGAAAGCCAGGATGGATTGGTCAAGAAGTCATCTTCGCAAATCTAGAGCAGAGTGGGCTAATGTCTTGTTTACAGACGAATGTCGCTTATGTGTCCACAATAAAGACGGGCGAGTGAGGGCTTGGAGAAGAACAGGTAAAAGACATGCTGAGTGCTGCATCAAACCCACTGTCCCGTTAGGAGGAGGCACCATCATGGTGTGGGAAGACATATCAGCAGACGGAAAGACAGAGCTGGCGTTCATTGATGAAACCCTTAATTCCAGGAGGTACATTACTGGCATCCTCCACCTCACGTTATCCAGTATGCTGGTGCCATTGGGGACGAGTTCATGCTAATGCAAGACAACGCCACACCACATGAGTCCCGTGATGTCCAGGGCTTCCTTGCTAATGAGGGTGTTGAGGTGATGGAGTGGCCAGCCTATTACCTGGATCTGAATCCGATAGAGCATATCTGGAGTCAGCTGAAGCAGAAGGTATACCCTTAGATGAACACTGCTTCAACTATTGATGATCTGCGCTGTTTAGTTCGGCAGGAATGGGACAATTTGCCTCAGGCTTACCTTCGTATGCTTGTATACGGCATGAGGAGAAGGTGCCAACAGCGCATAGCAACCGACGTGGTTACACAGAATATTGACTTTACCATGGTTCAACAAGAATGCTGTGATGCATTGATGATCAAATCATTGATACAGGTCTTCTGTGATAAACAAAAAGCTTAACTACCCACCTCAGGTTTCATTGAATCTAATGTTGCGAACTTCAAATTGGACTTTCACTTAAAACCAGTCATGTGCAGTGAAGCATGGACTCCTTAAGATGGTCATTTTTCTGTTAACGCTGTACCAAGAGTATGAAGATAAAATATATGATACTAAGATTCCAAAATATTTGTTCATATTTAATTATATACAAGTAAATAAGTGGAGAGTTATAAGTTTTGAGTAGTTTATTATGTGAGATAAATGTATAGTTCACCTGATGTTGGCATCCATCACGGCACACTGCTTTGAAGGGAAGGAATTGAAGAAAAGACACAGATCTTGAAAGAACTGTGCGACAGAATTCCCAAAGTGTACACATAGGACTTGAGTAAATAGGTGCCAAAAAAAAAGGAAATAAACGTTGGCCACAAATATGTATGATTTATAAATAGGAGACTATGATGTCCTGCATTGTAAAGTCATATACAGAACCACGTAAACTACCGTGACCGAAATGCTTCACTAAGATGCAAGGAAAGGAGAGAAGGGAAAATCTAACTGATTATATGTTTACGTATGCTGCGTGTAAGAGAGAAAGGAATTACATATGTAAAGGCCACTGCCATGGTGATGCCTCAACTAAACTATCATGTGCCAGTACAGATCCAATATGTGTCACTACTGTGACCATACATCCCAAGATGAATGAGCATATCTGGAGTCAGCTGAAGCAGAAGGTATAGCCTTAAATGAACACTGCTTCAACTATTGATGATCTGCGCTGTTTAGTTCGGCAGGAATGGGACAATTTGCCTCAGGCTTACCTTCGTAAGCTTGTATACGGCATGAGGAGAAGGTGCCAACAGTGCCATAGCAACCGACGTGGTTACACAGAATATTGACTTTACCATGGTTCAACAAGAATGCTGTGATGCATTGATGATCAAATCATTGATACAGGTCTTCTGTGATAAACAAAAAGCTTAACTACCCACCTCAGGTTTCATTGAATCTAATGTTGCGAACTTCAAATTGGACTTTCACTTAAAACCAGTCATGTGCAGTGAAGCATGGACTCCTTAAGATGGTCATTTTTCTGTTAACGCTGTACCAAGAGTATGAAGATAAAATATATGATACTAAAATTCCAAAATATTTGTTCAATATTTAATTATATACAAGTAAATAAGTGGAGAGTTATAAGTTTTGAGTAGTTTATTATGTGAGATAAATGTATAGTTCACCTGATGTTGGCATCCATCACGGCACACTGCTTTGAAGGGAAGGAATTGAAGAAAAGACACAGATCTTGAAAGAACTGTGCGACAGAATTCCCAAAGTGTACACATAGGACTTTAGTAAATAGGTGCCAAAAAAAAAAGGAAATAAACGTTGGCCACAAATATGTATGATTTATAAATAGGAGACTATGATGTCCTGCATTGTAAAGTCATATACAGAACCACGTAAACTACCGTGACCGAAATGCTTCACTAAGATGCAAGGAAAGGAGAGAAGGGAAAATCTAACTGATTATATGTTTACGTATGCTGCGTGTAAGAGAGAAAGGAATTACATATGTAAAGGCCACTGCCATGGTGATGCCTCAACTAAACTATCATGTGCCAGTACAGATCCAATATGTGTCACTACTGTGACCATACATCCCAAGATGAATGCAATATACTGTCAAAATTGAGCATAATCATAATGTAAATGCCTTGTGTGCATTATTTTTGTGCCCTTGAATTCCCTTTGTGACTTTAGTAGCATCACTCCTGACAATTTACGACCTTTTCCAGCCCAACGGTGGTGTTCCTGTAGAGCGTAATATTGTTGCAACTGATCGTGCAACATAACTATGTCTTGTAACCTTTCTTTACCAGTCGCTTCAGGTGTCCTTTGACAAAAGACACCGATAAACCTTTTGCCATAATCCAAATTGTGTCAAAACAATATATATTTTATGTTTTTTGCTCCTAAGTTAAGATAATCCACCAAATGCATTTTTACAAATTGCTCCAAAAGGGACTTGTAAATGTTACATCAATTCTGACCTTTCTTAACATTATATTTGTTCAAAAATGATGATGTAAAGAATTTCAAATCTGGTAAAGTGGCAACTAGGTAAGCTAATTGCTAGGTAAACTTTAGATTTAAGACGCAAATGTGAAATGGCATGCCCTAGTTGACAGGGAGTTGACAGGCATTTGTACCATGGAACACAACTATGCTCCGTGGCAAATGCCTGTCACCCATGTATTCTATACACTCATCCATGCAATGGAAATGAAATACACTGTTTACATTTATATTTCAACCATTCGTCAGACGCTAAGACGTGCAAATTTTGACTCTGCCTGCTCATTCATCTCATTAATTGTAAAATATTGCCACCACATGGGGTAAATAGACAAACACGATAGGTCCGAAATACCCCAGTATAGCTTTGCTCTATACATCACTGTACATCTATAAATATTATCTCTGGAAAAGGCTTTCTTCTATCGCTTTGTACCCAGAAATATCTGGCTTAAAGATATGAATGCACACTTCTCTGCACACGTTTTCTGTTATGTCACTGTGGAAATGTGTTACTTTGATGTTACTATGGTCGTTATATTCCTGATCATCATTCAGCACAACTTCTCCTGGAACGTTGTGGTCTTTAAAGGTTAACCTGATTAAAATTAAAACGATTAAAAAGTTGATTTTTAATGTGATTAGAAATTGTGTGTTGTTGTTGTTTTTGTTCCAATCCAAAAGTGCACCACATTTGCTATATGAAAGCGCGACAACTTTTCATCGTGGTCTGACGTGGGAATGTGTTGATGACGTCACAAAAGCAACCTGCTGGCTGGGGTGAATATGTTATAAGCCAGAGTTTCCTCAATTAGTCAAGAGTCATAGTAGATACAGCAGAGCATAGTTATACCGGCGAGTCTGAATTGTGTTTTTCATGTACGTGGTCTGATGAGGATGAAGAAGAATTAATAAGGAAAGCTGTAGCAACAGGAGAAAAGGTCAGTCAGCCCTACGGAATGAGCCATATACATCGGTACATGTGCTTATGATCCTCCATTTCAGATCATATCCTTTATGTAGCACTGCTAATTATTGTCCTTTGACTGACCTTTTTCTGGGTCCATATTAACGACAAAGATACAATGAGATGAGGTTTTTGACACCTGATTATTGGGAGCTAGCTGTGGACTGCTACAAACGGTGGTACACGACTGAAAGAGAAAAAAGGCCAGCCGCCCACTGGTCTCGGCAGCTGCGCAGATGAGGCATGGAAGTGGTAGCTATCCAAACAAGTGTTCTCTTGTAATGGGATTAAACACATCGCAATTTACTTTGACGATTGCTCATACACATTACAGTTGCCAGCTAACTATCTCCAGTGATCTGTAAAAGACTGTTCAACCCGGGACACGGGCATGGAATAAGCTCGGTCCCCATTGGTCCATGTTTTCCATCCATTTTCGTCCATCAATTGAATCAAACTGGTTTAACACACTAACATTTAGTTACAATATATTGCTTTAATACTTTTTGACAACATCCTAGACTTGCATTGTGTACTGAGACAATCGATTGATAATTAAGTGATACATTGTAACATTACAGTGATAGATGCTATAACATATTTTTTGGATAATTACTTTTGTTCAATGTGGACCATCGGTTTTTTAACAAATAAAAGGTATTCCAATGGGCAGCAACTGCTCCCCGTTACTTGCATACTTATATTTAGCCTGCTTTGAATTTACGTATATGGATAAATTAATGAAAAAGGACTTTCAAATGGCTACAAAATTATCTGCCAGTGCAAAATATATTGATGATATTGCTTGTGTGAATGTACAAATTTCAGTGAAATTGCTAAAACCAATTTACTCGACAGACATCCCTTTGCAAGTTAAGAATTCAGATGGTTTCATAGCTTTGTTTCTGGACTTCAATATTTGGGTCACTAATGACAGGTTTTGCATCAAAGGCTATCAAACAAAATAGATGAGTTTTACCTTGACGTAGTTCACTATCCTTTCCCTGACAGTAATGCTGTGGAAACTATTAGAAAAAGTACATTGTTGTCACAATTTTTCAGATTTGGCTGTATTTGTTCTGAATATTAGAACTTTGCATCTAAAACCAAATTCATTTGCAATAAACTTGAGTCATGGAAGTCAAATACGTACTTTTGATGAAATATTTCTACAAATTTTGTAAATATCACCAGATGGTTTGAAAGTTTGGCTTCAATAATTTTAGATATTCTAGACTTGCCTATTTTGCTACTTAATTTCATCTTTTGGCATCACTTTGTTTCAATATTCATCTTTTAGACATTATAGGCAGGCTTGTTTTCTGTCAGGTTAAGCCCCCAAGGGCCATCGGTAGCAAGCAGCCGCCTACGACAGCTGCAAGATTGCCTGATCATATTTGATACATATTATTTTTGATTGCATTTCCTTGACTTAAAAATTGATGACTTTCATTCTTTTTTTATTTGCCCTACTAATGTTAATGTAAATATCAAAAAAAAAAAAAAAAAAAAAAAGAGAAAAAAGAAAAAGAAAAAAGAAAATAAAAATAGAAAGTGTGGCTGCAATAATTATACAGAATTCAGACTTGCCTGTTTTGTTCTTCATTTTTTATCGTTTGGCATCATTCTGTTTCAATATTCACTTTCAGATATTTTAGGCTTATGTGTTTTCTTGGCGACTGTTACAAGCTTGCCTGATCATACTTTCTATGTATTATTTTTTATTGCATTTTCTTGACTTAAAAACTGATACTCTCATTCTTTTCTGATTTGCCCTACTAATGTTAATGTTAATATCAAAAAAAAAAAATAAAACCTGTTAGAATGTTGGCCAGCGACTGTTACAATTTTGCCTAATTGTACTTAAAATCTAATTAACAAAACTTATGTTGTGACAACAAATGTTTCACTTAAATGCAAATGACTTTCATTCTATTTTGACAAGCCAGTACACATTTACCCAATGTCCAAATTACTCACATTTCACAGTATTGACTCAAATGTCGCATGACCCAACATGTTGAAATATTGACTCGGGGTTGGCAGCGAAATAAAGCTTTATTGTTCGGGGATTTTCAAAGTGAGAAGTTGGTGTTACCATGGGATTAGGTTTACATTTCTGGTGCAGGATGTCCACTGTTGCAGTACGTGTTAGGGTTTCTTTCGGTTTGTACAGGTGTTCTAGCTGCAACTGGTAATTTTATAGTCACCGGCACTGAATATAATGCGTCAGTTTCTTTGTACTTCGAATTCAGTTATACATTGGCAGGTGGGTTAACTTAGATAAGCTATCCAACTAGAAAGGGTACATAGTCTCTCAGGGGTTAGTCAAATTGTTCTTATCTGAACTTGTACCATACAAATTTAGTAAGTATTTTTGGTTTGCAGGATATTCTTCATTCGTAATGCACCTCTGTATTTATAAGCAATACTTCACACATTTAAGAAATTTATCATTCGCCGCTTTTATAATTATTCACTATTACGTGTGTTGTCTTTGCTGAATTTTTAACTGAGACGAGTAGCTGCTACTCAGAGAGACATGTATGGGTACCAGCTCGGAAACATGTTCTGAGTAGTTACCAACTGAAGACCATTGAATTTTGTTGGACTTATATGGCCTATGTCAAAATTCCACACAAGAATGTGCGCAATATGGACAATAGCTTTCATATGTATATACATGTAGGTTAGAAAATGACAGGTTTAGCATATAATCAGAGTAAAAAGTTCGAACTGTGGAATAGGATAATGACCACCAGGAACTTGTTTCTAGATAGAAAAACACAATTAATAGAACTACAAGGCTCGTATTTTCCTGATATACAAGTTTTGAAATAAACGATCAAACTGAGGATTAATTTGTGAGTACTGTTACATAACCCATGAATCATTGTACCTGCCTTTATGAGTAATGCCTGGTTTGGCCAGTTCCATGAATCCTTCCATTGCTCACCGATGAGACCCGATTTGGCATGGGCGGTAGTTTTTTTGCCAAGCCCATCCTAAACATTGTCATATTTGACAAATTGATGTCACTTTCCACAAAGTGTTCTCTACTTGGATGGGATCGGTTCCTAAGGCATTGCCACTTGTACCTGTACATTTTAACTACACGGGACCAGGCTCTCCGTAATTTCTGGTCTTTGGGAATTTAAACAAGCTTATTGTTGTAGAACTTGTTTCACTATAGTAGGAGTGATCTAGGTTAGTTGAATTCGTTGACACGCAGCCTTTTGTTCCCATGATGCATATTTGTGACACCTTGCAACCCATGGCATTTGAGGTCAGGTGGGTCAGGGAAGCCCATTACAATGCAATGAATCTGAAAGTTTCACCCTGCATATGAGGAGGATTTTTTAAATTATTATCTTCTAATCCACCTGAAGTGTATATAGTTATCCTTCAAATACTCCCAGGTGTGATAAAATGAAAGTTTCATAATTATTTGGCAACGTATTGAGATATTCAATTTATGTCTATCAGTTCCCCATGTTAATCTATGGGGAAAAAGTGAGTGTCATGCAAAGTGCCCCCAAGATGTGGGAGGTCAACCATGAACATGATGGGCAGCACCACCTTTAGGCGAATTTAGAGCTAGCCCAAATATAGCCTATTAGCAATTAGCAGCAAAACACCAACCTGTTCTGGACGGGAACATGGACGACAATGAATACTTTGCATGCATTTTTAATCCTGTTGATGAAATGACACTTGACAACCAAAACAGCCCGCTAGCATGGAGTCTCTCCTGCCAGCCAGTGGTGTTGCATTTGTGACGTCACGAAACTTTCGCGCCTTGAGAGTGTCGGAAGTGAAAGTGAAGCGATGATTAAGTGTGAGGTGAGTTTTTTTTTTTTTTTTTCATAAAAATGCGAGTTAAAGTATTATTTCCACATATAAGGTTATTTGAAGTGCACCATATGGTTAGAACAACCCATGACTCACTCATTTGTATCGAATTTGAAACCTGCTCAATCAAGCAAAACTTTAGGGCCTTGAGAGGAAAGTCACTGACTATGTTCTCAATAACATGACCGGGTAACAACGCAGATGTCCAGTCGTCTACATGTTCACGAACTCAAGACTGGTCCCTTTACAAGGCAAATGCCCCAGCGTGGGACGTGCTTTTGTTCAATAAACGCTAACCTCATGCATGTTACCGGCTTCACTCAGACATTATTTTGCCAAGCAAGTATTACTCCAGACATGGGATGGTCTGAACGAAGACCATTTGATTTGTTTCCTCCATATCCATTGTACTTATATACACAGCAAATCGTGCCACATCTTTAGCTCTGTGAATCATTCATACTACATTGCTTGCTTCTCAATACAGGACATGCTTTCATGTGCAAGCCGGTGCACTCCATGCGGTTCAGTTTTTCTCCGCCGCTCTTTTTTTTCTTTTTCTTTCTTTCTTTCTTTTTTTAAATGTAAATCATGCTTATGTTGATTCAATGGGTGGTTTCTTTTTCGAAAGTTTCGGCCATAACCCGTATTTTCATTTATCTTTAGTGTTCTATAGGGTGGCTGGACTTTTGACATTTTAGGTAATCTCCTCATTTTGTCGAGAAATTAAATCCAAGAGATCTAGCAGGATTGCTGGATCCGACAGTGTAGCAGGCAACTGCAGATCTGTAAAGAATGCTGTCCAGACTGTACTCAAACTCATGATATCATACAACTGCAGGAACACTAATGCAAGGCAGGCTTTATGATGGTGCTGCTTTTTATTGCAAAGTTTGTCTTGGTGATATTTTACATACGAAAAAAACATATGGTGACTCCCGCTTCACTGGAGCCTTGGTGGACACGTGAAAGACAAAACTACTTTTACTATGTACGTGTCTCCCTGTATGCAATGTCCACAATCTCGACGAGTTTACAGGATATCTGGATAAGAATCATTCCCTTGTAGAAACTGTAGATACAACAAGCATTTTCATTTTGGTTGACATGAATGAAAAACTCCATGTTTGTGAGAGAGCTTAATGCCTTTTGTGGTGATCATGAATATATCATGTGTGACGTAAAAAGGTGGGAACTCGACACATTCACATGCATCAGTGAGGCACACAATTATTCTCTTGGATGGACCACTGTATTGGCACCAGAAATGCTGAAAACTGCACTGAAAATATCCATGTTCTATATAATTATGATGGCTCCGACCACTTTCCACTTTCTTGTTTTCAATGTCAAATCTCCCAACATTTAGCGGTACCCATTAGAGTTTTCTTCCAAATAAAAGCACACATTAGTGATTGGTCAGAAAACTCTAGATATTACACTGGAACAAAACCAGAGATGTGTTATGGCAAGAAAAACTAAGTTTTCCAACTTCACAAAACCCTGAGGTTGTGCAAAAAAAAAAGGGGGTTTTATTTTATTATGCTTGGGGTTTTATGCTTTTTTTGTGTTTTTTTTTTTTTTTTTTTTTTTTTTTTCCATTTCGTTTTTACAGCAAGACCTTGGGTTTTAGTTTGTATGAAATTGATACAATGTCTTGGGTTTTGTGATCAAACCTCAGCACTTTAGTTTCACGCTGTGGATAAGTGGACAAAATGGACGGTTTTTGTATTTAAAACCTACGTTTTGATCATGAAACCCAGGCTCATTTAACACAAACCCCACAGTTTAGGAGCAACAGTCAGGGTTCTGTCCAAACCTTATACAAATCTCAATAACTAAACAAAACCCAGACTTTTTAAGAAATTCATGGTTTTTCCTCACACAATGCACTGAGTGACGAATCTCAACGTTTTGTTTGCAAAACTCACATTTCTGTAGAAACGACAAGGTTCTGTAATCAAAACTCAAGGTTTTCACAGGGGTGCCTTATCATAGAAAACTGGAGCCACAGTCAATCAAAGCACTAACATCAGCCAGGACATCATATTACTTGGCTGTAGGAAGTGATCTCTTTGACGGAAGCCTGGACAATCCCAGTGGAAATGAGAAAGAGGTACAGGTTAAATCCACAAATTGACATTTATATGGGGCATGACATATGCTGTGAATGGCACTTGAAGGTGCAATATCTGTATTTCCTTTTAAGTAGAAATCCAATTCCCGTACAAACTGTGATTGACCAGATACTGCATAGAAAACAATCCAAACCCATGAAAGTAATTTACATATCCACACGGTCGCGTAAATATATCATGCTGAAAATACAATTAACCCTTTTCTCTTAAGGTCTTTTTCCATACCTTTTATGAGCCTGTGGAGTTTGTAGAAAAACCTGTATATTCTATAATTTCGGGATTTCATGTTCAATATTAATACTGGAAAATTTGTGGAGAACTTTTACTAAAATTTAATTAAATGTGATTCTAAAGTATCTACATATTTCAGTTTAACCTACACACACAAACACACACACACATAAACATATGTATATATATATATATATATATATATATATATATATATATATATATATATATGAGTATATATATATATATATATATATATATATGAGTATATAAGTTTACTTATCTATTTTGAAAAATATGAGTGTGCTGTGTTACTGATGTTAATGATAACGTAGACTAAGACAACGACTACAACGTTGATGATGACGACCCCACCGCCGCTACTGATGACGACGACGACGACGATGCTGGTTATGGTGATGATGATGCCGGCTATATATTTTCATTTTAATGTGTTTAATTTCTAATATTTGACCAATGAGGAGGGCAATTTGAGAAAACTATATATGGAGATGATCCACTCCGTTTTCACAAAGGTGAGAACCACGGCTGACAGATTTTGTTTGACATCTGATTATACCCAATGGGATTTATGTGTATATGGAAATATTGGGTGACAAGGGGAGTAAATATGTTAAATGTATTAACAAGATAGATATCAAGTTTGGCATGAGAATTATTGTGCATTCCTTGATACTTGTTTACTTGGAGTAGTAAATGTATCTAAGAGGCACATTTGCCACTTAGCTGTCTTATTGTACTTCTTATACAGTTCAACATACTTTCGCGAGAGCTATAGATTATATGTGTGTTCACATGATTTGGGTATGGGAACTACCTGCAGGTTTCTTTTTTTTTTTTTTTTTTTTTCTTTTTTTTCTGAGATGGAGTCTTTTATTTGTACTTCACTGGAAAAGCTTGATGCAGTCTAACCATGCACTGCCCAGTGGAAAAAATCCCAACTTATGGCTTCTACTTTCAAATCAACTGCATACAGTGATTACTAGAGTGCACGGTTGGCTGAGCGGTAAGACACTTGCCTTTCAACTCTGCGACCCTGGTTGGATTCTCGTACGACACTTGCCTTTCACCTCTGCGACCCTGGTTGGATTCTCGTCCTGGGCAGTAAGCATTATAATAATAATAATAATAATAATAATAATAATAATAATAATAATAATAATAATAATAATAATAATAATAATTACTATTATTATTATTATTATTTTTATTATTATTATTATTATTATTATTATTATTATTATTATTATTATTATTATTATTATTATTATCCTTATTATTATTATTATTATTATTATTATTATTATTATTATTATTATTATTATTATTATTATTATTATTTATATTTTTTTTGGGGGGGGGGGTGACAGAGTAGCAATGCCAGTCACGGACGAGTTTCTCAGCATTCTTGTTCCAATATATGTGGTGAAAAGTATATTGTCTCGATCGAGGATTACAAAAAAAAATAGGAATGGGCTGTGATCCACCTGCCACAGTTAATATGGGATTTGAAGCAGAGCTTAAAAGTAGTTTCTGAATTGTCGTACAGAGCTGCAGATGTACCCAGCATCAGCTGTATTGTTCAATTCAAATAAAAAAAATATAGTTCATCATCCACTCTTGCCGATATACATATATACATTTGATGTTTGGAACGAGTGGGACTCGAACTTGCAACCTTTGGCACCAGTCGCCTAGCTGAAATGGGAAGCACACATATCCACTGGATCAAATCTCCGTTCTTAAAAAGAATGGTTTAATGGAGGTAGTTATGTTCGAGTGCCATATCGACACGGTCATACAGTATATATTCTGAATCGGCATATATTTCAAGGATCTAAGACTTAAATCCACCTCAGCTCAACTATAGTCAAATAAGCGCTTATTTTGGTGAATACTCTATGTAGATCATCTTCATAAGAAATGCTCATACGTCTCTGTTGCTATATTAAACGTTTAGGGCTTTGTTTCATTTAGGTGGATATATGTAACCTGTTTTGTCTCAAATGCTTCACTCGATTCCCTAATAAATGCCTTATTTGTAAACATTTTTTAAAAAAAAAGCTGTGATCCCAAGTCAATATTCTGCATCACGTCTTTTTGACTAGACATTTGTCCGTCTTACTGAGACTTAATTCAAGTACATTTTTAGTCCCCTTGGGAAGAATAGTAATGCAATGGTCACACTTCTCTTGTGAAAGGTAGACACAACAAAACAAAACATATTTTATCTGGTGCATTGTCGAACATCATAAAAAACACAAAATAATCAATGACAGCTGCTCGTTGTCAATTGCAAACATGTTCATAACTAAGGATCATGGGGCCTAATTGAAGGGGCATAAACCTAATAAAAGCAAGCAAGAAAGATAAAAGGTTAAAAAGCCAGCTGAAGTTAGTGTCTGACATGCAAATGGGGTGTCATCACTTAACTAAAGTATCTTTTTCTGAATATTTCTTAGTGTTCTGTTCTCACACGCCTATTTTGTTTCTTGTTTTGTTTCATTGTTTTATTTTTTCACGTTAATAGGACCAATTTTCCAGTTGACATACACTATGTTCCTTCTGAATCCCAATATAGCTATGAATAACATGTTAGTGGTGTAAATACTACTCACCAAGGCTTAAGTTAACAGAAGTTTCCATCTCTCATGACCATTTACTCAATAATCATGTGGTCTAACAAGAACAGCATTAAAACGTGTTTCGTGTGATTCCATTTGTTAACTATGTACTTCAATGCATGAGCAGCCCCTATACCCTTTTTAAACGAGGTGGGATGCACCTCGAGTATCGCTCTCTCATTTTTGAACTATCACAACTGGCCATATTACGTAACAGTGTGCTTGAATATGTGCAAATCGTGATGAAACATCCTCTATATAACCTAACCTGTCAGGCAATAGCTTAAAAATTGAACAGAAACACTCTTGGACGCGTTTTGGTATTTAGCTTCTATTCACAATTCTTTGTAAATTTGTGGGTTTTTGGTAACATTCAACATCTTTTCCTAATTGACAATCGGTCTTTTTCACCAGCCTGCTGGAAATATAGCTGGATTAGTTGCCGTCCAGGCTGTTTTGCATGCAGCGCTGACGGCTCTTTTGCCGACCAAAACAAAAAAAAAAAAATTCTGATTCACACTTCTATCACAAAAAAGGTTTATCATGGTTAGTATAGAAACGCTGGTGCACGTTCATGTGAGTGTACATTTTCTTTAAAAAAAAAAAGTGCTCAAATCTATCTTAAACTTGTAGACAATATACCTTAGGTACTTTTTTCTACCAAATAAATGCTTATCGACTAGACAGATGTCTGTATTATAGAGTTACCATTTCCCAGAAATGAAGTATGCAGACATACATTTCGTTACCAGGGGCAACTGTTCCGTTTGTTTGGGCTATTGGGTGCACGGTTGGCTGAGCAGTATGACGACTCGCCTTTCACTTCTGCAACCCGGGATCAATTCTCGTCCTGGGCAGCATGTGGAAGAAAGTTCCTACCACGTTAAGCGTGCATGATGGTTTTCTCGGAGTTCTTCGGTTTCCTCCAGTAGGCAAGGTAGGATGTATACGCCAACATCTGTGCCATGGAGAGTGACTCGATTAATCAATGCTTGACTTCCTTCATAATCGATGTAAAACAAATGTGTCTATACTATACTATCTGCCTAGTGTGTTTAAGAAAAAGCAGGCTTTACATGTACTTGAAAATTTCGGTTAATGCATATATCGTGTGGCTTTAATGAGGTCTATTTTAATAATGTGTGAATCGATGTCTAAAACAAGATGAGTCAGTGACAACAGCTAATCACAGTAAATTCAGTCATTTTCTGGACACCAGATCTGCCATTATTTGCACTGTATTGCTACAAATCACAAAATATTGCTTGTGGTTATTTGTGTTTTGCCTAACGTATCCACTCGCCTGGGTATATTTTGAACAAACGCTAAAATTTATCCATTTAAATATAAAACAAAAACAAAAAAAAACAAAAAAAAAAAAAAAAAAGGACAAAATATTCTCACAATATCACAAAAGAATTATACTATGGATCACACAAATTGAACTGCTAACAGTTTTGCGCTATACTTCGGTTGAGGAGTTTACCAAGTTACAGCTCTCATGATAGATTGCATAAAAAGCTTGGGTATTCCTCTTTTCAGAAATGCAGCAAACAGCAACGTCAAGGAAGTCCCGACTTTTTGTGTGTGTGTGTATGTGTGTGTTTTTTTTTAATTATGCCAAATCCATGTTTTTTTTTACAAAAAGACCATGCGGGTCTTTTATTTCTGAATGTTAAAAAGAGGATGTGCAATCAAAATTGTTTTGCCATAAATATAGGGTTGAGCAAGTTAAACAAGAACAGGTGGTTTGTATCTTAACGCTGAGTTTTTTTTTAATGAAATCAATGTTTTCTATGCGCGCAAAGTTAAGCACACATGGTAAAAGTAAGGCTGTTTTCTAGAAATTAATCATAATTTTACAATATGGTAATTATATATAACTCAGGCTTTTTCCTAACAGACCTCCTGGGATCCGTTAGTGCAAAAAAATCATTTGCTACAAGGCAGAAGGTATTACAAATTCAAAAGCCTTGGTTCTGTGAATGAAACTCAAGGTTTTGTTAAGTATTACACAATACTTCTTTCTATTCCTGCCACGAACATACTTTGGGGGACATCTCATCGTAAAGCCCTGAAGCCACAGTCAACAGACGCACTGAACAGCAGCCAAAACTCACATTACTTGGCTGTAAGATCAGTTCTCTTTGACAGAAGCCTGGGCAAGTGTACCAATATGGCGATAGCAGTAAATATATGAATTTAAAATTGGCTTTTATATCTAGGGTGCCCTATAGAAAGAATGGCATTTGTGGCAGTAATATTTGGGTTTCCTTTTTATTACAGAAACAGTCACTGCATGAAATGTAGCTCCCGTGAATGAATCCAAAACCATGACAGTCCTGTAAACAGAAATATTAACGTGTCTATGCCCAATTAGATGGAAGCGTAAATGTAATTTACCAATTCGGTGAGAAACACATTACGTGACGGTTTTCACTCTTTTGACTTAGTTCAGAAACGTTCAAATCCTGCGACTTTATGATTACCAATTCCATAATGATATTGGGATATCTGCAGCAGAGTTTGAAGGAATAATGAATCATACTGTTAATATGTTTAATTTCACACCAATGTTTACAAATGATGGATGTGATGTGTTTCTTCTCCACGTCGTAGTGTTGATGATGGTGCAATCGAACGTGTGATCAGTATATGGCCAATCATTGCGAAAATACTAGAAGGCCAAAATAGACGACATCCAATCTGTTCCCCATCTTTCATCGCAAAATTAAGCTTTATGCTCTACAAAAATAATATTTACAGAAACAGAATACCGTACGACATGCAATGTGCATGTACATGTGCTGAGCGGTTCTCTTTAGCGAAATCACGCTTTTGCAACACCTGGTGGCTCCAGGTAACTGACTACCGCCTTCGACAAAACTATTAGAATATTCTTATTCTGATTATATGAAGTAAGTGCATAAAAATGTTCAACTAGCACACACAAGAATGTTAATTCCTTCATAACCACATGTGGAAGACTCTTGGTGTGTGATGATCGACTGTTTACACATACAGATCATATAACCACCACTTAAATTTAGATATATATATATATATATATATATATATATATATATATATATATATATATATATATATATATATATATATATATATATATATATATATATATATATATATATATATATAGTATGCTCAGTTTGTTGCCTGATATACGTGCCTTAGATATACATGGTAGATTTGAAAAAGAAAGAGTTATCGCTAATGTTATTTCATCTTCATATATACCCCATGATATCTTGTAATGGTAAAATTAATCCATCACAAACCATACAAACGTCTTCTCTTTACATCACAAATCAGTAATTACTTTCACTGTGCAAAATATATGAAGCAAATATCATCAGAAGTCTGCTTGCACACTTGCCAGGTAACAAAGCTTAACCACACCACAGCAATGTTCATGCAATTTAATGAAACTTAGTAGGATATTTCACATTTACTAAATTCAAAGAATAAAAAATGTGAGGCTTATTACAACATCCAGTTTTTTTTTTTTTATATTATGACGACCTACAATACATATACATAGGTTTCATTGGAAAGACTGAAATTGCGACACATATTGGTCATAAAAGCACCGACCATACTGTATTACCTTAATCATCGGTGGCAAAAAAAATTTCACTTTCATAAATACTTCTGCAGCTGAGGTTGAATCAATATTAAACAAGTTTAAACCTAAATCTAGCTCGGGACATGATCAGCTGTCGATGAGACTTATAAAGAAGATTAAGTTTTCACTGGCGACTCCATTAGCTCATATAATTAACCAATCTCTTACCCCTGGAATATTTCCAGATGAACTTAAAAACGCTAAAGTAATACCAATATATAAGAAGGATGACGAAAAAATTCTAAATAACTATAGGCCTATATCTCTACTTCCAACTCTTTGGAAAGTTTTTGAAAAAGTTGTCTATCGTCAACTTTATGACCATTTTGCATCACAACATATTTTTTACAGAAGTCAACATTGCTTCAAACAGCTTCATAGTACTGAAACAGCGACTTTAGAATTTGTTGATAGAATATATAAGATTCTCGATAATGGAAAAATACCCCTAACAATCTTTCTAGACCTATCTAAAGCTTTCGATACGTTGGATCATGAAATTCTCTTGTACAAATTAAAATATTATGGTGTTTCTGAGACACCTCTAAAATGGTTTAAAAGCTACCTGACCAATAGAATCCAATATGTTCAGCTAGATGACGTTCATTCCAAGCCATTACGTATCATAACTGGTGTCCCACAAGGATCTATCCTTGGGCCACTTCTTTTCATAATCTATGTTAATGATCTTTATCTACCTACCCAAAACTTTGAGTCAATACTCTATGCTGATGACACAAATCTCATAAATTCACTTTGTACTTTCAATTTTGGACCTCAGTCAAACAACAGGTATATCTCAAACAACATAAACTCCGAACTTAATAAAGTATATCACTGGCTTGCTGCAAACAAATTATCTCTAAATATACCAAAAACCAAATATATGCTTTTCTATTTTCCTCAACGTAGGTTAAACATGAATATTAATCTAAAAATAAAAGACACACAATTAGAGAGAACAAGTGAGTTTGATTTTTTAGGGCTGATAATCAACGAAAAATTAAATTGGAATGCCCATATAAATAAGATTGCTAATAAAACTGCTCGCATTATAGGAATACTTAAAAGGCTACATCATCTGCTTCCAATAAATACACTACTTCTAATTTACAATTCTCTGTTTCTACCACATATTAATTACTCTATGTTGGCTTGGGGTTATTCCTATGATCGCATATTTAAACTTCAGAAGTCAGCTATTCGTTTAATATGTTCTACACATTATTATGCACATACTGAGCCCTTATTTAAGGACCTAAAAGTTTTAAAAATGCCTGACTTGTTTAAACTGAAAGCTTTAAAATTTTACTATAGATATACTAAAAACGAATTACCAGGCTACTTTAATAATATGTTCTCAGCCTTACCTGTTACTCACCCATATTCCAAGAGATATCGCAACACTCTCACTATGCCACCCCCCAACATGTATCCACCGAAAAGTGCATACGGCACTATATCCCCAAATTACTCTCTGATACACCTTCACACATAACAGAAAAAATTCACACACACTCCTTCTCTGGATTCTCTAGATATATTAAAACATATTTTATAAACCAATATTCTGAAACTTGCTCCATTGTTGACTGCTTCGTATGTAATAACACTTCATAATTATTTCTGAAATCTTGTATATAAATGCCGGAGTTTTTTGTCTTTAATTTTTTTTTGTAATGGACCGGATCTCTGTTGAAACTAGGTGTAACATATAAGGCAACTTTTCCTAGGTGGCCCTTGCGGAAGCGGATGTTTATCATCCTTAGCAGGGTCATCCTGACTACAATTTCTGTATGGTAATTCCATTCTCACTATTATCTATCTTGTTTTTTGTCATATATGTTTTTGTGCAATTACCAATATGTATACAATGTATTTACTTCTATGTCGAATAAAATGAATCTGAATCTGAATCTGAATCTGTATTTCACTCTGTTATAGTTATTTTCAATTTATGGCATTATTATGTGAGATGTGTTGCTGTTTATCCCCACAGACAGAGAGACAAACTATTCCTATATTGGTATGCGAATAGCATATGACTTCCCTTTTGCTTCACTGCAAGAAGACAAAAGCCCTTAAATACTATAATACTTCCATTTGCGCAATACCTGCCCAACACCTGTAAAGAAACTTTTGTCCTGAGGCATCATATCGAACCCCCACTTTTTTGTATATATATATATATATATATATATATATATATATATATATATATATATGTATATATATATATACATATATATATATATATATATATATCTTTTTAAATCAGCAAGGAATCTGACTTTTGGTTGCTACCTATTATCAACCTCCACATCTTATCTTGCTAAAAATATTCAGTCTTGTGATAAGATAATGGTGGGAATATTGTGTAGAGTTTGATAAGTGAAGGGCATCACATGATTCCATATTTCCGAACAGATATTTTAGATTTTTCAACTTAGGTTTAGTTTGCGATATAAAGGCAATTATTATTTAAAAACAACGTATTTGCCTTACCACCTTTAGGAATTTAGTTAAGCCAAATTTATATCTAAGTATACTTTACTAATTAAATCCTGTGAAAGAAGCTGATAAAGTGTATTTTAAACTCTAGGTTCTATTTTTTTTTAACTTAAAGCTGGATGCTGAACGATGCACTTGTACATGACCAGATTGTATTCTACTTTTAGAATTTGTGTGATTTTGTTCTAGAATATAAAAATGACCAACAATCAAACTTTCTGAAGAAAATTTATTCAAAGCTATGAGCTGACTAAAATGGATCCACACTGAATCCATAGACCATGTTTTCACAAAATAATACAACATGATGTTACTTCTCTATCTTTATCAGCCCGGAAAATCATCCTACATAATCTGAACTCCAAGAAAAATCCTGTGTGAAAATGGTCTTAAGCACCATGTAAGCAATCTATTTGTTACCTGTATAACAACGTTTTCTTTAGCTTGTCCTTTAATTATCCATGTACATTATTTTTTTCGATACTAGTTTGTAAAAGGTCAGTCATATTGTGGATAAAATTCACTTGAACATGATAGTCACTAGTCATCAGCCAGACTCTTTTCAGGCAAGAAACATGTTGGTATAAAGAATGAAACATAACATGACGATTAAACCTGCCACCAAGGGCAATCAGATTTATTTCACACATGGATGCATTCAGAGTATTTTGCACGTTATGATATTTGCTGCAAATAAACAAAGCTGACGATCTCTCATTTTATACTGCAAACACAGTTAGATTTATTTGAAGCAGAGCTGGGTATTTCCAAGTATATATGGGTAGTAGTCCGACGAATTACAGGGCTGAAACCTAGGCTCACCTAAGGTTCACTCGATAGACCGTTCCCTGAAAAAATATACCAGTGTTCTGTTTACATGTTATAAAATTCCCGCAACAACATTCATAACCTCACCTTGGTTGAAACATGTCAACATTATAGTTAAGACCACAGGCTGTATAAAATACTCTCTTCAAAATCTACAAAAATAAGCAATATACTTGTATTTTGGTTTCTGTGTATTTTTGCAAAAAATAATAATGCAAGTTCCAGTGATATTTCCCTCGTTAACCCTAATCATTAATACAACATTATTTCATTTCACAAAAACTGAATTGACATTATAATTGGTTGTTCCTACATATAAGTATTGAGTGAAACATGTTCAGAATCACGTAACAAGAGACCAAAGCCCATTCCCGCCTACAGTAGAAGCAAAAGAATCTATGAATCTAAAACTGTAAATATTGTTTAGTATTCCAGGTGTAAACCTTATAACTTGGAAAGAAACGAGCAGTGTAAGGGAAAAAAAACATTCTGTTTTGCACACGTATTACCTATTTGGCAACATAATAATTGTAGGAAACGCAAGACATACTCAGTGGCGCTATCTCGATAACATATCGTGCATCACAACATTCTTCAAAATTCTCCACTGATTCGAATACTACATGTTCTCCAGGTTCCTTGTCATCATGTGTGTTGGCAAAAAAGGCATACTCGCCCCATTTGCAGCCAGTTCTAATAAATTTCGGTACGGAACTGCCATTAATATAGCGATATCCCATGACATCACCTTGTTCGATCATTACATTGGACACTGGGAGATAATAGGTCGCTGGGCATGAGCTTTTGACTATACGAGTGGTATGCACGAGCTTAAATGTTCTTTCTTTTGTACTCTTAGCTTGGAAAAGCCTCCATATCTGAAACGATGTGTGCTTTTGATTATCAAGCTTAAAGTACCATCCAAGTAATTTTCCTGTAACTGGCAAGGTGCTGGAGGGATTTGGAATGACGTAGCCATTTCCATTTTGGTTTGTTGACCCAAAACCGTTTGGCTCATTGCCAAAATATACCATTTTGTCTGAAAAAAAAAAAGACAAGAAAAAAGAAAAAAAAAACTTGTCCAGTGGCGTTTATGAGAGACTACAAATATTCACTTAATTTTACGCTACAATTTACCTTGTAAAACAAAAAATGAAATGCAGAATGATATGAAATATAAATATAAATGAAAGTATTCCTATGCTTAAAAGTGATAAACGACTGCAAAAAAGAAGAACGAACGAAAGAAAGAAAGAAAGAAAGAAAGAAAGAAAGAAAGAAAGAAAGAAAGAAAGAAAGAAAGAAAGAAAGAAAGAAAGAAAGAAAGAAAGAAAGAAAGAAAGAAAGAAAGAAAGAAAGAAAGAAAGAAACTAGTCTGGTTTTGAACAAAATAAAATAGAAGAACGTAAAGTACATAAAACAATTTTAAAATAAAAGTATTAAGCAATACATGCATATTAACCATTTAACGTGTATGGATGTCCAGATGTACATCCAATGCATTTTAAAATCAATTGGCAATTTGCCAAGCATTTTTCATTTTACTGATAATCATAAAAATTATATCGAACCCACTGACTCTTTGAACAATTTGGTAGACAACTACCTAAGATACACCCACCAAGATCGAAGAATGCGTGAGCATTGTTTTGTAGAATATTACAATAATGTTAATTGTACACAGATGGATGATTGGATGACAGATAGGCAGCCACCCACTCAAGCTGTCAGAAAAGTGATATGAATTAGAAACTATATGTTTCATGGATGATGTAATCTTACGACAAAATGGAATGTTACAGTACTCCTTTTGATATTGTAAATCTGTTGTGAAGCACCAAGGCCCATTCTCATCATTATTTGGGTTTCGGCAATAGTTTGCCGTATCCGCCATTGTTGTATCTGGAAACTTTTCTGGTGCATTTATGTATTCATTGACATGTGGAATCTGTTGGTCCCATCTTTGACATGCTCGTCCGTTTTTTGTTTTATTAATCTTGCCAGTGTATTCAAACCCTCTCTTACTGTGCCTGCAGTCTGAAATAGATAGGTTCAAGCACATTACGAACAAAAGTTTCATATAAACATAATTAGCATATGTTTGAAGTAACGCGAACTATATTACTGGTGAAATACGACATGAAATGTCAAGGGATTCTACAAAATTCAATTCAACTGGGGCATCCAAATGG
>CAXHWN010002127.1:75000-275000 GCA_964020975.1 Hermodice carunculata | reverse complement strand
ATACCATTAGGGAAAATGCAGTCTGTTATATGGAGCATGGTCTGCATTGAACAAACGTACTATCCAAAAGAAATTTTATAGCATATAAGTTTCAAGACTGTAAGATTTAAAGTAACTCTTTGTATATTTATTGTGTGACCAATATGTCTTTTTTGTATATGAATTGATCTTTATGTATGGTTTGCTTATTGATTGGAAAAAAGGAACCTTTGATCTAATCTATGTGTAGACTTGTGTGCAGTGTAGAAAAATAAAAACATTTGATATTTTGGGTTTTAAATCTTTGATTTTAGATACAAATTCATATGAATTGATAATGCTCAAAAACATTTTTTTTCACAGTTTCTACAAGATGCATTACAGTATTTACACAGATTATTCCTAATATTATAACATAATGAGTATCATTAACATTTCAGGCAATGTAAAGTTTTAATCTCTCTGATTTTTATTTCTAAAAAGAGGAACAATTTTAAGTTTTTATTTGCCAATGGTATAGCTTATGACATACAAGCACAATTTGTACAGTTTCAATGTATGCTAAATAAGCATGTTTTAACTTTAAAAATACTTTATTTTGTAAAGTATTCACTTGTGCGAAAGACAAAAAGAGACATGATAGGCCTGTTACTTTTTGGGGTTCTCCTGACCTGCCAGCCAGCCAAGTGTACAGCAAAAGAAGAAAGTAAACCAACATCGCTTTTGTGATATTTATGAATCTAGAGAGGTATTATGGATATAAGTTTCAATAGTAGACTCCATGTGATACTTTAAGCTACAATGTGTTCCTTGGAAATAATACAATAATTCTGGTCCTTAAGTAATATCTCTTCTGTAGGAAGGTAGCCACGAGTTTTGCAAGACTAGATCCAAACCATTTTTTTAATTACAACTTTTTGTTAAACCTACCTTCTTTTCAAGTTACTATCTGTAGTGTAATCAATAGGCCATTTGCGTCTAATGCAATTATAAAAGTGCTTTCAGTTGAATAATTCTATTGGCCCAACCCTGCCAAATGTTCGCGTCTTTCGCAGCTGATGGCGACAAAGCAATAATATTGTGTTGCTTGCTCATTTTGTCTCCCCTTGGCTGTTTGCAATCGGTGTTTAATATCTTGCTAGAATGTGCAAAGTTCTTCAGTGTTATATGTACATTTGTGCCATACAAAAACATATTTACAGCTTCCAGTGAACTAATGTGAAATGTGTCCATGTCCATTCTGCAATTTATCTTTAAGTATTTCCATTCATAATTGACCTAGACTGTGATAAATTGTAATCCCATTCAAATCATATAAGACAAACTGTGCAGCTGATTGGTCAGTAATTAGTAGTCACGTAAAATTGAAATTACGTCTTGAATGTGGTGGTGTCCGCTTTGCACATCACTTGCGGATATTTCTTTCATCTGTGCTAGAAAATATTAACATTTCTACATGAATGATCACTTAAACTGTGGCCTTAAAACACACCATGAACATTGTTATTTCAGTACATTGCTTTTTTTATCATTGTTGCTGATCTTAAAGGACCCCTTTTTCACACATTGCATTCTCAATTTTTACTTAGTGAGCATTTTATGCTTACCGTGGTGTCCAACCTGAAAAGGGACTTCATTTTTAGGCCCAGATCTTTAACATAATAGAGCTATATGCTCATTATAAGCATCTTTATTATTCTTATTTCGAAACATCTTGGCACTATAGGTTCAAGTCACAACCCAAAGTTGTGTAAACACACGCATGTTGGGTGAAAAGTGGCTTTCGTAATTTTTCTAATATATTTCACGAATATATATATATGTATATATATACATATATATATATACATATATATATATATATATATATATATATATATATATATATATATATATATATATATATATTAAAGACATAACAGTCAAATTCATTCCATTATAAATTCAACACATGTATCTGTAATTTCATTTTGGGACTTTTTCTTGTCGCTTTTTGTTTGCTTACAATGGTGAGACAAACAATTAAAAATGCTCCTTTCATGAAATTGGTAAAGTTTGCGGGACGCTTCATTTTTGATACGCATTTAAAAATCGCTTATTATTCTTTTTTTTAGAAAACCCTTGGTACGTTGCTGAGCTAGAAACGTTTCAAAATAAATCAATAATTCTTTGATTAAAATCAGATAAATCCTTTTACAGTAGTATCCAAATGACACGAGCATTTCAAAGCAGATTCATATTGTCAGTAACCAAGATCGAATGCTCAACACGGTCCATTGACTTCCTTGTTAATATCGTAAGCATTTTGTTAATTTCTTCAGATCGTATTAGGGCTAATACTACATAATTTGGGCGTATGATGTACAACATAAATGTCTACAAAAATATACACATGCCTCAAAGTTTAAAAAATACTCTAAAATCTGTATGATATTGCCTCAAATAATCCGAATTGGAAATTGTGCAATAGTTGTCATGTGTTTAGCTGTGATGTGTTTTTAAACTTCGAAGCGTAACTCACCTGCAGCATTGACTATTAATATGTCTGAAAGTACATTTTGAAGGTTCAGTAAGATATATAACGAAATCTTGCAAAATATCATTTGGGCCATCCTACAACAGAAACAAAAATATTGATGTCATACACTATATTTTGTTAAACACTATGTTAAACACTATCATGTACACAATGTGAATAAAATACACCACGCCACCAAAACGAAAGGGTGTAAGACAAGAAAAATCAACTTCCCTTTACGGTAAATACATATTTTGTACATTTACTATTAGCATGAATACACAGGATCCCAGGATTACTCAAGAATTGATAATCTTTATTTAATCTTATTATTCGTATTAATCTTCCGAAATGTTGTGAAAAATTAAAAGGCCAATGAATACTTCTGCTCCAGTTTCCAAAATTTATCTGCTGCACAATTAACTGACAGGCTATATAAACAGTTCAAGTAAATTACATAATAGCAATGAACTGGACATCAATGTGAATAATGGTACTTTATGGAAGTGCTCAACAGCTTTAGACAAAGCTATATTTAAATATACAATTTCCTGCCGAGAGACAAAAACAAAAACGGAAGGTACTTTTTTATGTCAAATGTCTGTTGCAATACATGCCTAACCATAAGTATAAATGAAATTATACAAGGGATATGCTTATCCCATCCCTACAAAAACTGAATGCATCATCTATCTGTGCCTTATAACCAATAAATGGAATAAATAATGCAGATATTATGCGCCTAGTTTAACTTGTCGACGTAATTGGTGTACTAGTTAACATTAAGGGTCAATCATGAATCCCTCTTTGTCACTGGTATATTACATGCTGAACCTTTCTGAAGTACCATACGCAGTGGAGAATGTAGGAAAATACCCATGCTTTTGCAATGAAAATTAATAAATAATCCACCAACTGCAATAAATGCAGCCAATTTTTGCATTGTAACTGCAATAAAAATGTTTTGAGACAATCATGACAATGCACCATTTATATTATTTTGCTGCCAGTATATTTGAATGAAGGCTGGTGGTAATTTGTCTGGATCATTTTGTTATTTCATAAATTTACAAATGACAGTACTGTGGCAGTACTGTGCTTTATTGACTTGGAATACTTGAACACGAAGTTGTCTGACCTTCAGATTAATAAATAAGCAGCTTTGCTTAAGACAATCAACATTAAATATCAGTCTCATCCCATACATTTAAAAGGTCCCCTTTACCAAGATTTTTCAGGTTGATCTTTTAAGGTCACGTAAGCTCACACACAATCATCACTAAAAAAACTCACAGGTCTCTCCCTATTAGTGTTACATGGTAAACATATATGTAGAATCTAACATTAGCGAGATATTAGTCAAATAATCTCATTGACTTTTCAAGGTCGAACAAGGTCAAAGGAAACAACATCAAACAAAACCTTCCAGGTGTTTTCTTATTAGTGTTTATTGGTACCCACTATCCATATTTTAGGAATGGTGACGTGCATGTATGTACCGTGTTAACGGTTTCTTTTTATATTTTGATAGTTTATTGCAAACAAACTCTAATAATACCACCATGTATTGGAAAAGTCCCGGAGATCTCATTATTGTATGGTTAGCTTATTAACAGGTTTGGAACATAACCAAAAGCTAATGCAAGCCCAAATTCCTCAGCAGACACAAAACCACATCAAGGTTGGAATGATTATGAACTAATACACATCAAAAGAAATAAGAAGACAACAGCGCGTAAACTATATACGTACCATCACTAAGTCAGAAATTCAGTGCAGAAAATCAGAAATAATATATTATTACCACCAATTAATGGTACCCAAAATGAATGTTTGAAAGGTCAATCAACTATAATGAAGCTCCCTTTGGTACAAAGGTGCAGCCATAAGGTGCAATAGGATTAAGGAATAATAATTAGTTAACTTTTAACAGAATGTTCTGTACTTTGTGAAAATTAAGGTCAAAGTGTTCAATCCACCCTGACACTACACCTTTTGAATTCATGTGTATATTGGTATACATAAAAACTCATGGTGTGTGGAAAGGGCCAAAGACTATAAATTGTGCTCATTCTATCACCTAAACAATTGATAACTGAGTTGGAACAATACCTTTGGAAGTACACATATGAAAACACCAAACTGGAACAAACACACTGTGTAGCACAGCATAATAGCAGGATTGTAGCACGACTCAGCAACCATTATGTTATTTATTTGGAAAATAGGTATATAGCTATAGTGCTTTTGGAAGGCAAACGTCGATTTCGTTATGCTGCGTCACTTGTAATGAGCAAATCTTGGAGTACTGTTCTGTGGGGACCATCTGAGTTGACTTCCTCTTTTCGTTACTGGCAAATTTGCACTACCATCTCTAGGTATTTATCGCTCATGACGCCAAGGTGGAGAAGGAGGTATGGGTGTGTTACTGAAATTGAGTACATTGTGATTGGCATTAGCCAAACCTGTTCCCAGACACAGTCCCTTTATCATTACATTAAGTTAAAACAATTGAGTACGTCCATGGTAAATAATCCCGACAGTTACACCCAAGTTTAGCAAAAGAAGTAGTAGTTACACTTACATCAGTGGTTTGGGGATTTGCAGGGCATAATCCACATGTAGGTCGTGTCTGACATCCAGGTGTGGTAACTTGAAGGTATTTCACTACATACACCTTTCTAGTGGCCTGCTTGATAACAGGCATCACATTTGTGATCATTCCCGATTGCGAGATTGTCAGAGGAATAGCTGCATGTTCTAGACCTTTTGAAATGAACAAATCTAACTAAAGTCCTGAATCCATCAAAATTATTTTCATTCTTCTTCTTCTTCTTCTTCTTCTTCTTCTTCTTCTTCTTATTATTATTATGATTAGTAACAATCCCTTGCTTCATGATACATTCATACCTTTTTGTGAAGCATCCTAAGTGGTGGTGCGACAGTGAAGTTTCACGACAGTAATACATCAGCACTGAAAAAAAGTTTCAATGGGCCGGTTAAATAAACCTTCCAGAAATAAGCATCAGAAAAGTTTTGAACCCGACATTCTTAATCTTCTGAAATTCATCATTGGAGACGTTTGACATGCCAGATGCTTCAACATCTATCAATCGGCATTGGAATGTTTTAGGACGCTGCATTCTTGAGTTCATGTAAATTAGAACAATAAATGTTATCAGTTACACAATGACTTGATAATAAAGTTTGAAACATCAAAACATCAACCTTTTTAAAAAAGGATTCTTTTTCAGAATCAGCTTGTGCAAATTGGACATATTTAAGGAATAAATTGAAAAGGGAACGGATATCAGTACCTAATGTTGTTCCATTGATTCCAAGGAAAATTAGAAATAATTCCACCCAGATCCTTACACTCTTCCGGGAGGACTCATGCTTGTTGCACTTAGATTGTTGTAAAAGATGCCCAGATTTCAGCTGTTTTGATTTTTTAGGGTTACACTGCGTATAAGATAAAAAAAAATAGCAGAATTTCCATGGTTTCGCTGCATACAAGATGCAACGACAGATTTATGAAGTGATAACATTTAAATTACTAGTACATCAATATTGTAATTTGTCACATCAAGCATCCGCAGCTGAAAGCATTGGTGTCGCAGTTACGATAGCCACTTGACCAGCTAGCCAGACAAATATGATAGAACAAGTATTTGGAAGGAGTGCCAAATTTCTTGCCAGGTGATCAGTTAGGGAAATGGAATCATTCACTAGGGCATAGAATATGGCTCTATAATTTCACGACATTGTGAGTTGGCTTTGTGTTAGACACCTATTATTTGACAGACAGGACACGGTAATATATAAATTAGCACATAAAGTGTCACTAAATGTGGATTGCATTGCCAGATACAGCTATTAAAGACTTAGATCCCCATGTATTACAGGACATGAGCAATTTGTTTCAAGTCCTGCTGATAAAGTTTGGCATCTATCCTCTATAGCATATCCTGACTTTGGAAGAATGAAACAACCGTTAGCATCAGACGCATCCAAGAACACATAGTCAGTCAACATGAAGGCCAGAAGCATCGGTAGAGGATGCACATGAATGTGGACAGTTGTTAATACAGTGCAGTATCCTAAATACAGTATTGAAAGTGCATTCATACCACATCTTAGTCCTTTTCCATAGAGTGGCTCAAGAGGGATGTAACCACATGAAAATGATGGAACTTACTACAACTCTCCAATTAGAGTGCTGGAGAAGTGTTACCCTGGTAACATTCAATATTTACAAAGGGTACATACAGCATCCTAATTCAGATAGCATTGAAAGTGAAGATATCCTTGATTTTGACGGAAAAGGCCATTGGACATTTTTATTGGCTAAATATGGTCAAAATGTAGTACTACTAAATTGTTACGGATATTAATGCTTTCATTGTTATGTATTTACTAAACAGGTCAAAATTTGTGCCGATTAAAATGTTACTGCCCTAATTGTTTTCACTGTTAATATACTGCATATGCTGTGACCAATTTAAATGGTGTTCAATGCGTGATGCATTTATTTCTGCTAGAACTATGGATACTGGAATTGAGGATACATATATCATCATATGCTCAATTCAGTAGCCTTGTCTGCATGGATCCTGATTCACTCATAGCCTCTAAATATTCAAAGGCTTTCTTCAGCAATGATAACGAAAGAAAATGTCAAATCATACCAAATGAAAAACAGGGTGATCAGGAGTCTGATGCGAAATATGTTGCATTAAGCACAAGAGGGGGTTCTTATGAACTTATGTGCAGTTGCCCTAGGATGAGCAGAGCATAATGAAGCAGGCCCACCTTGATTAAAATGTGATTGGAAAAGTTTCACTTCCATTGTTATCAATAGGGATGCACTCCACCGAAAGTCAAATATGATGAAAACACTCACACCCACCCACCCACACACACACACACACATACTCAAAGGAAAGGAAGGAAATATATCTTGCACCTTTTGAATAAAATAAGGTCTCTGGGAGGGAGTCCTTAAGAGTGTCGCTATTCAATTTCAAGGTAATCGGCATCACAGTATCACATAATACATTCTTTAAAGGCTTTTTCACAAGTGGCCAAAAATTCAAATGAAGAAAATCCTAGTATCACCAGAGCAGAGCCACTTGCCAATGCTAGGTAGAGAACTGCCTAAGGCAAAACCCATCAAGTTTGAAGTAAATCCGGTTGACAATTTTGGAGAAAAAGTCACAAATGTGAATTTCCATTGTAATCTTCATTGACTTCCAGCGTTATCAACAGGAATGCATATACTTATTGACCCATACCCCAATTGAAAACGTCGTTACAAATCAGCAATCCACAGTATCATCACTTTAGGAACAACTTGTAAACCCCTTCTAAAAACATTATTTCCACCAAATTTCAGCATAATTAAAATAACAGTTTCGGCAAATAGTCCAAAAAATAGGTAAGACACACTATACCATTTGCAGAGCCACCATGTTAACAAATCAAGGTCTGGAAATTAGTACACGTTTCTCTGCACAATCATCAAACAATCGCACTGGTGGTTTCAGAGAGGGTTTCTTTTGAAAGATGTTGCCCAGGAATGAAAAAAAACTCGTAAAAATATATTTTAAAAATCAGTGGACTGTGACAATTTGAAACAAAAAGCCTAGTAGAGACAAACCCATGGCACATCCTCAACAATTTTGAAAAGAATATGCCCTTACAGTTTTCGGAGAAGTAAAAAATGCGAATTATTAATGCACAGATGGACGCTACTAACGAAGATGATGGGCGAGGAGCAAGCTTAGTTGACCGGCACGTCAGTTGAGCTAAAATTGACACTTCAGGCCCAACTTCTGCTCTTATTAGCATGAGCAACATTCCGAATCCCACATATCACCAAAGGGAAAGATGAAGAGGCCAACATGGTTACGTGCAAAAAACAAAGTACAAAATTGTTTGGTTTACAATAACCATGAAAGACATATTAAACCTATCAGCACCCGTTTTGCACTGAATAAGCAGCTTTCCCTATTGTGCTTTGAGCACCATGCTTAGAACTGAGTCAACAGATTTATTTCATTGTGGTTTAGGCACACTGCACCCAAAAGCACACCAAGGAAAGCTGTTGACCAGGTACATAGGATTTTCTGTATCTACAGGCATCCTTGTATTAGAGGGAGAAACTGTTCCACAAGGAATACGAATCAAGCAGTCTTATTCTAGTTAAAGCAGTGTGTACTATGAAGCTTTTGTCGTAATTTGCACTGAAAATAATTTAAAGGGATTACCAAAGTACATAGGACAATGTCATCTTAAAAGAGATAGAAAGAATGCACTAAAGACACCAATCTGTTACCTCATCAGGCCCGAAGCTGATGGATACCCCTAAAATCAACAGTACTAAAACTCAGATAGAAGATGAAACAAACAGTCATGATCAAAATTACTTGGAAGGTGGAATAGAAAATGCTGGGAAGGACTGGATACAAGCTAAAAAAAGTGAATATTTGCCTGAACAGCACCTAATATGACCACCAAAGAGTTTCCTCTCGGAAATGATATAGGGACAACTGTTGTGCCTTGTCAGGGACAAACAATCCTGCTGCATTAGCCACACCAGAAGTAGCAGATAAGCCAACAAATGCAAGTACTTGTCTGTGCTACACAGACCACCATGGTTTGACTGCCAAATACTCCTCTGGAGACTGACAGGTGGAGTTTAATATCAAGAGAGGAATGGTTCACATTTATAAACCCATTAATAAATCAGTTGAATGATGTACCCCTGGATATCCAAAATGTGACCCCGTTGGGGGTATCCACGGTTGTAGCCTTTGTTTGCAGGAAACCAAGTACTTACTGAATGGGAGATGATGATTCGGAATATCTGGATAATTATCACCTAGGCATGATGGCCTATGATTTATTTAACACTGATTAGAACCAGCAGTACTTGCTAAGCTGTGGTTCAGCATCAATCATCCAATGTTGATGGTTCAGGTGTAAGCAAACTGTTGAAAGAGCCAGTATCACTTCTAAAACCCTGGCTCAGCAAGCAGCCTCAAAAGCTGATGCCCGATTATTATGCCAAAAATACATGTAACCAATAACACCCACCATGCCCTGGGTCAGCAGCAATCTTGGAAAGAAGACGTCAAATGATAAACCCCAAAAACTAATAAGAACCAGCACTTGCTAATCCCTGATTCAGCATCAATCCTCCAAGGGTGATCGCTACTAGCAAACATACTCTATTTATAACCTGTAGCGCCCATTGAGCCCTGATTCAATAGCAACTAAATTAAGACCTTAAACTTTTTTCTGCATGTCTTTATATCGTAACGAGTGCAATATTAGTGTTCCAGAGTGCAGATTTGTACATTCTATGTAGCAGTTTATATATATATATATATATATATATATATATATATATATATATATATATATATATATATATATATATATATATATATATATATATCCTGTAATATTTTAACATTGAATGGCAAATCTTGACTTGGTTCGAACTTTTTGTATATTATTAAGCACTTAAAAATGGCGCAGTGACAGCTTTTATGTGTTCAAATACAGGAACCCAGATTCCCCGGCAAATTAAGATGGAAAAGATTGTTTGAATTTGTATTCAAGCAACCCAGTGCAGAGGTACAACTGAAATAGATTGTTTTTAGCTGCAAAGCGTATTGACATTATTTGAAACTAAGTGTCTTTAACGTCATCATTGACGTAGGTATTGGTAACCTTGTACCAATAACATTTTTTCCCACTACACATGCTGCCTTTGTGTGAATCTGCAAAGAAAATGAAAGTGCCACAATGTGCCGCTTGACAATAACTCTTCACATAGTGAGGGAGAAATTGACACATCAGTGTCCAATTTCCTGCATGGCTGGCCAAAATGTAAGAGAAGCTAATATAATCCAGTCAAGTCACTTCACAATCATATGAGGGTATGTGTATGTTAGATTGTTGTAGGCTTATACATTGCATGTTAAAAAGTGGCAAAACGAAAGACTGTGCCTCTCTCTACCAATTCGATTCGCCTTTTGTATTGTACACGTTATTTAGCCTAGGCCTACAGTGTAGAGAGGGCCATGCTAGACCTAGTAGGATGATGATATTGGAAAACCACATTTGTTCGCTCTATGGTGTTTGTCCATGGCACTACTACTTGCTGAATTAGCACATATTCAAGCAACATATACTAAACCTTAACTCTCTCAGCCTAGTGACGAGAGAAAACAAACAAATAAATAAAAACCTAACAAAGAATGAAAATATAATAGTTTTGACTTTACATACATGGGCATATTGTTCATATTTCTATACCAAGTTGGCCTACATGTACATGTATGTAAACCACATTTGAATAGCGACGTTTGCAAATAAAAAGTGAAAACCTGACATTCAAAATAATAAAGAAAATATATTATTCATAATATTTTCATGCTCATAGCTATTTGTATTTTTTATATTCTTTATGATATCCTCTATTAACAAAGATTGGAAAAAGTCCAACTAACTTGCTATGTGTGGAAGCTACTTTTTTCACCAATGTGAAAGCAAAAAGCCCATGTGCATTCCATCAACTCTGGAATATAATAATATAATAATAATAATAATAATAATAATAATAATAATAATAATAATAATAATAATGATGATGATGATGATGATGATGATGATGATGATGATGATGATGATAATAATAATAATAATAAAATGATGAAAATAAACATTCTTACAAACAAACAAAAAAATCCGGGTATAGAGCTTGAAAGATACACGATATGGAACCACTTGCCACAGGGTTGTTGTCTCAGAAAAAGACCACTGTACCATGGCGTACAAACACCTACGAAAGGTTATGTTCACCGCTCGTGATGTTCACATGAACAAAGAAGCATGGGCCAGTTTTTCTTTTCAGCATGCAAAAAATGTTTGGTTGTATCTTTACTTCACAAACATGTGCCTTTCCTAACCCCAACACAAAATAAAAAGGATTTTTCATTTTTAAAATAGAGTAAATATAGAGTTGTAATAATTATATTACATCCTTTGACACAAACGTCTGCTTGGTTATTTGGTAAAAGGCCAATGTGGTCCAAAATAAATTGTATGACATTAAAATCTGCCACTCATTTTTAACCTCAATTATTTTTGTGAAGATAGAACATAACAGTCCCGGTTACCAGTTTCTGGGCTGCCCCATGAAAACAGCACAGACAGAAAATTATCTTTGGCTATCAAAAATTACAACCAAGAATGGGTAAGGATATTCACCAGACACTTTTTTTTCTTCATAAAAATAACACTTTGATTTATACTATATCATTTATAATTTTGACAAAATCTGAGCGGGTGTAATGTCTTGACTATGAAGAACTTATACCTTTGGCCTTATTTAGTTTTCTTATTCTGGCTTGCATTTTGTAAGTTGAAAGAACCTAATTGCTGTTATCTTTGGTTTGCCTATGTGTGACGGTTGTGTGTGGCGGTTCCAGCGCGACAGTCAACTAATGCACTTTTGAGTACCTGAATTTCTGCACCATGGTGTCGGCTTAACATTAATACATTTGTTGTACATCAGTATGAAAGCCATAAAACATGGTACATTTTTTTGAAAAAAAGTGTACACTCCGAAATGGGCACTTGCGTTTGTGTATGGGATAAAAGCTGAAACATTCATAAGTTTTTTTTTTATTAATTACAACGTCTAAACGCAAAGCATTGTCGCAAAAACGACTTACATGGACATTATAATTTTCTGCCCCTCTTACATGAAATCCATTGCTCCAAGACCGCATGCGCATAGAGTGTCTGATGAATATGCTTCTACTATGAATGAGCATGAGTTACCCAGCCTGGGAAGTGTCTGGCATAAGATTTGGCTAGATGTAGAATTTGCAATGTCAATTGTAACATTATGTAATCATTAGCATAAGAAGCCAAGCGTCCGAGGGACATATATGAGCTAAAATACAAGTTCAAAAGGGATTTATGTAGTTATAATCTTTTTATGACCAAAAGTTTAAAGGCGAGTAAAAAAAAGAAGCGTGCTATAGAAAACCTCACTTGTGTAATTTTTTCGTATATTGTACCTTCACTAAGATTTATTTTTATTTACTTTCTTTCATTTCTTTACTATTGTTCTATGTTATTTACTCTGATTATAGTAACAAGGGATTTTGTTTTAATAAAAGCTGACTTATTATTATTTATACTGCGTTTAAAGTCTCCATTGGTGATGTTGCCCTTCGTGTTTGCATACTGACACACGTCTTGGCAAACAAACTGAATCATTGATAATGTCACAGCTTCAAGCAGTCATTCAAAGTTCCCTATACAACATATGCAAATGAATAAATAGAAACCAAGCTGCCGATTGATATATAGGTTCTTAGTATTTTTAAAGACTGTACTACTGCAAACCACGATATGGTACCGTTTAATAAATTGGACAAAGTCAAAGAATTAGTTTGACCAGACAGCTCCCACATATTTATACCATAGCTAAAGCAAATTTTCTTGATGTATATATGTTGTTAATCATTTAATCGATCATGGACACTGAAAACGTCTAACAGTCTTTGATTTCCAATAAAATCTATATATTCTTTTGTTATTTCATCTTTCCTTGGTACTAAAGTGATGTTTCTCTTGCTACTGATTTATGCACTTGGACAGCTATATTGATAACGTCATAACCGGAAACCAAACATAATTCACTAAACTTATTTGCAAATAAATGTATAGAAAGTCAGCTTTGTATTCATATATTGTTTATTTATACTTTCTGAACAGAAGACTGCTCCAAATAACAGTTTTGTAAATATTGCTTGATACATTACTCATTGCCATGACAATTTGGATGGACATGGTTTTAGAGAAATCTGTGTTTCAAGACTTGACGGGACAAAAGACTAATGGAATTGTAAATTACAATCTGTCCGAGGTCTGTGAATGGCTGCACACATCGCAATTTGCATTTTTGGCTCTGATGGGTCATAGTGTAGGCTCACCTTAACACCGTCTTTTGATCATTTCTACTGTATACCAAAAACAAAAAACAAAAAACAAAAAAACCCCATAAAACTAAAGAATGAAAAATAAGATGAAACATAATTTTTTTAATTTCTGAGTCTTTATGGGATTGTTTCACATCTTTATGATTTTCAAATTCATGAAACGTTGATTACGTGACACTAGTATTGGAACAATAATTCAATTGGAACGACAACTTTGAAAGGATACATTTGGGATATGCTGAAATGGAACAAAAATACTGCACAGCATATTTAAAATGCATGACTCTTGCATGGCACAACAGTAGTTATGCTGTTCGTTTTGTAAACGGAGTATTCGGCTATAGTGCTTTTGGTAGACAATGCCTACCTGCTTATCTTTGTCACTTAAAAAGCCACCCACATTTTTATAACTGACGGTATCAGAAATCATGCACCCGCTACTAGATATATATATATATATATATATACACATGGCGTCGTTATTTCTGCAGCAACTGATAAAATGAGGAGGAGGAGGAGAAGGAGGAGGACGAGGAGGACGAAAAGGTGGACGACGACGATACTTATGCCCAATATAATTTCTTTTGCAATTAACCTTCTTGGCATTATGAAGGTGTGTGTTATTTTTATACCAGCACGGTTATGATAAAACCATGCAAATAAATCCAAAGAGATACTGAAAACATGAGAGCAATGACTACACACTGTGCTATTTATGTAGGCCACTCAAGAAGAAAACTTTAGAAGGTGTAAATGGGCGTTCAGCTACCGTTATATATACTGTAGAACCACCATTTACTGACTCCTAATGATTTGCAAAACAACAAGATTTAGTGTAGAAGTAACGTGCAACAGTTCCTTACAGACTGTACATTTTTACCTCACTTGTGGGGAATGAAATAGACTGGTGCTATAAATGCAAATGTTCTTATTTGTTATTTTGGACAACGACTAACACGTAAGAGGCAAGTTAAAATGCAATCCCACTGTGATTTTACTGGGATATTTTCAAATACAACGTGTTTGTGTTCAGCACATGCGGCAAAAAAGTTGTCCTCTAGCGATACGAGATACAAAAGTGGTGCTTAACAAAGCAAACGAATCATTAAAACCTTAGTGGTAAAACAGAGAAAAAATATTGATCAAAGTTATTTTTATGCAGACTGTAGAGTGACAATGCTGATGCTTTAAAAATTATAGACATAGTACTGAAGCCGTGTCGTGACTATTAATAATACAGAAGTATTGGATAACGCAGGGCAAAAAAGTCTACAAACATTAACTTAACCTCTTAAAGCTTACATATCAGTACATAACACGAGACTGAAGCCGCATGTTACTGTTTTATCTGTATCACATCCAATATATTATCCTGAAAATTTCAGGAAAATAGTTATTAAAAAGCAAATCACTTAAACTATCTATTATGGTAAGAACAAATGCTTCCATTTGTACATCCTCATTCTGATAGAACAATGGAGTTTTGCTTAAGTCCTTGTTTAATGTTATGAATGTTTTTTGCGATATATTTTTTTCTGGTTGTCTCCGCCCCACACACATGCCCAATGAATCCCCATACTCAATCATATTTATAATCTAGAAATTTAGATTTTCATTTGCAAATCACTGCAACTGAATTTTCCTGCGTTTTATGACCTATTATGTGTAAAATTCTTGAATAACATTTATGTAAATCTGTATTTCGTGCATCAAAATTGGAAGCATGTTAATGTGTTGTTTTTTAAGCTACAAAAAACTCGTTTGATCACCTTTGAAGTTTGTCGCAGTCTCTTTTTGGTTCGCAACACTTGCGTATTCTGGGGTGTAAAAGTTCTGACAGGCAAAGGGAATGTGTTTTTGCCCACCCGTGGCTGGTTTTGCATGCTGTCATGCCAGTTTTTGATATAGGTCTCCGTTTTCATCAACATGGTTTTGCCCGCTTTGGGCAATACGCAGTGAGCATGCTTTATGCGGGATACACACACACACACACACACACACACACACACACACACACACATTTAAATATATATATATATATATATATATATATATATATATATATATATATATATATATATATATATATATATATATATATAAATATCTGTCGCACGGCATGTGGTTTTATTTTCCTGGCTGAGCCTTTAGTACCTTTGTAAGTGTAGTATTATTACAGGTGTATTTACCCTGGTTTTTATTTTTATGTACGTACACAGCATATCCTTTTTGACCCGCGTCTTTGTTCTCATGTAATGTTATTTTAAGCATTTTAAGTTTCTGAAATTATTATGAAATGTAAATTATTGTACACAAATCTTAAGGCATAGAGTAAAATATCACGTAAGGTACAAAAGTTTGAAAGTTCTTTGTTTAAAGTCTTAAAGGGACCTCAATACTATTTGCTGCGTGGCTGGTAAAATATCGTTGAGATTCAGCTGACTTTTACAGTCGAATTTAAAGCTAGTTCATGGAAATTAAGTATCACATATTTTGCCACGTAAATGTAGAATTGATAACATAAATTTGGCTGTGTTTTCAGCGTAATGTGACTTAAAACAAAATGTACAGTTTGCATGTATATAAAATATGAAGCGGAAATGTAAATCATATTTTCGCATTGAGAGTAACATGAAAAATAAATGTTGTAGTGAACACAAACATAACAAAATTTGAAAGTTAAACCCTACAATATAAAGAAGAAAGTGTCATAACTTTATATTGTCTGGTGCTGCTTTGAATGTACATAATATGAAGAATGCATATTGAAATCTATGTTTGCCTCTCACATTTTTTAAACGCTGTTATGATCTATCAGGGTGTTTTGTGCTCTGTGTGTGTGTGTGTGTGTGTGTGTGTGCATGTTTGTGAGACACAATAAAAGTCGTAACTTTTTACCCTTCACTGCGTTTCATCACCCTTGGCAGGGCCTCAACTGGTATCATAGTGATGACTTATGTTCACCCACAAGGTATGAAGACACCATTCACGTGCAATCCAATCAGGTGCATGTTACTACTTCGTTTTGTTTTTACTTCGTTCCTGTTTTTATTGTGCTCACAACCTTGGGAATTATTTACCATTAATTATCACACTGTCTCAGCTAGACTATCAACCTGTTTGTGTTGTTTGGTCTGAAAGATATTTTCCATGATGAATGTTGTTAACTGAATGCGAATCACATATTCATACATGGTGGCGTTACGGTGGCAAGATATGCTCGGAACACACGTTTCTTAGCTATGACAGTTAAACAGTGGCATAACTTTATATTCTGTCTACATGGTAGCCTTTTTTAATCTTGCATGTTTTCAGTAGACGATATCTGCATAATACCAACCACAAACTTTATTTTAATAATTTATGCAAGAAAAGTTATACACCATTATGCTAATATGAAAATATACATTATATAAAATGGTGGTTTCATCGCACAAAATGGTTTACGAGACTGGACATTTTTGGCAGGCTTGGTTTTATTCGGCACATGAAGGTCGTTGCCATCCTTGTATTCCCTTATTTCCCTAGCCCGCTTTCTAGGTGGGCATGGGTGTCCATGATCCATGGACAGTCTGTACAGGGGCCCAGCTGCTTTGCCTCAGTACCATTTAGTTGTTCAACAAAGCTGTTGTTCCTCAGTTCAGACTTTGTTTATAGACAGTCTATACTTGGCTATGAGCGTTTTGTGTTATAATTGCCCTAAGTTACTCCAGCTGGATACAGTGACCATGGCCGACATTAACATTTGCTTTCCAGTGACCCAATAACAAGACAACACTTTCTAAGTTTCCCTGTTGTAGAAGGGTTCAATGCTGTAGTTCGTACTTCTGTTTCATACAAGGGCAGTATTTCTGGACTTTCAATTTTTCGTGGCGCAGTAGCGTCAGTAGCATTTGTTTCCCAGCCGAGAGCATAGAGTTAAAATACTATCATTGCTTGTAGGTGGTATATGTATATGTATTTGTAGTGCCGTTGACGGAAAAAAACAATTGAACGAAGGTTTTTCCTTTACGTGGTTCTCTTTTTTCTTTTCACGTACACACCCATGGAAGACGTGGCACTACTCAAAAGTAACAGAGATGTTGTAAGAGCCAGGGTTACATTAACTTCTTAAAATATTGACACGCAGTGTATAGCCGCAGACGAGGACACTTTGCAGTTGCGACACATGCAAAAGCTGTTGATGACTTCAACGATATGCATGATAGCGTTTGTCCAAATATCTTGATGAGAGTTTGTTCATCAGACATACTACACTTATTTGAAACACATCATTTCCAGTCTTTGGATAAAGCAAAGACTTATACTTAAGTACCCCATCAGTTTCTCCACAAAGTGATTTTATTTATGAGTTTGTGAATTCATTTAGCTTGCCTGAAGTTGGACTTGAAGTATTTTCAGGGGATCCTTCAAAATATCAGTCGTTTATCTAAGTTTTCATGTAAATGTGGACAAATTTTCCTCAGATTCTGATAAGATTGCACATTTGGTTTAATATACATCAGGTTATGTGCATGGAATGATTTGTCGTTCATAAATGTTCGGGGGTCAAGAAGGGTATGCCTGTGCAATGGAAACACTCAAGGCATTGTACTGCTCGAAGCATGTTGCCGTTGAGCCGATACTTATAAATTTGCGTCAGTCCACTTGAGTAAAAATATCTCACAATATGTGTTCTCTGAGTTATGAACTTGATAATGCGTATGATATCTTTGCAGATTTGGACATGTTGAGCATACAGATGCACAGGTCATTATTTTTGGCATTGCCACGCGCTTGCCAGCCTATGTAAAAGGCAGGTGGTTAAAAAGGAGTTTGAAATTATAAGGGGATCACATACTTACTTAAAATTTTCTGATTTAGTTCGGTTTGTGAAGCTTATTGAACACAAATTGACTGATTCCCTTTGTAGTTTAGACGCAGTAGCTGAACGTACTATACAATGGAAGCAAGTCCAGTTTGTGAAGCTTATAAAATTACAGTAAATGTTACAAAAACGCAAACAAAATGTAAGAATCATGACAGGTGCAGACGGTGGGGTAGGCAATCTCTGCCCACATGTTATACAGATGCAGTGGTACATGCTGATCAAGACTGCATGCATTTTGATTCAACAAGTGTGCATCTGCATGGCACAGAAATATTTTATCTTGTATGATGTGTAATAAGCCACATTTTGACAGGTTGTACATATTTTAGATGTTGCTCAGAATTAGATCGGGTTGACTTTGTTAAAAGTCATGATTTGTGTAGTAATAGTCTGCAGGAGGGCCATACAGCTGCAGATTGTACCAGCAGTAATCCCTGTTTTCTTTCCCAGGAAAAGCATTCGGCCTTCCTGCACAGAGATGAATCTTCGACCAGCAAGTTGTGTCCACAGATGCATGTTTTATGCCCATTGTCAAGGTTTTAGTAAATGGTACACTATCGGTTAAAGCTGAACTTGATAAGTTCTCTAGTAGTTGGTTTTGCACTTAAGGGTCAGTAAAAAACATTAGAACAGGCCCGACTTCTACAACATCAAAACAAGTAAGCATGAAGGTACCTGAAGGTGATTAATGCATGCACGTGTCAGGGGGGTAAAGTGTTTTTAAGTATACCTATACCTTCTGCTTCCCTTGAGCCAAGTATCTTCCCCCCACATTTACCTGATCTGGATTTATCGGTAAATATAGATTGCCATGAGGTCGATATCCATACAGGGCAGGTTTTCACTGATGCGTCAATCCCATTGGAGACACATAAAGGAACAGTACAGCTCTCGCATAATGGACAACCCAAACTTGCACAGTCTAATGCATGCTTGAGCACTGCGCCACGCATCTCGCATGCCCCAGCTAGATATGCTTGCTACTGGCGTGCTTAAGTGTGTACACGTGCCTTTTTAAGCATGCGCTTCAGTGCTCATTTTTTCTTGTATCTGGCGACTTGCATGCTAAGAAATGTGTTGAGCCCATCACGCAATGCTTGATGCCTGTCTGGCGAAGTTGAATCAACTTTTCAAACCTCGCGCGCCATGCTAGCATTGCCTATCAATCATTATTGTTATGAGGAAAACTTGCACGACACATGGTTGCTGTGAACCAATCATAATTGATATGTTGACCTCAACCTACAGAGTGGGAACACGAGGGAACCGACGGTGTAAGGGCCACAGCAGACAATGGTTTGTATTCCACTCCTACTCCAGCCAAGGCCTGGTCTTAACCGTTTTATGTGCGATATTGACCGCTACAAACCAACCAAATCTTGTAAAAGTTTTTATATGTTACGAGCTGTTCTCTCCTGATTAAAAGTCATAAGAACATCTATCAATCTCAGATCCTGATCTGTTAAGTTCTGTCGCACCCAGCAAGGCGTAGTTACACTGGTAGGAGTTAATTCTTCCTGTTTCTCGGTGATATTTCAGTACCTTTTTCAATGTAGTTAGTTTAATAGTAATATGGTGCTGTTGAATAAGTATCTTTCTGGTTTTACTAAAACTGTGTCCAGCCTGCTTTTCCTGAACAATTTACCATTTCATGTCCTCACTGACACCCACCATCTTGCTTTGGCCGTAAACAAGACGACTTGCCGTAAATCTTGGGAATCCTTTGCCGGGAAATCAACTGACAACACTCACTTTTTTTTCATATGTCAAGACATGCACATTTAAGTAAACATAAATTTATACACTTTAACCTCTAGCACTCTGGGCAGTTTTGGGATATGGCACACCCAGCCACTGGGCATTTTTATTTTGTTGCACAACATGCGTCATACTGGCGTAAAAGTGCTTTAACTCTTTAATTTTTGGAATTCATGGAATATGATCCAATGTGTTTTGTTGAGTAAGACCTTTTTTATATTCCTATGTGGTTTCTTTGTCCACTTAAACAAAACTCGTACCCTACACCCTTACAAAGTGAATATATCGATCTAAAACAAAGTGAATAAATGGATCTCATGAATCATGACTTGATCAAAACGGTCAAGCATGTGTGAATACAATTGCATGGGTACCGGTCTACGCATTTTCCTTGGTTAGCGTCACGAACGATGGTTCCTCTTTATTTTTTTCCAAATATAGGTTGTGGGATAAATGAAACTGTCATTTAATTTTTAGTGGTAGAGTTCGTTTGTTGCTGCAGTAAATGGTCGATGAACACACTTTATTGCAGTCACTGACAAACTGTAAACATGGTCAACACAAGTGGCAGCGGTAGTTTCACTCGAGCAATGTTTGCCTGCGGCTGGCATACTTACTGTCTTTCAGTGAAAAAAAAACTGGATACTCTGCTCTATTGTACGCAATGGCTGGTAGTATGTTATCATTCTGACCAATTTCAACGTTAAATTTTGTTTCTTGTTTTAATAAATTGTCAATTATAGTCACTTTTGTTCACACAAATGTTGCTCATCTTTCAAGCCAGACTTCACAACACCAGGTAGCGAGTACTTCCGAAAGGAACATCTGTGAAAAAATTAGACATTTCATTGGACGGTGAACACCATGTTATCGATCCCCCCCCCCCCCCACCGACTGACCAACAGGAACGTCATTTAGGTAGTTTCCAACTAAAAGAACGACACGGCTCTTTGAAATTAAAGCAGTTTTGGAGGGATTTTCCCTAAAATATTTTTACTTCTGCCACTGGGAGAGCTTGTTGTTAAAATGAACAATGTTCTAAACATTCTAACAATATAAAACATGGCGGGTAGACGAAAAAACGATTGAGACCGCGATGATGAAATCATCCTACTTTGCGCAGTTTTGCAAATTTACATCATTCAAATTGTCACAAACAACGGCCTGATCACTGATTTAAATCATCGTAGAAGTTAAATATTCATTTTAGAGCAAATCGAAATACCCATTTGCAAAAACTTACGTTTCTGTGCAATATAATGTGCCTGCTTGCATGTAAATGAACAACACTGGAGATTAAAGACGATCTTGACTCAGCACTTCAAAAGTTCGAGTCTACTCTAGCAATAAGCAATGATGCACTGTGTGAGTGCACTAGAAACTGGTCTGTTGTGACTTAAAGAACGGAACTTAAGATATGCAAAGTGTTATGACTTTGCAATACCCGGATTTCATTTTTATCGTTTATGCATATCTAAATTGCGAGCCATGAAAGACAACCCACTTTGTCAAATGTGCAATGGGATTGCAAGTGTAATGTACCAGGCATGTGGCACAATGCGGTCGCCACTTGCACGATGCTCGTCCGTTGGCACAAAGCCAGAGGCATTGCTAGCCAAATGCATAGAGGGATGAGGACGCATTTGCATGGTGTGAGCATCTTATTTGACATGTTACACAAAGCTCGCTTTTTTTTGTTTGCACGCCAGAGTGCTCGACAGGCTAGCAATTTGGTCCATTTGGTGAAAGCTGTAAGTATGGAAGGCGTTTTGCGATTAAATGTAAATTTGAGGGTTGACCGGCATGAGATGAGATACAGTTTATCCACGGAATCGCTCATGAAGATATGAAGCTTAAAGCAAATGTTATCCGTCTATGGGATTTTGAAACTGAAGGCACTGACAAACTGAATTGTCTCTTTCAGAGAAGAAAGGCCTTTACCGTTTGGACTCTCATGGTAACAAGACGGCTAATCATTGCGAATTGTTTATTCCATGAGGACATTGAGAAGACGAGTCCCCTATCAAATATATGTTGGCCAAAGGTTTGATAGCTTGGAGAATTGTTTACATCATGAAGGTGTATATGATAGATACGTTCGGGAGATAACAAAAACTGTAAGATGAGAATTATGCAGAGGTTGTTCCTGCTGATGCGATGCTTAGGATAAGAATGCGTCCTAAACCCAAATACACCTAAAAAGGTGTCAGTGGGTTATGATTGTGCACCTCGTAAAATTGGTCAATCATTGAATGGTGGATGCTGGCAGGGCCATGGCTTGATGACTAAGATATTGTTTATCCTACTCAAGTTTCTTCTCCATGGATATGCAATGCAAGGGGCATGCGTGCTTTCCATAATAAGTTCCAGGTTCCTGAAAATGATTGTGATGCGTTAGCTTTTTATCGTATAAAAACGAAAAAAGCATTCATTTCTGCATCATTACACGCTTCCTTAGGGAAATTTGATGTGCGAATGCTTGTACATATGCACTTTGCACTGCAGTTTTGCACATTACAAATATAGACAAGCCCTTATAATGTTATGTCATTTTGAAAAGCTATACATGTCGACGATCTTGCACTATCTGTTAATACCAGTCAAGATATGCATATAATTATCCTAGGTGTCCATGTTGTGCTCCGTACAGGTGGATTTGAGCTCACTAAGATTTATGACAATGACAAACAGAATTTTGATGAGATTCTTGTTGCTCACCATGCCAGGGAAGTGAATAAATTTCCATTAGATTATGTACGAAACACGTAAAGGGTAGAATGAAACATTCATGTGGACACCAGTTTGTTTGTTTGTTTGTTTGTTTGTTTGTTTGTTTGTTTATTTGTTTGTTTGTTTTTTTTGGGGGGGTGGGCGTCTGTTGAGGATTCACCTCCTGGCAAGTTAACAAAGCATTCCGTGGTTAATTTTGTAGTTTCTGTCTTCGATCCTGTAGGAAAGATTTCACCTCGCACTGTCAAAGGAAAATTGCTCTGTTGAGAAGCCAACAGGTTTAAACTCACTTCGGATGACGTAGTTTAATTGGAGATCAAAGATACAAGGTGTGTTGGTTATCCTCCATGCAGGTAGTGGACCAAATTATATTCCATTGCTGTGTTAAGCCCGTTTTTGATAAAGGCTACCGCTACCATCTATATCATATTATCAAAAATTATGCCCAGGCTTCATATGGAGTTTCTGCATATTTGCAATTCATCAACACGAAAAGTGAGTATATTGTCAACTCCTCATAAGTAAGGACCTTGCCATGCCTCTCAAGCAGTGTGCCGTTTTTGTTTTTTGTTTGTTTGTTTGTTTGTTTTTTGAGCTGTAAGCTGCCGTTGTGGGCTATCAGCCAATTTGAGAGTGCACCTGCATCTAAGCATGGTGATTACTAGTATTATGCATCTTCACAGAGTAAACCTTCTGATTTGTTTACTAAAGTACATGATGTAGCATCTTTTAATCGTTTGATGGACGAGTAGAAACATAGTCATGTCTGGATTAGACAGCCTGTATCTTGCTGGCCTTAGTTGGATAGGGAAATATCTGAGGTTAATGACGATAATCCCGAACTTCGATCTGTGTCTATTGCCTCTGCAAATGAGCGAATCGCTGGTCTTGATTGGTGCAGAAGGTTGTTGAGCGTTTTTATATGGGACAAAAATGGTGAAAAGCTTAGCTTGGATTCATCTGTGGGTTTTGTCCATTATGAGTCGATCCTAGTCATTTGGTCCATTATCAGCTCACGAGTAAAAGGAAACTTCACTTCCTCTTATCAAACATTTTCAACAACACAAATGTACACCTTGTCAAAATGGACAATACACACATTCACTGTACCGTGTTCCCATTCCTAAAAAAACTGGTTTGATGGAGGTAGGTATGCGTAAATGCCATAATCGACATGACCCCCTTCAGTGTATTTGTTCAAAATACAATTAATGCATATTACCCATGAAATTCGGTTCAGAAAAAAAATAATAAAGCAGTACTCAATCTTTTTCAAAACATTTTCTTCTTCTCAGCTACTATCCACAACAATGATGTTGAATCATTTTGTGCATTAACAATGACGCCGTAGCTAAAAAGTAAAAGCTCACACATCAGCGAGTGTAGCGCAATGTTAAAAGGTGTAGCCTAGTACAGAGCAATATTCCAGCTCATCAATTTTTAATGAGTCAACCAATTAATCACTGCATGGAGCTAATTGAATACATGTATACAAATTGTAAAACGGCAATCAGTAAAATGTTATAGGTCAAAGAGAGCTAGCGTAATATGCTGCACATCAAATATCTCATGCTAAACTCACACTTTTTAACAAGCCATCGCCGACTGATGAATATGAGGAAAACAATCATTTTGATACACTTGAGCAGCAATAATGCAGATTTTTAAACTTACTGACCCCCTTCAGTATTACCATTGTATGACCTCTTTGTTGTCAATTACAAATATTTCAGTTCCAAGGGCATAATTTGGACAATTTTTGAACATTTTATTTCTAGTGAGATTGTTTTGCCAAGATTTGAAATGAATTCATTGTCCCCGTCATTTTTATCATTTTAAATTTTAATTCATGATTACACTTGTTCTCTGCAGGTCGTTAAATTTCTGAAAAATAGTGCTGTAAAAATGAATGATCTATCGCCTGTAGATCAGATAGTTACTGGTCCTTTTTCTGAACCTTTGCTGACGTTCTTTCTTTTCCTTTGTTACAAAAATATTTCGGATTTGCCATTGGTTTGCCAATGCTATCTATTGTACTCACTTTACCAGCCTGTTTGACACCAGATGATAATAAAGCAAACACCTAAACCTATGCATCTGCTTCCAGCATATATAAATGTTATGAAATAAAATCATCAACTGTCACAGATGTGTCAGACAAGTAAATCTATGGCTCAAACATTGTGCCCATGCAATTCACAGCGGAACAAACAAGATGAGCATTGATGATGATGTAGAAAAGAAGTGCAAGTTTCCTTGTTTGTTTTTTTTATTTATTTATTTATTTATTTATTTATTTATTTATTTATTTATTTATTTATTTATTTATTTATTTATTTATTTATTTATTTATTTATTTATTTATCAGCACTCAGGCTACTTTTCATAGGGGCCCTGGGTACACACTCGCATTCATGCATCAATTGGTATAAATATAATATGCTGTAAAATACATGAACAATAGATAAATTAAAAAGTATGAAAAGGTCATTACTAAAAGTAACTAAAAGATTGTGATTTCATGATGAAACGCCAATGATGTTTGAATATTTTGTTAATGTAATGACAAATTTACGATCAATAATGCAGGTTTTAAAATACGTCAAATCGTTACACATGGTACGTTTTGCAGTATAAAAATCTAAAAACTGTCAGGCATGGTGCTTCTTTAACCTTATCATTTAAGCTATTCCATGTCTTGGCACCTGTAAACCTAAACGCTCCTTGACCTGACTTGCCTTGTGTGTTAGGGACTGTCAGATTAGCGTTACTTTGCCTTGTAAAATGCCCATGGACTTCCGACACTGCTTTAAAGGCATCACTCAAGTAGGCAGGAGTTTTGCCATTTATAACTTTAAACATGAAAATAGCTCGATGATATTGGTGCCGGGCCCTTAAATCAGTCCAATGAAGTTCCTTAAACATGTCCGTAATTCTCGTTCTATGACCTTTAGAAAGTATTATCCTGGCTGCTCGATTTTGGAACTTTTGTAGCATGTCCAGGTTTTGTAGAACAGTCAGACCATGGGACGTCACAATAATAAAAAAGCGGTAATATCAGAGAATTGTACAGGAGTAATACTGAATCTTTTGACACAAATGGGGATATTCTCTTTAGAATACCAAGACGTTGTGAAATTTTGTTGGAAATATTTTCAACATGCTTGTTCCATGACATCTGCTTGTCAAACCATAGTCCTAAATATTTAAAATAGTCGACCTGTTCAATTTGTTTCCTGTCCACTAGAATATTCAGTTGGTCATTTTCTCGAAGTTATCTACTAGTTCCTAATAACATACACTTAAGTCTTTTGAATATTCAAGGTGAGATGGTTGTCGTTCATCCATTTGGCTGCATTAAACATTTTAATATTTGATGTCATCTGAATGTCAAGAACCGATTTAGCAGCAAAGAAAATAGCAGTGTCATCAGCATACAATACAACCTTACTATTTGTAATAACAGAGGGAAGGTCATTTATGAAAATGACGAAAAGTAGGGGACCTAGTATTGATCCCTGTGGGACACCATAGGCTATATTCATGTGGTCAGACAATTCCCCCTTGAATTGGACGTATTGAGTCCGCTCGGATAAATAGTCTCTTAACCAACAGAGTTCAATACCATTGATTCCTAAATATTCAAGTTTTGTCAGTAGGATTTCGTGTGACACAGTATCGAAGGGATAATTTGTTTTCTTCACTCTTTTGATAAAATTGGTTTACTGTCTGTTCACATGACTATTAAACCAAACCTTATTATGCCTTAGAAGGTTAAGCTAGTAATGTAGTTGCACCAGCTCGAAGAATGTATTCAATTGGCAGGTACACTGCCAGTCGCATTGGGTGTGAACTAATTCCATCTGAATCAAATCAGAGTGCGCATGATCAAAGTTAATTCTTCAATGAAAAGGACTGCAAGATTCCAACATTTGCAATAGGCAACCAGGTTGGGCACATATTTTATGAATCAGAAAATCGTGGCCAAATTGCTTTATCATATTTAATGGAACTTAGCTAGAAGTACTTTCTCAGTGTGCCCCAAGCCATCGCGCCTAAAGCACGCCCAGGAAAGCCACAAAAAGTCAAAACCTTGGCACTGAATGACTTATAAACGAATACAAAATAATATAGGCCCTACATATATATATATATATATATATATATATATATATATATATATATATATATATATATATATATATATATATATATATATATATATATATATATATATATATATATATATATATATATATATATATATATGTATATATATATATATTTCTAATGTCGCATGAAATGCATATCAAGAAATAGAAACATTGAGTACGGCCTATGAGAGTAATGTTGTAAGCTCATATTGCAAAGCATTCATAAAAGCAATGCATTTTGCAAACGCATTGAGAGCAACAGTAGTCGCTTAATTTGCCCATCTGGGAACTCGGTACACATGTACTGCTGTATCTAGCTTGGGCTCTGCACTTCTCCGAAGTGAAGGCTACAAGAGCATACAAGTGGCATATTGCAGAGTTTATAATTGCTTTTTTCACGAAGAGACTTCCTGGGGGTCTCTTCTACAATTATTGACACTGATTATTGTACCGAATGCTGTGGAAATAAAGATCAATCATTGAGTGAACGCGATTCACAGCAGGTTTTGTGACACCACAGCGCAGACAAGTTTGACAAGTTCGCTATGAAAATTAGAATAGATTCAAGGCCACACCCACAGCAGCATTATTTTATTATTTTATCAGTCGCAAAAAATGACTTCACTTTTCGACCCCGTATTACAGAAACATGCATCCATTACAGAATCAACTTTATATATTTAATTGAGAGCACGTTTTGCAGAATCGCGCTGCACTAAAGGCAGAACACAAGCATTTTGGGTAGATATGTGGATTTTATGAGCTTCTGTCTATTTTGCAATAAAATTATCTTGATAAAATGGTCAAATATATGCTTTCATATTCTCAACACATGAATGAATGAATGGCATAATGTGTTGGCGGATTTCCTCAACTTTATCTCTTTGTTTACAACATGTACAAGGAATAGATATATGAACACGAAACTAAGATTTTTATGGCCACCCTTTTTTTTGGGGGGGGGGGGCTTTTTTCTTTGAAAGTCTGCAGCAGCTAAATCGAAAAAACGTTAATCTTCTCCCAGTAAAACAATGATATTAAAGAACTGAGTCACAACAAAACATACCCGAAGTTGTATATAACAAAAGCAAATGCCCACACCCAGTTTTCTTCATTTTTTTTGTTTTTGTTTGTTTTATTGATAATTGACGACTGCGGACACAAAATTCCCACTTCAGGGATCTGCTGGCATAACCTACACGAAATTCTGTGATGCGAGGTTTGAAAAACTGCATTATAATAAGATATCAAAAAAGAAAAAACACATTTCACATTTATCTCAACTTCTACCTAAAAGTGGAATGAGAGAACAATAATATAACCTAGATGTTACAATCAACAGCTGGCGATGAAGGTAATTTAAACTAAATAAACACTTAGTCCTGATATATATATATATATATATATATATATATATATATATATATATATATATATATATATATATATATATATATATATATATATATATAAATATGTGTGTGTGTGTGTGTGTGTGTGTGTGTGTGTGTGTGTGTAATGTGTATTACATAAAAAATCCGAGTTTATGTACCAGATACAAATAAATTCATTTTCTGATTAGGTTTTCATTCCAAATACCTCAAGTTGTACATTTCATAAGACATTTTATTGCCGTTTGATCTGTAATAAAACTTTCATCTTTTTTATCATGGCGTGCAAAACTAAGATAAGTAGCACTGGCTGTTTTAATACTCAATTCAACACCAATATATATAACTTTGTTATATGAAGTCAGGTATTGTATACTGATGGCTAAAATCCGATTCCTTTTAGATTATTTTTATTTGATCAAAACTGGAAGATCTAATGCTTCTTGATTAATACTGTTTTGCATAATGTACAGGCCCTGTTCTGCTAGGAGTGTGAACTTTGTTCAACACAATATCTGGAGTATTATTTAGAGTTTCTATAGTTTTATGTTTGATACACTTCATAGTGCTTACTGAATCTGCCTTTTCTTTAAACTAAATTTCCATCTGTTTCTGTTGTTGTAACTATGATTTTTAGAGGCAGATCTTGTCTGGACATGTCTGAAATATTTGGATTGTCCTTTGTTTACAAAACTGAAATATAATTTTAATTGCTGCAAGAGGTAAATATTATTTGGTTTCAACATTCTGAAATTCTTCAAACGAAGATCTCTATGTCAATAAACAAGTTGTGATTTACTATTTGAACAGCACTTTTTTGAAGTTGGGCATTCTAATGCTTTTGTGACCCCATGATAATATGCTATAGTGTAAATGTGGCACCACAAGTGAAATATGATTTATATGAATATAGGGTGTATTGAGAAACTCCATTATTCTGCCAATGACACATAATTCGGGATAACCTGGGAGCAACGTTGTCTATGTCAGCGTCGCAGCTTGAATGTTTATCAATCGTGATACCCAGCAAATTAAAGCTTATTTACATAGTCAATAATAGTCAGTTTAACATCAGTTTAGTTTTGTTTTCGTTTAGAGTTCATTGAGTCTAATCCTTTAACTTATTTTACCTTTTTTTATTTATGTTCATCGTTACAATCAACACATTCAACAACCAGAAAGAAAAGCTACACATATACAATATGACACATTGACTGAAAGGTCCGCATTAATAATGTCTCGTATACAAGGAACTCGACTTTCACTGGGACCAACACCTCCGTTAAACTGCTCCCCCACCCCCACCCCCGGCAGGTTTAGAGATCTCGGGTAATTGAAGGCCATTTACACCATGGATTAAGCTTTACTCTCTTCTTTCATACATATTCTTATGCCATGTCTAACTTCCACCCCCCCCCCCTCGGGGGGGAGGGGGGGTAAATTTGCAACACCTTTATGCATACAGATTAGACTTTACACCATGGCTGTTCCCTGGAATAAGCTAAACCACAGCTATGGATACAGGCCCAGGCCCACTGTGAAGGGCAATATTTCAGCCCGATTTAAATATTAGAAGCACGAGGGATGTCATAAAATTTGTGCAACCATCATACAAATATGTGTATAAATGAACCTCACTATATGCATTTATTGATTCCAAGAGTTAAAGTTAAAAGGAGTGGATGTTTATTCCAGCAACTGTCTATCGGAAAGCAATAACAAAGCACAGTAATTTCAGTGCAGACTCGCAGTTCCATTATTTCGCTAATGACAAACATACTGCCTTACATCATGGTGGGAACCATAAAGTCCATACATATTAAATGAATGATTTTCTAAGTATCTACAAATACTCCTAATTAATCACTATTTGGAAACTCTCACCTTCATCGAGTGTCAAGTATATACCACCAGAAACCCCATCATATGTTTCGCAATAGCCCCTCAGATTTGTTCCAGTGAATATATATTGTTTAAAACAGAACAAATACAAAAATTAATAATAGAAAAAAAGCAAAGAAACAAATCAAGACAAAGATCCCTTTAGATGGCGTCACTACCACTGGACTTAAATCATTGAGTAGTGTTATCCTAGCTTATTTATGTAAACTTTTTTTATTGATTTCAGTCGAAGTTTATTGTTACATTGCAATTGCAGTCTGCAAATAATATCAATTAGCGCTCGAAACCCTTACTCCAGGGCAACATTGTTCATGCCAGATACCAATCATAGTGTCGATTTGCTTTTAGCATCGTTTTTGCTCACAAACAGATACCTAAATAATATGTTATGAAAGTATAGAGCGATAATATTTATATGGTATTTTGCCATAATGTCAACAGTAAATTTAAGGATTGTCTGTGATAACATTTGATTTGATTTCTCTCCTGGGACAGTGTGGTGGTCCTGAAAAGAGACTCGTTTTTGTTTGCAGACTTGCCTTGGTGGGTTAGGAGTTGTTATGATGTCGGCCTGCTGTTGGTGGTGCTTATGGACCTCTACATCCTGCTGGCTACTTCATGCTGTGAAAAGCTTCTCACATTACAAAAACCCTTTCTTTATCAAACTGTAACGTTTGTTTCTAGTGACACTCTTTGGGGCATAAAAAATTATCAATCTGCTACCAATCAGTTCATTTCAATGGTTTTGGTAAACCTAAATGTAAAATTAAATGAACACCAAATTCTCAACTTTATCTCATTGCCAGGACAACTTTTGTGCGAAGTACTCGATTAAGCTGAAGTTAGTGTTCCCTGACTACATTGCATAAAATTACAGTGGTTCGTCCATTTTATCTTTAAAACATCGCATTTACTATGGTCCAACTTTAATCGATCGATAGATTTGTCTCACTGAGCACTTTTAGTGGTATATATATAAATATATATATATATATATATATATATATATATATATATATATATATATATATATATATATATACACATATATATATACATCTATACACATATATATGTATATATATATATGTATATATATACGTATATATATATATATATATATATATATATATATATATATATATATATATATATATATATATATATATATATATATATAATACGTATGTTTGTGTGGATTTGTTGGTCTACAAAAGTATACGCATCCTAAATCTTCCAGTAACCATTATTTTGGCTAAAGAGGAATTCTGTTTATATTTTGACCAACCATAGTAGTTTCCTCGGTATGTGCAATATACTACCTGCCCTTGGTCTTCCTTCAGGTGAAGAACCATTGGATATATTTCATTGTATGAAAAAAAGATGATTTTATTTGGCACGTGCCTCTTCCTGTGTAGTTTTATACAAAACTCTCAGGCCGAAGGTAAGTTAAATGCATTCATGTTTCTTTTTTTTTCAATTTTAACAATACATACATAACAACTGATTACTGAAATACTATGTGCACTTCTCTGCTAAGTAGCTGCCTTTTAAATTTCACCCAAGAAAAAAATATAAGAGACAGGCTGGATATCAAGCTTTTTTTTTTTTTTTTTTTTTTTTTTTTTTTGAAAACCAGACGTGCCAATCAGTAAAAGTGATTAAATGGATGAATTGGCAAGGTTTACTAAAAATGATTCTTAACTGTATTGCACATAACTCTAATGTTTTAGATTGTAAGACCACGACTTCAGGTGCAAATTATAAGGGAAATATCAACGTCACTAAATATGGCCAGCCATGCCAAAGATGGGAAAAAATATGCCCCACATCCCCATGTGTTGCACACCGAGTCAGTTTCCAGACAAAACATTAGCAGATGCGGCAAACTATTGTCGTAATCCTCTCCCATTCCAAAGAAAAGAAGGACCATGGTGCTACACAACTAATCCGACTCGTAGATGGGATTACTGCCAAATACCGCTGTGTAGTGAGATTTAATTCATTTAATATACATTATGGTTTATGCATGTATGTATATTAACCATTTCGTGGTCATAAACCCTGGGAAGACACCAGTCAAAACAGGAAAAGTAGCTTATCAATTAGCCAACTGGGAATGCTATTAGATACAGCATTGCCAAAAAGGAAAACAACTCCTCTTTCGTATTCATATAATATTTTTGGATACTCTTACAGGGATTTGAGATGAACAATTTTATCTAGACTACCTTTCCATTACGCACCGTATTTTAATAATCACAAAACATCTCATAGGCATTATAAACACAACCTGTATTTCCTTAACCTAGCATGCTGCTTGACAAATTCATTATCCCCTTATCATGACGTGTACAGAAACCAATAATTTGATATCAGATACTTAAAATAACATCATGCTATTTCAACATTCTGTTCTTATTTCAGAAAAAAAGTTTGCGTTCGGCAATTTCGTTCCAGAGGGTTGGTTCATAACTATCGGTACATATTACAGTATTCCTATCCCATCCATGAGGTCCCCATTCAGCGGGAAGTTAGTAAAGTGGATATATTGGACTAAGAGAGCAGGCGCTGTTTCATTTCAGCTATGGAGACCCATTAGATTAACAGCAAATGGCAAATATTTCCTTGTACATACAACAGAAACCTTAACATCTAGGTGTCCTGGCCGGCATACCTTTCAGATAAAATCATATGTTCATGTTAAGAAAGGAGATGTTATAGGGTACCGATATATTGTAGGCACCCCAATCCCTCATATACCCAAAGTTTGTCAAAAAGGACAATTGCATCATCAGATTTACGACACAGATGATGTTTTAAATGTTGGGACCACGGTTTATTTCATCTGGCATGGTTGGTGGGGAGGGTGCACCAATCCTGCATTTTTTATTGTGATAGAGCACAGTGGTAAGTTTATTATATCTGTTTGTACCTGTTATGAAATTATGTGATTTTACACAGTATGTAGCAATTTGACAATTACATAATTACTTGGATTAACAATTGTGAAAGTGATACAATATGCGTCAAAAAATGAACATGGCTTACTCATGTGTTGCAAAATGACCAATAAAAGAGAAGTTCAGCAATGTTATAAAAGCTTCTATCATGCATAACTGCGAAAAAAGTGAACAGATAACAGGAAATAAAAACATTTTTGGAATTAATTTCTGGGTAATGGTCTCCATTGTTTTTAAAATGTAGCAAGCGTATCGGTATATCCTTGCACATATTCTTCTTCTGCTGCTACTGCTGCTATTTTTAATGTGGACAGTCGAGAAACTTTTAAGTCAAAATATTTTAACTATAATTGAACTGGAACAATTAAAAACCCACAAATGCTTGAAATTCGAAAATCAATATCACAATTTGGAAGGGGTCGCAATAGTTGAATTTATAAGTCGTAAATTGGTGTCAAGGCTGTAGTTCAATTGAGGGCAAGCAAATATAACAGTGCATATTAACACCAATATGGAATGATATGTCAATCATGTACACAGCCATATCAAGCACGAATTTGAGTGTCCTAACTAGACAGTACTGTATGCCCTGTTCAATGCAACATGTGGCATCAAGTAGATGAATATGGGCATTGAACAAAAACCCTTAGTCACTGATTTGATACACGCATTTGTAAACCATTCTTAAAGGTGTACACATTCTTATTGAATGTGTGATACTATAATACATAATGCACGTCGAGATAGCTTATTTTATGTTGAGTAACTAAAAATTTACCACTTGTATATGAAATTTAACTCGTCTGAATAATGCAGGGATTGATATGGTTATGCATACAATATTTTCGTGTGAGTTTTATTATGTTCATTTTGTGTGTACACCTCTGAGCAATGATACCTGGATATAGAATGGCTTTTACCTGAGCTAACTTGTCAGACAGCCGAGGTTATGGGATGACTACAATACCATCGTTTTCATGTACAAAGTTCCCATTTCCGATTTCTTCCAAACCATCCACGTAATCCTCATTAACACCTGGCGGGATTCTACATGTACTGGACCTCTACCATGTTCGCTCAATTAATCACGGTCAATGGACGTTTAGTCCGCAAGACCCTTTTCGTCATTTTTCTAGCCAAATGTAAAAAAAAAATGGTACTTCGAAATCGCTTTACAAATTAATTTGCAATCCATTGGAACACTTCTTCAGACCGATATTTTTCATTGGTTCAACGAAGGTTTTCTTTTTCTTTCTTTTGGGGGGGGGGGGGGGGGGGGGGGGGCGGGGGTGGTGGTATTTTTGACTTTTCATTCATTGTGCTTGGTAAAAACTGCATGTGGTTAAGGTTTCAAACAGATTTATTTACTATGCAATGATTTCCTGTATAAGTGAGTTTTAACAATTTTTGAATGTGAGTAATTATAAGAATGCATACATTTCTATAGATTACTGTGCAAGCCAAGGGGACTGCCATGGCAATTCACTTTTTCTTCTAGTTCTCCAAGACTCTCGAAAAAAAATCCTCCTTTAACGTGCTGAAAAACTACCCTAGATGGTTTTAGAATACGTCCTTCATTTGTTCAACTGGTAGCCCTGCACTTATCAATTTATTTTTATTTATTTTTTTGTTCGTGTGTTTACACTACTTTCAAATTTTCTTCAACATGTATCTGAGATTGCGCTGAAACAAAGAAATGCACACTATGGTCGATCAGACAAGCCTGCTAATTAGGCACTTATACTCCGGGGGACTGTTGTATGCGTATTTTTTAGTTCAGGTGCTTATCGGTCGAGGCATATGGTCCTATTGATAAAAATGTAGGTCAATTTGGTATACAGTAGCAAATCCTATTTCCAACGTTTCCTCCAAATCCGTCATGCAGACTAAAAACTTGGTGTGGATGTGACTGACACAGCTATCTGCTGAGTTTAAATGGCTTCAGTATTATTATTATCAAGTAGTTTTGCTCTGCAGCTGTGAACTAGCTGAACTTCATACATGTTGCAGATGTACCTTGGTGAGTCGTTATTATTTTTTTTTCAAGTTGACCTGCTGAGCAAGTTTTGTATTGTCTTATATTTTCTTCTTTTTTTCATTTCTAGAAAACCGCAAATCATTTTCACTATTAAGCCAAGTGTCTGATAGAGTTGAAATTGCACTAAAGCAGTGAATGGTACCCATGGAACTGGTTTGGACTTGTTTGGGTTGATAGTATGAAGGTCTATTTAGGATGGGCTGTTTACACAGCCTCCAGTGTCTGATCTTGTCTTTATCAATATTACAACTTTACAGTAAGGACAAGTTTTAGTGAATTGGTGTGTTTGTGTGTTTGGCATCAATATCTGAAATGATATGACATTACATGTACCCACTGGAATGCAATACCTGGAATGAAATGGAATGCAATACCTGAAACGACATGGCATTATATGTACCCAAAGTAATGCACACCAGTCGCTTATTATTTTTCCTTATATGTTTCAGAAAATGTCACATTTGGAAATTCTATAAAATCAGCTGGAACATTTGATGCAGGCCACCAGGCTATTGTCATACCTAATCCTGAATGGAGCTCACCCGTTACAGGCCGGGTAGTTGAATGGACGCTTTACAGTAGTGGAAACAAATCCGTGTTACTTCAAATTTGGAGACCTGTAAGCAGGAAAAGCAAACCAAAATATGCTTTGGTTTGCAAGACCCCCAAAATGCTCTTCAATGAGTCTAAAATATATCATGTAAAAGCAGGAAAGGGCAATGAATGCAAGGTAGCAGAAGGAGATATTTTGGGTATTCAATATTTTGAATCTGGTGGTATTCCTTATGTTAAAAGAGAATGTGGCAATGAAGAAATACACAGTCTTATTCATGTAATTAACCAGACAGACGAAATAGAAGCTGGAGTGACCCTGAATTTCAGTTCGATTGGCGAGTGCAGGGACTACTCATTCGCAGTCATTTTAGCAACAAATGGTAAGAGAATATATACATAGCGCTGCCACAGAGCCCTGCATCATATTCACTGACAGGCCACTTGTAGGTCCACGTGGCAGTATCATAATGAAAATTTCGGATCACAGCTGGAGGCCCCGGGATACTACCAACAGACCAGTGTGATCAAAATCCAATTTACCTGAATGGCCTACCAATGTAAATTTCTCAGGCAAAGATATTTTCAGGAGACCAACTGAGTGGATGGGCTCACTGTCTACTCAAAAAGTGGATTTCAAAGTTCCTGATGGGACTGTAATTCCATTCAAAAATGTTTAATATTATATAATTGAATCCGTCAATGTATAAGTATAAATTAGAAAAAAAGGTAACACACGTATTTATTTACATTTTGTTTGGCCATATATATATATATATATATATATATATATATATATATATATATATATATATATATATATATATATATATATATATAATATATGTATATATATACATATATAATATATATATATATGTATAAAAGTTAGGGAATGTGATACTTTCCATCAATTTATTTATTAACATTTTGTTTGGCCATATATATATATATATATATATATATATATATATATACATATATATATATTTATATATGTATATACATACGTATATATACATATATATATATATATATATATATATATGTATAAAAGTTAGGGAATGTGATACTGTCCATCAATTTAGTACTATTTCCTTCCAGTATACACAAATAATTGTAAAAGTTTCAAACTCCCTTAGGCTGCAATAAAAAACATGATGTATTTATTACTCCCCAATAGCTAAGAAAAATGTTTGTACAAGGGGCAGAGTAAAATGTACAAATGCTCTATTATGTGACATAATGTGTGACCTATAAATATTTCATGCTTATGCTAGTAGATACTTCTCCATGTTTAATGCGACTATTTTTTAATTTAAAATGAGGGTCGATTTTGTGTGTGTTATGGCATAATGACGCGCGTGATAGAGGCTGACATCGTGGGCGTGGTGCACGCTAGTGCGCCTCGCCGGATACCAGCTTCAATCACCCGCGTCATTATGCCATAACACACACAAAAGCGACCCTCATTGCTTATATTCACATTTCCCTCTTAATTTTCCTGCTCAATTACACTAAATTTAGAAATGAAATGCATAAAATTAAGAGAAACGTCCAGAAACTGGTTTACCCAGCATGTTCAAGTGTTGAGTTCCGGAAACCCAGGTGGGCGTGGCTTATGGGAATGTGGGCCTGACACTTGTGTTATGGTCCCATAACACACAAGGCTACTGTGTTATGGTCTCATAACACACCAGGCTCTCTCCTATACTTGCAATGTTGAAAGTTAGATTGAATGTAAATATTGATTGTTGAAAGTTGCTCATAATCAATATATCCAACTAGAGTTAAGATATGACATGAACTGTATTCTTGAGGCATTTGTGGCATACAGCCGCCCCCCCCCCCCCCCCCGAATAAAAAAAAAGAAAAAAAAAAAGTTAATTGCATCAATTTGATACATTATGAACATGCACTTTCAGGGATTGCTCATCCATGGCTTCCTGTCGGCAATGTTTCCACCAGCTTCACATCTGACCAAAACAAAAATGTGCTCACTGCTGACTCGTTTAAAAAGACTGTGCGGAAACTGGGATTAAATTTTGAGGAGAAGTGTAAGTAAAATTAATGAGCATAGTAAATCATTTTTGTGTATGTTGTGTTTCCTATTCGTTGAAGTAAAATTGGGGTATATATTGCCTTAGAACTTTTTTTTTTATTCTTCCCACCATGAATTAGATTGAAGAAACAGTGTTCCTTTGCTAAGGCCATACCCACGCTAAGGAAAAATATTTACATTCATTCTAATCATTTTTAACAATACAAGTATAGGAGAGAGCCTGATGTGTAATTAGACAATACCACATGAGCATGGGGTGTTTTCAGACCATAGCACTAGTGTCTCGCCCATATTCCAATGAACCATGCCTACCTGGGTATCCGGAACTCAACACTTGAAGAAGCTGTACAAATCAGCCTTTTGTAATTTCTCTTAATTCTATGTGATAATTTTCTGAAGTTGTGTAATCAAGAAGAAAAAAAAAAGGGTGAAATTTAGATATAAGCAATGAGGGTTGCCTTTGTGTTTGTTATGGTATAAAAATGCGGGTGATTAAAGCTGGCATCAGGGGAGGCACACAGTCATGCGGGACGCCCACAATGCCACCTTCATTCACCCACGTGATTGTGCCATAGCACACACAAATGCGACCTTCATTTTGTAAGTGTTAAATGTGACAAGCTTATTCTCTACGTTTCACCCACAATTCTCTTTCAAAAATGGTAATACCGTTGTTGAAATCAGCACAAAACAGGAAGAAAAAAATAAGAACTGTGTGATATTTGGGCATCAGGCGGGTTTGTCCCGGTTAAAGGGAAAAAGGTTTATGTTCTGCACCTAAATATTAAATGTATCATAAGAGTCAACGACATAGTGTTTTTATTGTATTGCTATGTCTTTGCAAGGAATCATGTTACAGCCCAAAATTAATAAAAAAAAAACGTTTGAGATACTTCTCCGAAAGCAGGCCAAATATAACATTATAAGATTTGCTTTAGAAGGGTAACCATGAAATAACATGAAATGTGTATATCCGCTGCTAATTTGAATTTATATATATCTATATATATATATATATATATATATATATATATATATATATATATATATATATATATATATATATATATATATATATATATATATATATATATATATATATATATATATATATATACATGCATAGGTCCCAGTCGTGTGTGATTAGGCCTTTCAGCAGACGGGTACAAAACATTTTCTAACAGATAACATTCCTTAAATGACATGTAAAAAATTCCAACGAAAGGAAAGATTTACGTATTTTTATGTAACAACCTCCTGTTTTAGGAATAAGAACAGAGGAAACCAGCATGCATGCTATTAAAAAAAAAATTAATTGCCTTTTCGGTAGTCTATCAGTTCTTGAAGTGACAGCAAAAGCTCAAACATTTGGTTACCTGGGCTGGGACCATGCTTTGTTGAGCATTTATGGTGGAAGATCTGAAGTCAGCACCTGGGGATAACTTCTAATCACATTTTTGGATAGCTTGATACTTAAACTACATGCTCCCAAAAACTCAGATGTATGAACAAAAAATTTATATGAGAAAATTGATATCCGATCTTTTGTTTACACTGAAATGTTGAAGCAGTGCATGGGATTTGTTTTCATGGGCATGATAATGAAGCATGTCATTGTTTGGCCAGTCATTAGTCCATGACCCCTGGAAACCAATTGACAAGGGTCACTCATAGGACCAGGAAAACGATTAGCCGTCGAGAGAAGAATGGGCCAGTCCAGACTAATCACTACCATTATTCTGATTACTTTGAAAATCTCCATTGATGCAAAAAAAAAAAAAATAGTACAATCCACTTACTGGGCCCAAATATGGAGAGCCGCATGTGAACTTGCACCCAAACAAGCCAAGTGTGATGTTCCAAAGTCCAAAAGTCTATATTTAAGCCACAAAATGTACTTTTTTAATGACAACATTACAGGGGTAAAGCCACCCATTTATTTCACACCATAATTAAAACACGGGACAGAAAAAAATGAGTACTTGTCACATAACAGTCACAAATGCTTAAGAATTGGCAACATTTTCTTCCAATGCGAAAGAACTGTTTTTTGCACAACCTCTGCAATCTGTATCTTGCCTCACAAACGTATGAATTGTCCTATCACATTAAGACATCAAAAGAAAAATACCAAATCCAGGAGCAGTTCCCAGGATTTTTTTTTTCTGACAACCCCTTCCGCGACGTTTGGAGCCTTTTATACAAAGAAAATGAACAACCTGTCAGGACTAAATTACAAAAACTTTTTATTTATGCTCTTTCAGTACTCACCAGTGAATTCGATCATGGACATGGATATATATTTTACATTTCTCCGAACACAACTTAAAAAAATAAAAGAATTTTGTGCGACTTTTATGTGAATAATATAAAAATCTTACCAAGTCAGTAAAAATGCTGTAAAATATATAAAGAATTCCAATCCTGCCACAAAATAAATTATAGATATGTTGTAATCAGAATATGTATAGGTTTAATATCTTCTGTAAAAACAAATGGGTAATAGTAATCCAAAGTTGCCAGTCCCACTGTGCACTAGCTTCACAGTTTCCACCTTTAATGTACATTTGACCAATATCTTATAATTCTAAATGTCTGATTCATCAATTTTATTCCCAGATTTTGATTTAAGTGTCACATCAGGTTATAAGATATTCCCTTTGATAGGTAAGTACTCCTGAAGAGGTTCTTAGAGTATACACAAACCTAAGAAACCAAGAGGAAGCGTGATATTTGCCAAACTATCGTTGTATTGAATCTGTTCATGTTTGAAACTTGAGACAGCTTTATTTCCTCAATTTCTAGATTCATCCTCAACGTGTTGAATGATACTTTGTATTCGTTGGAGGCAATTTCTTGATCAATCGGGCAAAACGATGTCATTTACAGTCTAAAAGATTGACCCATTTTTCTCCAAGTGGTCTTTGCACACATAATGTTATGCAATTTTTTTTTTAATGATCAATGCAAAAAGGCGGGTAGTTTGGATGCCCTGAAATGAATCCGACCTGGCAAAACATAGACTCTTTCATTGGGTAAAATAAATGCAATCTAAATACTGATAAAGAGGATATAATATCCTGATCATGAACTTTCGACAATTCTTATTCTACAATATTGCATTTGCTTTAAGATGTTTACGTCTGGGTGCAAGTATGCGGCAACCCCTACAATTTATGTTGCCTTTCAAGATTGGTTACTCTATGCAATTGAACAGATAGCCAGAAAACATAAAAAACAACAATAAATACAGGCTAAATTGGGCATCCATCAAAGTATGTACATGCTTACTTTGTGAAGGTCAGCCTGGGTCAACAACAGCAGCAGCATACCAAGAGGAAGGCTAAAGTGTGACAGTACTTATTGCTACCCGTACATGACAAAAGCGTAAAAACATCGGTTGTTTTAGTATACTCACTCATGAGTGTCTTTCCAATGCCAAATTATTTATCTCTTATTACAATGACGGTTAGCGCCTTAAAGTAATAAAAATGGTCTGCATGAAATAGGTTCGAAATGCTATGGCAGCCATCCTATATAGTATGAGACAGAAACTGTGCATTTGACTTTTTACATTTTGAAACAAGGTCATAAATGCATTTGTGATCCAACTTGTCCAGATACTAAAACACACACATACACACACACACACACACACACACACACACACACACACACACACACACACACACACACAAAAGGAACATGAAAAATCATTAGAGAAATTTTCTGGGTTGCAATTTTTTTGCTTAAAAATTAGAAAACAAAACAACCATGTGTTACATCCCACACCATCGTGCTGACAGATATGGATCTCCAAGAGTGCTTCTGTCACTGAACATATTGAAAAAAAATATATGACTAGCAATAGAGTAGTAAAAGAATATCTGGTTAAGACGCAAAGAGTGCTTGTTTTACTGATTCTTTTGATATCCAGTTTTTTTTTTGTATTTGGCAATAGAGTAGCAAGGAAATACCTTGGGTCCAACTTTCTTAGCTTTGCCAAAAATACCAGCACGCAAGGTACATTTAAGCTGTCTATAGCCTGGGCTAGGGAAGTGATCAACCTGGGAAAGTGCAGGGTGGAAACACTGATACATAGAAAATCTTTCCTAGCGAGTGAGTTGTCATTTTTACTCCAACGGGGAATCACTGTTGGTGCAGAAATCATGCGTTGCTGAAGTCTTGCCATGTAAATGCACCAGGATATAAGCCCACCTCCAACTGCTATCGACTTGACACTGATTCGCTCCATTCTTTGTCACGATCTGGCAGCTACTTTTCCAAAACATCCAGTGAACCTTAAGGTTGGTTTCTTGGTGTGGAGAACGGTTTATCAGTTTCAGATAAGATGGCAACAAAACAGTTACTGACGGTGGCTGACAGCTAGGAGTCAAAGAAGTGGAACCGTTCAGAGAATGACCTGAGAAGCAATTATAATCAAGATCTCTCAGCTAAAATAAGTGGAGTAAAGGCATTGTGTAGCCCAGAGGTCGCCACAGTTCTTAGGGCTGTGTATCTCTCAGCCATTTTGAACAGGCATTGAAAACTCACTGGGACGAAAAACTTGAGTGTCTCTACACAAAAATTCTGGCGTTGGAAAACAAAGACAGGAGCTGTCTATTATTGGTAAGCTAAACAAATTGATTCTTACTGGGATTGACGAAAAAGAAAATGGATGTCCCCACAAAGTTATGCAAACCGTGATTAACAAATTGGAAAATGTAGACTCTTTTAAAGGGAGACATGCGGGTCAAAAAAGGAAAAACAAAAGCCGGCTATTTTAATGTTTGTGAACAATCATTGTGAAAAAGGTAGGTTATATGCTGCTCGTATGCAACTACGGCAAAAGGGCATGGCTAAAATATCCATAAATGAAGACTAGTTTAAAGTTCAGTCAGAGATTTTTCTTAAAGCACGGAAAGCAAAGCAAGACAAAATGACCAACAAGACCTGGACAACAAATGGCTCTGTTTTTATCAAAACAAACAATGGAACTGACCTACCCGTTGGTTCGATAGAAGACTTAAAATCAGTGGTTTTCAAAATTTTGATGCCCCTAAACACAAGAAATAAAATGTGATCATGACACTGTTTTTTCACTTACTTGATTACTTATTCTGCTTCGTCATCGTCTTTAGAATCTCTTATGTCCATAGCAATGACACCAGACAGACTATTTACCTGGTTCATAAACGTAAACCTATGCCCTCGCAGTTTAATTTCGTCCCCCATTGCTCTCATCGAAAGATAAAATAAACCAGCATCAAATATCAAAATGGCGGCCGTGTTTGTGAACGTTCGCATTTTCATCTACAAGGCAAACCAACAATTGAAACACTTGTAAGTCCCATCCACATCTTAAAGGACTGTAGCATCCTGAAAGACTATCAATGATCAAAATATAACTAATCAATCAATGCAAAAATTGCTCGCAACTCAATGAGAGGCATGGCTATGAACTTTGGGGGGGGGGAGGTTGAACTTTTTATTACAGCATTTCTCTCTAATTTCGTGACCTTTAGGGGTGATCTTAAATTTTACAACTCAAATACAAAATACTCAAATACAAAATAACCTATTCCTTTTTTGCCATTTCCATTCTCAGAATGCACATCACGTTGTGTTACAGCATGCTCAGTGTAAAACTATACATTGTATTGGACAGTCCTCAGCTCAAGCATGGGTAGCTGGGCTATATCTCAGGCAATATGGTGGTAAACGGCAAATCCCTTCATACAAAAACTAAGCTACGAGGCGAACGAGGAATATGAACAACATAATGTTGAACCTCAGTTAATGAACATTTCTCCTTTCAATGTCGATGAACTTTTTGACATTTTAAAAAACAAACAGAATAAATTCACAATAGTCAGTCTGAATTGCGCCTCACTTAAAGCCAAGTACGATCAAATCAAGTTATGGTGGAAGACTTGCAACGGAAAAACTGTACTTTCAGTGCAATTTGTATACAAGAACCTGGCAGTCAGACTCTGATGACATGTCCATTTATCAACTTGATGGCTATAACCTAATACCACAGGGCTATATTTGTTCTAGCTATAGTGGTCTGGCCATATACTTGAGTGATTCTTTTGATTACAAAATTTTGTCACTTTATAAGAACTCTGAAATATGGGAAGGTCAATAATTAAAAACAACAGTAACTTGGCTAAAAAGAAAACTGTCCTTGGCAATATATGCAGACCCCACATAATGTAAATGAGAATTACAATAACTTTTTACAAACAAGTTCAGCTGTCTACTGAGCTTAAAAAATGCAACTCTGAGGTAATTATTGCAGGCGTAGTTAATATTTACTCACTTGAAATTAATGAAAGGACATTGTACATACTTTACCATACATCATTTAACGATTTCCCTCAAATTACTTTGTAAAATAGGGTTTCTCAACATACGGGAACTTCAATAGATAATTTTCTCTTGAAGCTGGTCCTCATCCAAACATTAAACCCACTCTCGTTCATGAGGATTTTGTAGAGGAAGAGAAAACATAAATTGCTATTAAAATCCCCTTTCACTTAAGTTTTAATCAAAAGAAATGCACGCATCAACTGACAGGTACCCAAATTGAAAAGTGCGCTACAAATCCTGGATCCAGAATGGCACAACAACCTATCTAAGGTTTTTTTTGCACAGTCAAACAAGCTAAATATCTACGAACGTCCAGTAAAAAATCTGAGTGCGTTCTTGGACAAGTCAATAACTACGAAAGCACAGAAAAAGACGTGAAAAGTGATGAAAAACCACCAGCTTACCTTTTGTACAAATTAATGTATGGGGGACTCCATAAATGTGCCTAGGCAACTTCAAAGCAAATGGTCAAGCAGTTTGAAGTTTTAACAAAATTTTTGAAAAAAAAAATGAACAAGAAAAACAATGAACAAGAATCAAAACAGCAACAACAACAGCAAAAATGAACAAGAAGAAAAACACGTGGAGAATTCCCCACTATGTTTGAAGTGAAGCTGATTCACGGTCTTTGATAAAAAGTCAGAAATATATATTTCGGTTGCAATCGCTATTGAGGTACATGGTAATTAATTAGAATGATGGTATTGACTGACATGTACCGGAATTGAATAATTCGCAAAAAGAAATCAACAGTTCAGATTAACAGCATGACTGTGTTTAAACTCCCACAACCAACAATTCATCGTAGTTTCACAACAATATAAGTGACTGTTTCAGAAAAGTTGGAAATAGCCTTAAAAGAATTTTTTCAAAGGACAAAAATCACACCACCAACTGTTGATCAATTTAAGTGCTAGTATTTCCTCACAAGTGATCCTAAGTAAGAAATTGGCTCAGTTTTTATATGCTTTTTGTTCTTTGTTTTATTTTTATTTTATTTATTTATTTATTTATTTATTTATTTATTTATTTATTTATTTATTCATTCATTCATTTATTCATTTATGCATTCATTCATTCATTTATTCATTCATTCATTTATTTATTTATTTATTTATTTATTTATTTATTTAACTGATTTATTCATTCATATTTATTTATTCATTTATTCATTTATTTATTGGTATTCAATTTGGCCCTGGGTGATACTGAAGCGTTGAAGTGACATGTCGGCTTATACGTTGCTTATGGTTGATTGTAGGCTCAACCTTAAAACTAAACAAACGTAGGGAAGTACCAATGACCTTATCAGGTCAACCTAGCAGGAAAGCTGATTTCTTGGATATTGCACTCTTGGCCACTTATTGGTAGGCACCAACACAGCTGATGTGTACATCAGTACAGTCAGCACTTGCAGATGCCACAAATTTCAGTCAGCAGACAATTTGGAAGCTCTTTTTATGTCATACATTTATATGGTTTTGTGATGAAATATTAATAATATTTTTTTTTTTTTTTTAAGTTTATTCATGTGCATGATCATGAAACGAAGCCCGTTCGTCCACTTTTTCAGACCCGGACTAATTGTCAACAACATCAGAGTATGTAATACTAGCAGAAAATTCTCTATGTTGCCACACTAAGTGATTCTCATGGGTTTTTTGGGGGGGGGGGTTGTTTTGTTTTGTTTTTGGTTTTTTGCTTTTAATTGTAAACACAAGCACTAATAACGTACGTACCTTTCGCACGTGTAAAACGTTTAAATGCAACAACTGGCTGATCAAGCAGTGAACACACAGCAGTCGGAACTAAATGAACTTTGGGGCAATATATTCCAAGTGAAACACATTGTTGTGTTTTTGCCGCCACCAAGAGATGCATTGAATGGTGACTGTAGGCAGACTGAAGCAAGCCGAAAGAAGAATACACCGAATGAGTCTCTGAAGGTACATGGGTCATCCATATCTACTTTTCACCTTTAAAACATGAGTTTCTTGTCAATAACAATATAGCACTAGCAGGAAGCCCTATATTTTGCCAGACTGGTTGATTCAAATGTTAATATGTGTTCTGAAAATATGAAGAGCAAGCGCTGATTAACAGATGTGTTTAGCACAATATGTAACACAGCAGACCAGTTTATGAAAAACATATCATGTGTTTCTGTACTATATGTAGTCAAAGTATTGGAATACAGACGCCTTTTATTTATTTATTTTATTTATTTATTTATTTATTTATTTATTTATTTATTTATTTATTTATTTATTTATTTATTTATTTATTTATTTATTTATTTATTTATTTATTGTATTTTTTTTGGGGGGGTGCACTATAGGATGCATGCATCTTTAAGCACACAGACACGACAGGAGAACAAAAGGTATGTTGATCGAGTGTCGCTAGGGACATGGACATGGAACAACACAAGCCTATCCAAACTGATGTACAAACTGCTTTCATCTATAGGTTTAAACGTGTGTTTCATATGAAACGTGTCTGTGCATGAGTCATGTGAGGGACAACAAATTTAGGCCAGTGTAAAAGAGAGTAGTCATGGAACAAGCGTGTGCATCATGAGGAACAAGGATTATATCCCATTCTGAAAGACCAGGCAGTCTATTGTTTTATCAAAACCCTTAAAGCGTCAGGATGGTGGCGTGCATCTGCAACGACGTTAGCCTAATGGCAGACTGGCATATACAGGCCCAGTGGCACTCCTGGTAGTAGATATGTATTGGGCCATCTATTCATACCACAACTTGAGTAATACCAACGATTAAAATGCCTTTTCATGATCAACTAGCTCAGATATTCAACGCTACTCACATGTCAGTTACCTCGCAGCGTCCATGCAGTCAAAATTGCAATGCTTGCAGCCAGGAAAATGTATCATGAAATTCATCCCAACCACCTTTGAAACAAATGCTGTAGCAAGGGATAACATGGAAACGATATCCTGGATTTTTACCTAAAACTTTAAATCACAGCAAGTTACCTTAAATGAACATCTGCTATCGTCCAAGAACATGGATGTTTGAGTGTAATAGAAATGCCATTTTCGTGTTTCTTTTAAGGTTCCTCTCTGTTGCTAGAGATAAAACTATTTTGACCAGGTCAATTTATGACATAAATTCCTAAAATGACCAAGGATTTATAAACTTTGTTAATCAGCCTCTCAAAATAAATGCACATAATGAAAACAGCTGTGAGGCATGTTTCCCTAGAGCAGCATTGTTGTGATAATCCATATTATGATAAAAGTGTGCTCAACTGATTCCCAAAGTAGGTAAATAGGCAGGCTGTACTATGCTCATGTAAAGAGAATCCTTTCGGTATTCTTTCCTGTGCATGAATACAAATGTGTAGTGCTGCCTCAGGCGGTTCTTTCTCAATTTATACTAATATGCACACATACATACGTAAATACATACATACATACATACATACATACATACATACATACATACATACATACATACATACATACATACATACATACATACATACATGGATCACCAAAATACTTATTTATTCTTTTAAACAAGAGGCCCATGGGCCTAATCACCTATTTCAAATTTACAGGCATGCTGACCTCACAAATATTCGTCAAGGTCACTAAATTATATATCATGCTAGCTTTTGGTATTGTCTATTTAACCGATAAATTTGGCAAGTCTATTCCAATTAGTTTTTGTAATATGGATATGTATATGTTAAAACACATTTTGGCTCATAATTTCTGTTAAATTACAGATGACCCAAATAGTATCTTTCCCAAATTAGACTTTGATCTGCCCCACAATCCCACCAAATCGGGTGAAGATCTCCCCCAAATTAAAGATGCTGGAGTGTTCACAAGATTTTAATATTTTGACCCCTATATTGCATAATATTGTATGTGACGCCACTGATATGGTAAAGAAACTATATTTCCATACCCAATAAGTCCTGAAGTTATATTGGACTAGTTTCGAAACTATGGACGGTACTGCGGTCGCAAGACTTTCACATTTTGACCTGTATATCACAAAATACTATAGGTGGCGCCACAAACATTGATGGCGACAAAGATATTTTCACACTTTTTAACTTCATAATGTTGCATGGACCTATCTCAAGAAGTGTGGCGTGCAGAGCATTCACGAGATGACCCCAATATTCAAACTGGCCATTTGACCTTTACCTTTAACTTCGATTAAAAAAAATTGTTTCATTCAAAATATGCGCCCAACATCCAGTTGTCCATGTATTGCTGTTTATTCAAATCGGGTAATAACTGTTCGAGTTATTGAGGAAAAACAATAAATTTGGACAAGCACCAAACTCCATAATTGCCAGGTTACAGTGACCGAAAAAACAGGTCACCAACTACAGTTTTATGTGTTATTTAATCAAGTGCAATTTTGATGTGCAGGCTCAATTATCTTTGTCATTCATGTCCAAGCTACATCCGGCCATTACACACTCACCTTTTCAACTTTACAGGCATGGTAACCCCAGAAAAATAGGTCAAGGTCACTGATATTACATGACATTTTACCTTTGGGCATGGTGGGTATATCATTCAAGTTCGGCAAATCTAATCCATTTACTTTCTAAATATGGAATTATACATCTCAAAATCCATTTTGGCTCATAATTCCCGTCAAATTATAGCTGGCGCCAGTGGTATCATTACCCACTAAGACTTTGACCTCCCCACAATCCCACCTTCTTTGGTGAAGATCTGCCAAAAATTAAAAATGCTAGAGTGTTCATAAGATTTTCACATGTTGACACCTATATTACATGATAATATAGGTGGCGCCACCAATATCGAACTTGGCCTAGATTTTCATACACCCTATAAGTCCTGGAAGTTACATTGGGCTCATTTGAAAACTGTGAAAGTTTACAGACGGACGGACGGATAGACATGAGCGGTCGCATAAGCTCCGTGACCTTGGGTCAGCAGAGCTAAAAAAGTAAATTAATAACGGTTTTACTTCGAGACCAAACGAGAGTTCTTTCAAATATCTTAAATGAAAACATTGTTGTCAAAATAACGCTTTTGTCTTTTTGGGCTTTGTGGCTCAAAAATGTTGTCTGTGGGTTATTAACATTGGTAAAATATCTCTATGAAGACAGTTTGATGGAATACTATGGCCAACTGAAAGTAACATTTTTTCTAAACATTTAAATACAGGTAAAGCATTTAACCTTGCGAATGAAAAACCTGCATACCAGAAAACTACAAACCTAGCATTTGAGGCAAACCGTGCAGTGGATAGTATCCGAGATGTCCATCTTCTCAGGAGCAGTTGCTCACAAACCCTGGAATCTCACCCCAATCCTTGGTGGGCCGTTGATCTGCAAGGAATATATTACATTGAGACAGTACGGATACTAAACCGAGGAGATTGTTGTGGTAATTGACTATTTTTTGAAACATCTCATTCAGGGGACCTGAAAGAGGTAGGGATAAACAGTTTTGTTTTATGAGGTGACACCGTATATGGTTGCCTGGTTGCCCAAGAATAATTGCAGTGCTTTCAAATGTTTACTCCATCTCCACGGTAAATGTTCAATATATCAGAGTACATTTGTAGCGTGGAATGCAGCCTTGCAGAGGCGAGGTAGGAACGTAAGCCATGCTGTAGGTCGTAGAGTGTATTCATGTTAGAAACAACAGAAGTCATACAGAGTTACTAATTATAACTGTGCTAATTATCATATTCAGAGAATGGGCTTGAACTCAGGCTTCTGTATTTATGCACTGAAATTATTTTTTTTATATTGATAAATGTATCTCAAAAGTTAATCATGTAAAGTGACGTGATGCAAGGTGTACTCAGGTTTTCGTCACGATATGCATTTAGGTAAACCAGTGATATAGCCCATAACACAAAATAATGCGTTTATGTGTTTCTGACATTTTATATGTCAAAAGATTATTTCAATACTACTTGCTAAGCGGCCCTTTTGCATTATGGCCGAGATCTAACCAATTGGGAAACAGCTGTCTCAGCAAGGTATAGGTAATTTGAAGCTGCAAATAAATTTTATTTCTATACTGTGGTCGTTTTACTATGAAACTCATCAATTAAGATCCTTTCAATTTATTTTGGAATATCTGACCTTAAACGAAAGGAATGTATTTATCAGTTTGATATGTATCTTTATTTCAATCTAGTTATTTTTGTACACATCAATGTATCTGTATTACAACTTAAAATATATAAAATTCTACAAATACATATTTTCAAAAGAACGGCCCGGCGCACCATATCTCCATCCATAACGTGCTGTATTGAGAAAGTTTCTTTGAAAACGATGTGATAATTATGAGCTTTTACACACACACATACACACACACACGAACACACATACATACATACATACATACATACATACATACATACATACATACATACATACATACATACATACATATACATATTTTCATATGTGTGTGTGTGTGTGTGTGTGTGTATGCATATACTTACACTATCTCCCTCTTTCCGGTAGGCTAAACAAACTGGGCAAATTATGTCTACTCTAATGGACGATGAGATGAAGTGAATAGAAATTAAGGGTGATAATTTTAAAGATAGGAAAATTTCATAAAATCTGACACAGAAAATTATCAAATCCTTTCATTTTTTCACAGCACATAAAATTTTGCAAGACACCATGATAGCAATGTAACAATTTTAAACCTTTTTAAAACTTTCCGATCAGCCTCTTTTCAAATGCTGTAAAATAAAAATTTCTTTTGAAATATTATTTTAATTTGGACTGGTTTCTCTTTATACATTTCAAAAGACTAGATGAATGATTTTTTTTTTTTGTTTTTTTTGTTTTGTTTTTGTTTTAAGTTTTCAAGAATATGAGAAAAAGCTGTGCAAAAAAATGAAATCGAAGGCAAAGAAAAGAAATCAGTTATTCTAACGATTTAAAGTTTCAAATATTACAAATCATAAAATTGAGGTCCGTAGGGATCGTCCATTTGGCAGTATTTAAATTTGTGCCAAAAAATTCTTTCTAATATATATATGCATATAGTCATGATCGCGTTCATACATCTTTTCATGTTGTATATTCCTGTAGGTGAAAAACTCCACAACTTCGACGTTTGGATAAGTAAATCATTTGATCCCCTCAGATTTTCTCTTAAATATGCAATCCGTTTTGCGCGGTATAATGGGGTAGTTGAAAATGGAAAATGGGTGACTCTGGTCTCAGCCAGTGAATGTTTGGGAAGATATATCATCATCCAAATCCTTGGAACCACTGAAACGCTTAGTTTGTGTGAAGTGGAAGTTTTCAAAGCAAGTAAGTGTAGACACTGATAACGGAGTTTTGCGAATATACGATTAAAAAATTATTTAGACAGCACATTAAGTGCGTTTTTGCAGGGGTATCACCAAATAATTCATACTTGTTTGAGGCTTGCTGTGTTCTTCTCTGTACAGCCCTGTGAGCATATATTGTACTGATTGTAGCTTTTTAAAATTTTCCACAAGAACACAATGCCATGAAATTAAGCAACGCATCTTGCACTTTGCAACAATCAGTTATCAAAGTTTTGTCTCGACAACTGTCAAGTTAACCATTTTTGCTTTTCATGGTATGGCAATAGCCTTATTTTGTTCCAGCCATGTTCCAAAATTAGACCTGTATCTAATGCGTTCACTAGCTTGGCCTGAAAATACGAAGCATATACTAATTGACACCATCGTAATAACTGCTACTTCATATCTTTATAATTTATTTTAGACCCATGAGTAAAATCATTGCTTTACGAGGCGCCATATAGTTTTTTACTAGGAGCCATGGATCAGTCTGAGACAAATAAGCATGCGTCAAACTCTCACTTTGTTGATGTGTTTATTATCAGAATGATACGAGATTTTCTAACCCAAGATGACCCCCCCCCCCAAAAAAAAAACAAAAAACAAAAAAAACAAAAAAAAAAACAACAACAAAAAAAAACTGGTCTGGTAAAAATACACTACTAAACCACTTGAACTATGAGTTCTTGACATAGACCTTGCTACGAACCTCGCTTATTAGGATTGTTTGGAAAGTTAATAAAGCAACATATAGCATTTGACGAAACATGTCCCACTACACCTGACTGTCAATAATGCTTCTTAGAATTCAAGTGCACAGAGCCAAAGTTAGGTACATCTATGAAAACATGGCTTCGTGAACAGTCCATGCTGGATCTGCTGACTTGGATGTAATGTATTCATCGAGTAATAGTTTGTAAGCTACAGCTTCAACACGTTGAATAGAGAAATGATTGATACATCATATATACCTAGAAGGATGTGGAATCAATCAAAAGATAAGAACCTAAAGTTTAAAGGTAGGTAGGTTATATTTAATTAATTTCATGGTCAATTTGTATTTATTTTGCTTACCATGGCAGCGAAATTAAGTTTTTATGAAATGAAGTCAAAACACCTTATTAACCATAACTTTATACACATGCAAGGTACCACTTCACCACTTTACATAAGCGTACCTTCTATACAAGCGTTTCATAAGAAACAAATTTGAGGTAGTAAATGTGAACAGTTGGTTGCCTTGCCAACAGAATGTTTGTAAAAGCCACTTTAATTTGCATTTTAACATCAGTATCGGGCATAATTTTCATCACATTTGATGTTCATATGTAGAGATTCTTTCTGCACTAACAATATTTTTGTGAAGTGAAAATTTGTTTGCTTATAAAGTATTGGTTAAAAATGTGTTTTCCCTTGATTGCTCCAAGTTTAAATTTTGTTATGATGGTAACCTATAAAAATATATATAGCCTATAAAATTGACAAGCACAGTCTCCCTCATCTTTAACTTCAGGTTCTTTTCTTTCAATTAATGCTAAATTTAGCTATGTATTTGTTTGCTTAAGGAAAGATTTACCTGCAGTATTATCACGTGTATCATTTCTCAGCAATGCTCTGCACTGGCCATGTGCCAAATTGCCATATCCACAAAAATATGCTCATTTTGAGTAATCTTAACATTTGAAAAAACGTTACTAGGCATCCCAAAAACACTCTTTCGTCACTCAATCGACTTAACTGTTGGCGCATAAGGCATGTCTTTGCATTTTAACATTGAATGTGATGAAAATAATTCCCGATATTTAAAACTATAAACGATGTCCTAATGTTTAGTTGCGAATATTTAAGGGGATTTTTACACACATTATTTTGCCATGGCAACCAACTTTTGACACTTACTATCTCAAACTGGTTTCTTAGGAAACACCTGTTAAGTAGGTATGCGGATGTAAAGTTGTGAGGTGGTACTTTCTAAGTGTATAAAGGTATGGTTAATAAGGTGTTTTTCAGTTTATTTCTTGAAAACTTAGTTTCGTTGTACTTCGTTCAGAAAATGATGAAAAAGTGTACTCCATACATAATATAACCCAATAGCTAAGAGCCCCTGATGCTCAACAGAACACAGTACAGTATTAAGTGCATTGGTCCCAGATTAAAAGCTATTGATTACAGGGGCCCTACAATAACAACATGTCTTTCAAGTTATGAATATTGCTCCCTCTATTGTAGTCATTTCTTGATAACAAATATTTGCAATGTTTACTTTAAACATATTTTATTCGAAAAACCCATGGGCCAGACTTCGCATCAGTCTATTTTTGTATATAAATACAAGAAATCATGGCGGTTTCAAAACACCAATGATGACAAGGAAATCAAACAAGAATACAGGAAGAAAAAGGAATGTTCTGTAACATTCGTCCTGCGGATCAGAATTTACATGTCTTAAAATGCAAGTACATGCCACGTGTCCTTACAACGTACGTAGCGTACATTACCGATAGCATAATTTATGCGTAATTTGATACAAAAACCTACATTTATTTTCTGGAATACCTAAAACCACGCCACTGTAAACACATTTCACAGTGATATGATTTCTTCCTAAAAGTGTAATCGTAATTTTATTATTGTGGAACCAGCTGAGTTTAAAGGTATCTTGATTGAATGGGTGACACAAATTTGAAAGTTGTTGTTTAAGGTGATTTAAAATGATATCTGAATACTAAAATGTTAAATTTCATTTTCGAATAATGATTTTTTAGCTCCAAAAAATGCGCCCTATTTGCGACAGGAAAGCCCGCAAATTTCCTCCGATCATGGCCCAGTGTGGGAAAGTGTTAATGACGTCACAAATGGAACCCGCTGGCCATGGGAAATGTGTTCTGTGTCACAGTGCCTTCAGTTTGCCAAGAGTTGTGGCAGATACAACAGAGGATAGTGATTGGAGAGTATGGATCGAGTCTTTTTGTTTTAATGATTACTTCTGTGAGTGGTCTGAAGACGATGAAGAAGAATGAATAAAAGAGTTGAAGCAGTTAAAAAATTAATTCAGCCTTACACAAATGAGGGGACGCCCAGAACCAAACTGTCTCCAGTACTGCAGGGAGTGCAGCCGTGGTACAGCCAGACGATCCCAACTTGCCGTCTGGGCAATGTTTAATCGTTTCAGAAGAGATATTTTGAATAAAAAAAATCATTAGATTTCATTTAACGAGAACAAGCATGAATGCAAGATATTGGAATTCGCGTCAGGATGGGCCAGGTCTTATGGCGTTTCAAATTCTAACATTCACGGAAACAGCTATGGTGTAAGCCTCCAGTATTTAAAAGTTTAAACAGATAATTTCCCTCCCCTCCCCATGTGTGTGGCCTATCGATGATTTAATACATATTTGCATGTATGAAAGCTTTCAATATCAGAACTCCTACCCGGCAGTAACCACGCGACTCTTGGGGGTCAGTTATTTACGTTTCCTTATACATTGTCATCAGTACAAGTGTTTACGATATCCTCTATTACAGATCATATCTGTTATGTAACAACGGTGAATATGTTCCTGTGACTGACTTATTTTCTTGTTCCATATTACCGACAAATGCACAATCAGATGGAATGTTGTACACCCGATTATTGGGAGTTGGCCATGGACTGTCACAGACAGGGGCACATGACTGAAAAGGATGGAAGGCCAGCCGCCCACTGGTCTAAGCAGCTGTGTAGATGAGGTGTGGATGTGGTAGCTGTCCGACCAAGTGTTATCTGGTTATGGGATTAAACATCTCGTAATATGCAGTAGTCATTGGACATATACAGGCCAGTGGCCAGCTGACTCAACCTGTTATTTACTGTCCAACCATAGAGCTGGATATAGAACAAGATTAGTCCTTGTTTGTCCACGTTTTCTGCCCATTTATTTCCCATCAATTGAATCAAAATGGTCAAACACACTAATGTTTTATTACAATGTTACTCTTAAACAACATTCAAGACTGGTGTTGTCAATGTGACAGTGAATTGTAAATTGTGTGATACATTGTACCGTTACAGAACTATTAGACCTATACTTGCTGTTATGCAAGCTTTGAAATCAGAATCATACTAAAGAATAATATGTAAATGCTGCCAATAATCATGAATGACTTTACTGGTTTTATGAGTAATGCCTAATTTTGCCAGTTCTATGAATTCTTCCGCTGTCCAGTGATGGGACTGCATTTGGCAGCAGCAGAAGCTTTTTCATGCCAAACCTATTCTAAACATCGTCATATTTGACAAATCAAAATCACTTTCCACAAAGTCTTCACTACACGGGTTAGGTCGGTTCTCAGGGCTTTGCCGCGTGTCCAGGTAAATCTTGATTGCACAGGCCCACGCTCTCCATAATTTCAGGTCTTTGGAGGATTGTAAACAAGCTGTAGAACTTGTATTTCTACAATTAACAGCAACACACAGACCTATTCTGGGCTGGAACAAGGGCGCAAATGAATATTTCTACATGCAGTTTTAATCCTTTTGATGAAGGTTGAATAACATATGTTCAAACCAAGTAACACTTGACAGCAATGGCTCGATAGCATGGTCAGTGGCTTCCCTGTCATCCAGTGATGTTGTGTTTGTGATGTCACAAGAATTCACGCCTTGTGGGTGTCGAAAATGGACAGAAAGTGACGATTGAATGCGCAATGAGTCTTTAAAATAAAGATGCAAATACGTATTATTTCCACATCCATTTTTTAAAGCGCACCGCAGATTGCGGACAATGCATGAGTCACCCATGTATCATATTTGAACATGGTCAATCAAGAACACCTTTAAGTATGTAATAATTGCATATCCTAATTCTTGCATTTTTTTAATGTCATTGCACTTGTTGTTGGTATATCCATAAGTGCCTTCTCAAACAACCTCACATTTGCTTCCCCACATAGAAAGCATATTTACTTGCGCAGTTGAATATGTATTATCATAACATCAAACATATTTTACATAATGATGTTCAACTCTTGTCCCTATAGTTCATAAATTGAACTTGTTATGTGAAAAAAGAAACATTTTGCCATGCCCTGCCCCTGTAAGATGACCTCTCAAAATGTTAATGCCATTAGTGTGTGTACTTCACCTTACCATTTGTTTGCAAGACTCAGGAGATTGACCTTTTCAGTACACATCGCCATGTCCACATATCAACACAGGATTTACAGATAAGTATTGATAAAGATTGACGACTTTGAATGCATATGTTTTGGGAGACATACAATATGACGGGTTCTTCTATATTCCAGGTATTGGTATGAAGTAAATACGAGGAAAATAGACCACAGCAGTATAAACTCATTTACAGCAAGCCACCTTCTAGTGTATCTAGAGTTTGATATATTCCTTAATACATCAGAGGTGGAGAGGCATAATTCTGGATATACTAAAACTAAAACGAGGATGATTGGACATGATGAAAGTAGATCAACCAAAATCTAATAATAAGTCTGGCTGTGCCCTGGTCTTTTTAACAATGCTTAGCAAATACCTACATACTTAAATAATGTAAATTTAATTGTTTAACAAGGAAAAGATAAAAGAACTACGCAGTTTACAATCTTGTTAGAATCTGGCACCACCTACATATGCGACCAATGTGAAGGATTAAGCGTGTTGTTAATGGGTCCATGAGTCACAAAAGAAAGATTCCTAAATCATCACAAAACCACATTTAGGACACATTAGTATATAAACTGTCCAAAGCTATCCCCATTTCAGCAACTAAAAAGCAGTTTGCAATTCCATTTTCGACTTCTCGACAGTCAGATTTTTTTTAACTTGATCGGGATGTACTTTATGTGAGTCGCTACCAAGTTTGTTCAAATGGTTGTGATTCAGGGATTTTTGGAGTATTAACTTGCCTTCTTATCAGGAGGGGGGTCGCAAAATCTTTTAAAAATCTTCTCCAGAATGGCTGAATCAATTCCTTCGAAACTGCATAGAGAACTTTGTCCGGAGTCCCTTTAGACCTTTTTTTAATTCATCAGGCGGAACTGCATTTTTTCTGAGGGTTTTCTTTAGGATTTTTTCTTTTAACGAATTTTTGTGCTTTTTTTTAATTTTTGACATCTCCGAAACTGCCAATTATGTTCTTTTCCTATGCCCAGGAGAAAAGGATATAGAGTTTGCAGAAAGTTCAAAGTTGTGTACTGGAGGTAGATATTTCACATCTCTTTAAAGGACTTTTCAATTCGTGTTCTTACTTGTCAATGCACACATTCCCGATGATTACAATGCAAGTGAATTGGGATTTCAAAGATACCTGACATTTCAGCGTCTGCAAAGCCGTGAATTTGATGCACCTCAACTTTTCGGGGGTTGCACCTGGGGTGGATGACTACCAACCTTGTTGAAATGGTCATGCTCCAATGGTTTTTGGTAATTTTTATTCATTTATTTTTTTTTTTTTGGGGGGGGGTCATTTTAGGGGCAAAAAATAAAAAAGTCTTCTCTGAAATCGAAGATTCAATAGCTATGAAATTTGTTAGCGGAATTTCTGTTAATCACTGGATATTCATTTGTTCACCACTTGCCGCTGCGATTTTATTGTTCTATTTCTAAGGACAATGGTGCGTGTGTCATTTTTCAACTTATCCATGAGAACTGTAATTCCTTTTTTCCTGGAACTCGGCGGGAATGTATCTTTTGAAAGGGTAAAACTAAACTGTTAACTAGGTGATGGTATTCTCCACCCCTGATTTTCTGGTTGTTTTTTTTTATTTGGATAATCATCGGTTAATGCATACATATTTTTTAATTGACTACAATGCAAGTCAATATGGATTGGAATAGTAAGTAACAGGCTTGATTTCTTTTCCAACACCGTCAGCCAGGTTCGCTTTAAATTTGATGGGATGTATTTTGGGTGAATTTTTACCAACTGTGTTCAACTGGTCAGGCTCCAGTGACTTTTAGGTTCTGTGTAAAATATTTAGGAGGCTTTTCGGCAAAATCTCCAAAAATGTTTCTGCGAAACTGGAAAGCCATTTGCTTGAAATTGCAAAGGGACACTTGCGGGGTTTTTAAACTTTAATATGTTCAACAGGCGGTGCTGTGATTTTCCACTCATAGATGCTTTCCCCTGTTTTTGACCTTTTCCTAAAACCGTAAGCTGGATCCCCTTTCATACTCTCCACCAAGTATGTCCAATACATGAAGGTGCTGTATTTTCTAATTTTTAACAAACTATGATTTTTTTTTAATCGTTTAGGGTGTATGCTTGTGCCTTTAATGCTAAATTAATCAGTACTTTCTTGTGTTGGATGTGCCTGTTGGTAATTTCTATTAACCTGTTTCTAACCTTGGTATCTGTAAATTTAACAATTTCCAGTCTTCTATCAACTCTGCAATGGCAAGACAAGTCAATTTTAATGTAAATTGTAACATATTTATTTATGCTAACTAATTGATTTTGTTCCCGGAAGTGAATATTTCTTTTTTTTTCTATTCATTTTTATTTTTTATTTATTTTTATTTTTGTCTGTTTTTTTTTTTTTTTTTTTCTTTTTTTCTTTCTACATCTAGCACTAGAGAGTGACTGGACTACTTGGCACTATGGAGCCATGTATGTGGTATATGCAGTTCATAGGACCACTTCTGTACTTAAAAGCCTTCCGTAAAACCAAGACCCGAAGCTAGTTTTCCCTATACCGTAGCATTTTACCAAAAACAAAACAGATTCTGTACCTGCATTCCATGACAGGCTCACCAGAGCATCACAGGAACCTGCGAAAGAAAGGAGCGAGATTATATAGGATAGCAACATGAGCTATTTTTATGTAGTTTGAAGACGTGCATTGCATTCTTCCCAGAAATGCCGGCTATAGTAACTTAAGAATGCATGACTTTGTTCGAAAATAAGATTGTCCATTCAATACATTATTTGCATTCATACATCAACTTGCACTAAAGATGAAAAAATGTAGAATTAAGCCAAAGCAAACTGACGAGCGTATATGTATAACTCAGGTGCAGTGCTCGCATGCATGGTTTCCATGCATGTTGCATCAAACTATGCTTTGGTCCTCTGAGGTTTTAGAAATATGTCAGAAAAATTCCCCGTGGCTTCTGCATCAGTTGTTACATCACAGGTCCCTGCAGAATGAACATAATCAATATAAGTGAAAGAGTTGAAAAAAATGTTATATATGCATAAGGTGTTTGTCTCAATATGGGTAACTTTTGGGGGCTTTTTGTCTTGAACACAACGATACATATACAAATAACATAAATTGAAAACAGAAAATACTTTGAATCATGATAGTTTATAACCTCTTTTAATTTGCTCAACCCCAAAGCAAAATAACATCATAAGTTATGTTAGTTACATAAAATGACAGGGATGTTAGGCCTCGAAACACAGGAATAATATGTAGCTGTTTAACAAACCTGACAGTGTTTCCATATGTTTTTTTTTTTTTTTTTTTTTTTTTAGGGAAAAATTACGTATTATCCAAAAGGGCACAACTGTTGGTAACTTTATATTTAAACTTGAGAGGTATCAGTTCTAAAGTGCCAGTAAAAGCTATTTGGAATAGCTTATCCAACATTCAGAGCATGTGGTCTAACTGTTCAATTTCGGATATGCAAACGTTAACACGGCCAAGCAAATTGAAACAGTGTGGAATAAAAATAGTATGTCATGTGTGTTTGGCGATTCAACTTATTCCAGGGGACATAATACACATGAAATGCTTCCAAATAATATGGAACATTATAGCTCCATTTGGATGGCAAATAAAAATGCAATTTTACCAGATTGAAATTTACTATACTCCACATTGCGTATTTGTATATCTAGATATCGAGGACATATCTGAATATAATCAGGACGATAATTACTACCAAAGATATTGTGGACGATTAAAAAATTTAATTTTGAAGGCTGATTTGAATAAAATTCGTATAAGGTTTCAACGCAAGACATTGTTTCATCCAATTGGAAAGGTTTTGTATAGGTATGACATATCCACAATTACTAATGAAAGGCCAGGAACATTAAACCACTTTCAAGTACAAACTGGTTCAATTAACTGCATAACTGCATGGTATTTGAGCAAGTATAACCGTTTGCTTATTGAGTTTACAACACACCCAGGGTGGCGAATCCAGCAAAGTATTTATGGGTTTATGCATTTAGACCATTGCTCGTGGCTAGCATTTAACGATGGGTTGTTTGTGCAGTCCAGCACGTTGTATCAACTGAATTCTTCTCGAAGTATAAACTTGTACCATTTTTCTGCTCTGTACACATCTTCAGCTCATATCGTATTATTCGAAGCACAAAGTCCAACAAAATATTGTCCTGTGAGCTGTATTTTATTCATAAAGGGAACACATATCTCAGATATAGACAAAATGCACAGAGTTTTGTTACCACATCAAAGAACATTTATCAGAAATGTTATTGCCCATACAAATGGAAGATCACCAGTTTTACACTTCTGGGAATTCACAGCTCTTCGAGGCAACCGCGTTACTTTCATGCTTTCCAGGTTACATTGGAGTGGTGATATCATTGGGTTATGCAAACATGGAGGCATATACATACTGGATGTATCTCCAATATCGAGTTGGTCTCAAAGAACATTCACAACTGTTGGGCCATATTGCGTTGCCTCTCATAATATATCAAAATCCCCAAAAGGACATAGCATTCCTGTGACGTCATCCTCTTCCAGCCTAATTGTTTTTTATTTTGTATTTGAAATGCATGCAGTGTTAGAAGTTACGGTACAAGCTGACAGTACCCTTTGTAGGGGTCTTCCAAATCCATGTCTCCTTTCTGGAAATATATGGGAAGATGACGAAATTCGTATAGAACGAGTCACATATAGCTCCGTGCATATCACAATAATCAAGCCCCAATGCTATATAATATCTGTCTACCCACCTTCTTCAGAATTGTGCCGTATTTTTCTTATTAACAAAGCCTCAATGGATGAAATACTGATCAAACTACATGACAGTTCAAATTGCAAATCATTTTGTAGATGTCGCGCAGTGTTACACAAAGGTATCCGACTTGCAGAGTGCCAGCCTCTACATCATGTAAATCGATTAACTGCACTTTGGATTTACCTGGGCCTCCTTCGCACAGAACATTCCTGTGAGATATTTGATACTCATTTCATAGTGAAGCTTAATTTTCGTTCCAGTTGTAAGTCTGGGGTAATAAAAACCAATATATACCATATGTCACCGTTGATGAGCGAATTGAACTGTATGAACGTCTTTGTCAGACAGATTACCCACATTCTATACGTACATATAGGATCAAACGGTTTTATAATAGGACCCGACTGCAGAAATTTAGACCTTGCTCCTTTCATTTTGAGAATTGTTCCATGCAATATCCACAATTATACAGTTCGTGCTTGTTTCTTTCAAAGAAACGGCAGAACATCTTTCATTTTTGATGGAATAAATTCATACCACTACAGACAGAATACTAATGTTAGCACGTTTAAATACTTCACTAAAAAGGTTTGGAAAGTACAAATTAATTCCAATTTCGAATGGAAATTTACCCGCTGCAGTCCAAAAATGATATCTACGCCATATAAGTTTGAAATTATTCAAAGTGAAGGCCGATGGTGCAAACAATGTGGTTACAATATGTCAATAAAATCCGTCAAAGGGTACTTCAGAGGTTATGAAAATATTCTTACAGGATCAACTTTGGCCAAAGGGGAGTTTTTGCCATATGAAAGACTGTCAGTTGCACAAGCATCCTTGCTAGAAAATCTTCCATTCAGCAGTTGGGCCATCACTGGTGATACTATCTTTTCCTCCGCTAGCAGGAACTTATTTCCAATGTTTAGATTTAACTATGACATGAGGTGGAGTTGGTTTTATGCTTTTTATTATTGCCGCAGTGCTAACCAAGAAATGATATGCTTGGGCAAGGAAACAGATTTTGCCTTTTATGCAGCCAACTTTTTCATACATATCATGGGATCATCAATTTTATACTTGGGATTAATAGCTGTGCGAGTATGTGTGTTATATTCCTTTAATGGGTCCACCCAAGTGTTTTAGTATGTTGATCCGTTGTGCATCTGTGGTTCCCTCCATCCACCATTTCTTTGTAAACAAGATGATCTGTAGAGGTACAGTACAGCTCTCACCAAATGGACCAAATTGCTAGCCCGTCGAGCACGCTGGTGCGCAAACAGAAAAAGAGCTGGGCTTGTGTAGCCTGCTCAAACAAGATACTCGCACCATGCAAATGCGTGTTCATCCCTCTTCACATTTGGCTAGCAATGCGTCTGGCCACGTCCCAACGGACGAGCATCGTGCGAATTGCAAGCCAGCATGGTGCGAGTGGCGACCGCATCGTGCGACATGCCAAGTGCTTTACACTTGCAGTCACCGTGCGCATTTCACAAAGTGGGTTGTCCTTCATGGCTCGCATTTTAAATTTGCATAAACGATTAAAATAAAATCCTGGCATTGCAAAATCGTAAAAAGGCATACAACGAAATCTATCCCACTTGGAACTAGACAAACACTTAACAAAGATTAGATTACCGTTTCAAGTTCCCGTGCATGACTCCTATGTACGATTTTGACATCGAGGACGACCGGCAGCTTTTTCGTAACTTGTGACAGTGACAGCCAGATAATGAAATTGGGCGATAATAGGGGGTGTGTGTTTAAAAACCGTTCCTATTGTCTTAAAATGTACTTCTGCTAGGAATTTGAGCGTAAAAATAATTGACACTACCTGCTGGTGAACAAACCATGGCTTTGCACACAAGATATTAGGATCGAAATTTAGTTTTCAAGTTGTTATACTTTCCTTGACGGCAATCGTGCAGTTCCGGTGCCCCTGATATCGATCAGGCCCAGAGCGTTGTGTCACAAACATTGCCCACAGATTTCAATGAACAGCAATAGTTACCAATTTCGCCACAAAATGCTTTCTTTTTAATCCATTTTGAGTTCTCCAAATGCGAGAAATTGCGCAGGCCCTATTTGAAACGTTGGCCGAAGTTCTGAATCCACATGGTTCATTAATTTGATAATTAATAAGAATTCACGCCAGGCTTGCAAATTTTATTTTACGCTGGTCATACAAGGACTCCATCTGGTGATCGGTCTTAAATGAAAATCTCTCAAGAAAAAGAGCTGCTACGTGGGGACTTAATATTTGTTAGAACGTGACAAAAATGTGCCTCTGAAAGCAGTGAACAACAAAAATGTTAAGATGACTGACCACGGTAAATTCATTGATTTTCAGCAAATTTCCTGTCTCAACACCAGTGGCAGTGTCTCAGCGGAAACAAGTTTTGACATTACGAACTATTACAGGTTTGTCCGGCTAGGCTTATCTCATTAAGTCGGGGGGTTAAGATCTTGTGTATATAGTAATTAAGTACTCAGACAACATAACAAACACACAGCGGGGGAAGCAATTCACCCATGCATGTGTGTCACGTGGCCGCTCTGATTACGTGCATTTTTGTTTTTTTGACAGACGCAAATGAAAGCAGCTTCTCTCAATCGTTTTCTTTCCCCTTTGCAATTAGGCCTATATACTTGTAAAGATAGTTAATATTTTATTCTTGGAAAAAATAATCATTTGTCACATTGGCGCTAAGAAGATGCTTGTCAACAACTTCTGTTCAATGTATTTACATTGCATTCATGAGATAAATATGTCTGGCTGAGGTCCGATGACGGACACATTGTCGAATTCCGCTCCGCGACTGTCAATTTCCTCTATCTACGCTTTGTTCCAAATCAAACTGCGTCAATAATTAAAATAATCGAAGACAAGAACAGCCGAATGATCAATGATGTCGCATACAATGTTGGGCGAAAAGTGCCAATCATTTTAATCTAAATTTTTGCGATAGTTCAACAAGTGTCTGCAAAATTGCCAGACGATTGTACCACTTGATTGTAGGCCTACAAGCTGTAGGATGTAGACTTTAGTGTTTCCTTTGTTCCCGAGCTGTCCAACACCCTGCCTGCGCCAGGTTCGCATGGTCACCCTGCCTGTGCTGGTCAGCTGTTGGCTTTTTCTATACCAGGTCTGTACCAAATGTTTTTTTGTTTTTTTTTTTGATAATCCATCAATACCAAATTGTTGAAAAGGTGTCATTCACACACACACACACACACACACACACACACACACACACATATATATATATAAATATATATATATATATATATATATATATATATATATATATATATATATATATATATATATGATTAAGCAACTGAACATAAATATCGGAGGAATATGATCCCGATTAACTGTGCAAGATATAAACATGTCTTTTGCAGTGTACATATCAAGCACTGTCACTTGACCAGCCAGTCAAGTATGATGGAACAACTGACTGGAAGGAGTGCCAAATTCATTTCTTGAGAGGTGATTAGTAAGGAAAATGGGATCATTCAACCAGGCCATAGACTTTGGCTGTATGTTTTCAGGGCGTTACGATTTGGCTTTATGTTGAACACCCATTACTTGGCAGGCACGACAGGGTTATATAAAACATGAAACAGCATCTGAGAATAAATTTCGATTGCAGTGCCATAGACAGCAATTAAAAGCTAATATTCCCATGTATTAGAGGACATGAAGAACTTGTTGCTAGTTCGGTTGTTAAATTTGCCATCTGCCCTTGATAGCATATCCTGACTTTGGATCGAGAATGTAAAAGGACCAAGCATCAGATGCATTCACTTGTTCTGAAGGTCAGATGCATCAACAGAGTGTCTTGGGAGGACGTAACCACATGAAATGGGGGAGCTAACGAAAAGTGTCCAGTTAAAATGGTAGAGAAATGTTACCCAGGCAACATTCAATATTTACCAAGGGCACATACAGCCTCCTAATGGAAATAGTATAGAAGGCAAAATTATCCTTGATTTTTCATTAGTAATATGTATATTCGTTTTTGGCTACCCTGCCAATCAGCCGCACTATACTTCACAGACCATCAATAGTTACTGAAGGAAAAGGCACTTGTATAAATTTTTTTTGTTTTTGTTTTTTTTTTTTGTTTTTTTTTTTTTGTTTTTGTTTTTTTTTTTTTTTTGTTTGTTTTTTTTTGTTTTTATTTGTTTTTGTATTTGCTAAATATGGTCAATATTTAGGCCTACGAAAATGTTATGTGTCTAACTGCTTTCATTTTTTGTCTTTGCTAAACAGGTCAAACATTAGTTCCATTAAACTGTTATGGGCTTACTTGCTTTTATTGTTAATATACTGCATATATTAAGCAAAAAAAAAATATTGTTCAGTGCGTAATGCATTTTTTTTTTTCTTTTTTTTTTTTGGATTCATTTGCTTCTTTTTTGGTAGAAATGTGGATACTGGAATTGAAAATACACATCATCCTTTGCCCAATTTAGTATCATTGTTTGGCTGGATGCTGATTTACACATAGGATAACATTTCAGCATTCATAAGCTTTCTTTAGAACTGATAACAGAAGAAAAAGTGAAGTCATATCAAATGAAAACTCAGGTGACTAAGAGTGTGATGGGTGATGTGTTGCATTAAAAAAAAAAATGGGGCTGTGATGCAGTATTGCGCAGTTGCCCAAAGATTAACAGAGCTAAATGAACGAGGTCCACCTTAATTAAAAATGTGATTGCAAGTCTCACGTACATCGTTATCAATAGGGATACATGCATTGATGGAAATTGTAATATAATGAAAACACATAAAATTGAAAAAGAAAAGAAAAGAAAAAGAAAATTTTGAATAAATTATAGTCTGGGAGTCCCGAAGAGTGTCCCTTTGAAATTTTCAAAGCAAATGGCGTGGCAGTATCAGATAATACGTTTTTGTTTTTAAATGTGCTGAGAAGTGGCCGAACATTACGATAAAAAATTCGAAATATCACACTAGCAAAACCACTTGACAACGCTTGGGAGACAGCTATCTAAGGCAAACCCCCCATCAAGTTTGAAGTGAATCTGGTTGACGATTTGGGAGGAAAAAGTCACAAATGTGAATTTCCATTATAATCCCGATTGACTTGCATGATAATCAATAATAATGCATGTACTTATGGACCCTTATCCCATTTGCAAACTTCGTATAAGATCAGCAATTCACAGTATCACCACATTAGAAACGACTTATTTACTCTTTGTAAAAGCAACCTTTCCACCAAGTTTCAGTATAATCTAAGTAGCTGCTTAGGCGAAAAAGTCGAAAATAGTAATGTCAAACAAAATATCCTAAAATCATCGCAGCGCCACTTTGTGAACAAGTTAAGGTAAATTAATAGCACACGTTTCCCTATACAATTTAGGATTAATCGTCCTGGTCGTTTCACACAGGATTTTTTTAAAAGATCTCAACCACGTATAAGCAAAAAAGTCATGAAAATTTAAAAAAAAATGGACTGTGACAATTTAAAAAACCTCAGTAGAGACCAACTGAAGGTACATCCATAGCACGTTTGAAGAGGATCTTCCCTGACATTTTTGGAGAGGTCTAAAATGCAAATTGTTGAAGCACAGATGATAACCCCTGACAAAGAGGATGGACCAAGGAGCATTAGGCAAGATAAGCTAGCTGACAAGTCAGCTGACGTAAAAAATTGGCATTTCAGGACTAACTTCTGCTTTCCTTAGCATGAGCAACATCAGAATCCCACATGTCCCCAAACAGAGAGATTAAGAGACCAACATGGAGATGTGTGAAAACCAAAATACAAAATCATTGTTTGGTTCACTGCTACCATGAAAGACATATTAAACATTTCAGTACCCGTTTTGGACTGAATCAGCAGCTTTCCCCATTGCGCTTTGAGCACTGTGATTAAGACTCAGTGAACAGCTTTCTTTGCTGTGGATTGGCCTCAATACTCCCAAAAGCACACCAAGGAAAGCCGTTGCCCAGGAACATAGTATTCGCTGTATCAAACGGCACCTTTGTGTTAGAATGAAAGACTTTTCCACTAGGAACATGAATCTAACAGTCTTATTACACTAAAAATATTTAAAGGAATTGTCCAAGTGCATAGGACAATGTCATCTTACAGGAGACAGAATGAATGTGTCATAAGACACCAATCTGTCAGCTCCTTAGGCCCGAAGTTGATGGTAACTTCTAGATCAATAGAACTTAAACTCTATTAAAAGATGGAACAAACAGTCATGATAAAAATTACTTGGAAGATGGCATAAATCCTGGGAGAGACTGAATACAAGCTAAGAAGGTAATATTCACCAGTGACTAACAGGTGGAGTTCAATATCATCGGAGGAATCATGGAAAGATAGAGACCCAGCAATCAATCAGCTGAAAGATATACTCCTGGATATCCGAAATGTGACCCCATGGTGGAAGACGAAAGCTATACCCTCAAGTGTGGAAAACCAAGTACTACCTGGACACTGATTTCCAAATGATCTTGAGAAGCTTGTAAAATGTAGGCTAACTCTAAGTATTCAGAGAGGACTCTATATGATGTTCCCAGCAACAACTTTAAAATAAATGCTGATTTCAGAAAACAAGAATTTTCTGAAATAGTGGTCAGTACAAAGTACAAACAATAAGAGGACGTACAGCATGTTTGTATGGGTAACAAAAAGCCCCAGTGCACCAGTACTGTAATGCCCTTCTATACCCTCCTTCCATTTTCCAGAATGAAAATACTCAGATAGCAGTACCTGTTACCAAAGACCACGCCTATGAAGGTTAAATGTGGTCTTATGAAAGGCACATATACAAGTAGCCAAATAAAAAAAAAAAAACGTTACAGGTAAACTCTGTCAAAAGTGGTGATACATGGCTGGGGATCTATCATCGGGGTGGTCATTAGCAACAGTTAATACAGCACTACAACCTTATTATCCAATCAAAATAAAACAGTTTTATTGTTATTGTCTGGTTGGATATTTCAGTTGGAAAATCCCATTGGCTAAGCCGATTGGACTGTACGATTAGACCAAGAAAGAGAGGTAGAGTCTCTCGTGTTGTCACTTTTTCGCATGCAATATATAAGACTACAACAATCTAACATAGACATACCTTTACATGAATAGGCTTGTGAAGACTTCATTGGATTATATGGGTTTCTCGTATATTTTAGGACAGTTATGTGTCAATTTTCCGATTACCTGCAAGTTTGCCCAAAACGTAAGATAAATAGGCACAACACGTCAGTTCTACGTTGTTCACAAAAGTCAGCCAGTGTTAGACGCTGACCTGCCTTTTCGGAAGTATAGAATGGAGAGTTCAACATGCTTTAGAGTTTGAGATGCTGCAATACTCGTGGAGCGGAGTTACAAGAATATATTCATTTTGAACAGTGCGCTATATTTCACCCCCGCCATTCCCAATAGAAAGTACTTAATTAAAAACACTCTGGCCTAAGAAAAAAAAATGTTTCCGGTTGCGCAACTGACACCAGAAAATGTTGATCACCATAATCTGATGAAAAAGAAAAAGCTCTTTTCATCCCGTTTAGATGACTTTGTGGTCATTGATTTTTATTGGTTCATTCCGGTTCTCATGAGCCGAATTGACCAATGAGAATGATTGTTGTTGGATCACTTGCAGAGACACGTGTTCAACATTGCTTGTGAACATGAACGGCGCATGTGGAGGTGTAGGGCAATCTGTTTGCATGGAGGACGAAACTGGTGTTTGTTGTATCAAACTTTTCTATTTGATTAGACAAAGAATAAAGACCAAAGTTACTGGTGACAATTCAGAGCACTATCCGCATAGAATGACAGACTCGAATCTGTCGTATGGTAGGGAAAAGTTGTTGGCATGTGTTTTTGTGCCTGTGAGTCTGTGTGGGACATTCAAGCCAAGGTCAACCTTGCGGTCATGTTTGTCCATACTTTTACTAGAATTTTTAAAGACGCCTTGTTGTATTATCACTTAGGGTTTGTTTAAAGACAATGTAAGTAACATATTTTACTCTGTTATATGAAAATTTGGACTGTTTTGGGGGACCAACAGAATACTCAAAGGATCACAATTTAACCTCAACCTAAATGAAGCCCCAATGCGCGCGCTGCAAAGCGAGAGTCTATCCTATTTTCCGCGTGCCATGAGGCTCCCTCTCGGATGTGGGATACTAAATCAATTTAATGAAATTGAAATAAAAAGTAAATGTTTGAAAATTAGAATCCTTGGGGTCCCCCACAATAAATTGTGAAATTAAGGGTTTAATTACAGCACTGCAGGCTATAGATATCACAACGAGCTTGGAAAAAAATACACATTTCTTCAATTTCTACTCATACATACTCTGGCAGACTGTCTTATATTGATATGCACAAGTTCTGATCTTTTCTGATCTTTGACTGTCTTTTCCATATCGGACTTCATTCAACGAGTAAATGATGCCAGACAAAAACCATTTGGGGCCATTCTTTAATATATGTAAAGTGTGAAAGTTAAGTGTTATTTAATTAAAATACAACGGTGCCTGACACTGATATATGTATGTTTTAAATCAATCCACCAAAACAATACACAAATATTTAAATACATCGAAAGCTCATTGCTTCCTTGAAAATGTGTTTGGAATCTCAAAAACGGTGTGGTGCCAGTGGAATATTTTCAATATGAAAACTTATGTTGCAGCTGAGCTGACTGACTTATGTTATGACTAGCAATCCGCTGTCCATCTCTCATGAAGTAACAAATGACAGCAAGTTGACAGATAATGTTGTCAGTTGAGTGCAAGACATGATACAACATAAATTGAAGCTAATGAAAGAACAAACGTGGAAAAGTAAGAAGAAAAAGAAACACATGAATCCTGTGAAAATACACTAAGAAAATCCAGCTATCGAGTACATAACTCTACAAAGTATTCTAAGACTTCAGGAAGTTGAAAACTCACTCAGCAACTATATTGAGGAGGATGTTGAAGTTGCTTATAAACACACCTCCAGTATTCGTAATAAGGTACTAACAACTGCAAAAAAGTAACAATATACACGGGAGTGAATAAAATATGGATTACAATTAGCACAAGTGATATTATACTAGACATTGGAAACATCAGCAATAAGAATGGTGTCAAATCAATGCATACCTTTTATTCCTCAACATTGTATACAAAGATTAACTTTGCAGACCTAAACAGCGTGTTAGTTTCAATGTTGGATAAAGTGTTTAAAGTTGTCAGTAGATTAAATTATGTAGTGCTGAGGCTAAATAAGATAAAGGTAAAATAAAAGGAATATCTTACAGGAAGCAAGGGTGTGCTCGATACTTCTGCTTTGGAACCAGAGTCTATCAACAAAAAGCAGGCATACTAATGGAAACAGATCCAGCTCCATATATTGCCAATATAAATTTACATTATTATGAATCAAAATGGATAGAGGAATTGGCAAAAACAAACTTCGCAGCAGAAAGAAGATCATTTGCTCACACAAGAAGATTTATAGATGACCTGTGTGCTTTAAACAATAGAGATGGTGTGAAAGAAATTGGAAAAACATGCATCCCAAAGAACTAATATTAAATCTGAAAAATGAAAGGGATACAAAAGCTGCTATCCTTGGTCTGGATACAGATATACAGAACAACCAGTATGTAACAAAAATATTTGACGAAAGAGACCGCTTCAAACTTGATATTATCTCCTACCCAGATCTGACAAGAAACATTCCAGAGAAACTAGCATATGGAGTTTGCATCGGACAAGTGATACATATTGCTAGAAACACCACACTTTTTAGCGAATTTGTGAATAGAGTCAGAACTTTGGTGCAAAATCTACAATGCAAAGGTTATAAAAATCAACAACTACACAAAACTGTTGAAATGTCTCCAGAGATATGACCTAATACCTAAAATATACAACACTAACTCAAGAGCATTAGTCAAACAGTGTCTAGATGGAGCTTATATGACTAAGTGTAGTCTTCAAAGTGTATAGAGTGATAAGCGGGAAAGTAATCAGGGTAAAGTATACTTAATCCACCCAGAGAAGTTTTTCTAGACCATTTCGGAAAACCATGCATGATAATACTCGCTTTTTGCAGGATTTCTTTCTTTACAACTTTCATCCAGTATAGTGCAAGAGGTGGCTTGCAGCTAATACCATAGTACACTTTACTTCATAACACCTTTAGTCAACTTTATGGTACTAAAAATTGTATAGGTATTTACCTTTTGATACCAGTGTTGGTATGGTAGAATAGTGTATGAAGCTTTTATATTTCAAAGGAGGTCTTTTTCGTCCCTCCATTATCCACAATTCACATTTTTTACTTTTACTCCAAAATGGTAGGGCAGATTCACTTCAAACTGAGTGGGGATGTGCCTTGGGTGGGTTTCTACCAAGTGAATTCCACTGGTCGCGCTCCAGTGATTTTTTATATTTATGACTTTTTCTTTAAAACTGCTCACTCAATTGCTTTGATATCACACAGGGACACTCCCGGATACTTGTAGTTCTGAGTTTGTTCAGGTGGTGCTGCATTTTTTTTTCATTTTTTTAATGATTTGTATGTGTGTGTGTGTGTGTGTGTGTGTGTGTGTGTGTGTGTGTGTGTGTGCGTGCGTGTGTGTGTGTGTGTGTGTGTGTGTGTGTGTGTGTGTGTGTGCTATTTTTGACTTCTCCAGAACCGTGACTCAGATGAAACTGAAACTTGGTTGATATGTTCCTTGTGGCAGGGCCATGCAAATTTGTTCACCTGTTGGCACTGCTGCAGATTTATGATTTTTAACGATTTTTTTTTCAATTCAGGTACTTATCAGTCAATGTAGCTTTCCTATTGATAACTCTGTAAGTCAATGAAAACTCTAATGCCATTTTATATTTTCGACTTTTCCAGAACTGCCATCCACATTGACTTCAAACTTGGTGGCAATGTACTTTGGGTGGGTTTCTATCAGGTTTGTTCAAATAGATACAATCCAGCTATTTTTTTGTTGTATTTTTAATGAATTTTATGCTCTTTTTGACAAATTTTACAAAATCTGCTTCTCCACAACCGCTCCACCAGTTGCTTTGATATTACATAAGACACTGTTGGGGACTGCTAGTATTAAGTTTCAATATTTTGGGGAATTTTTGTGGGTATTCGTTACTTGTCACTTCTGCTACAGAACCGTCTTTCAGATTAAGTTAAAACTCTGTGGATATGTTTCTTGTGAGAGGGTTAATCAAATATGTTCACTAGGTAGCACTACTGTGGAATCCTGAATTTTAATATTTTTTCAGTGCTGGTACATACGGTAAATGCACCTTTTCTATGGCCTCTTTGTTTTTTTTGGGGGGGGGGGGGGTTTGTTTTTGTTTTTACAATTCAGGTACTTATCGGTTAATGTAATTTTCCTAGCGATTACTCTGTAACTCAATGGCCATTTAAATGCTAATTCATATTTAATGAATTTTTCTTCAGGCTAATCTCAGAGATACTTCTAAAAGTAACAGGCACTCTGGTAAACACAGGTCTTTGTAGCTGCAACCTTTACTTTGTGAACAAGCTAAGGTCAGCTAAGCACGGTCTGTTCATGCCACTCTGTAGTCGGTACAGATATCTTATGTAAAATTAGATCATTTTAGCAAGCTGGGAAATTAGAGTAAAAGTGTGGCCATCGATGCTGGCAGTCATCCCCAGCACAAAGCTAATTATTTATGATGTGTCTCCTTCATTTTCTGCGAGGCTCTGTGGGGATGACTATTGTCAACAAAGCGAAATTGACAGATTTTGCTTTCTTCGTGAGAACATTTCCCCGCCCCCCCCCCCTTACATGGCAGTATGTCTCGTTTAACGCTGGAACCCACATGAAGCCAAATACCCCATGCGCATTTCATAAAGTCAAGAATGATGATGATGATGATGATGATGATGATGATGGTGATGACGACGACGACGACGATGATGATGATGATGATGATGATGATGATGATGATGATGATGATGATGATGATGATGATGATGATGATGATGATGATGATGATGATGATGATGGTGGTGGTGAGCATTCTTACCAACAAAAATATTTCTGGATATTGTGCTGGCAAAATATGGTGGAGAATGGAAAACTGGTTGACACAAAATACAATAGTGCTTTCCGTAGAAACATTCTATTCTGTTGTGTTCCTTACTTTGGAATAGGACATGAACGATTGTGTGTGTGTAGGTATACAAAGGTTCCATTTTGGAGAGAATCATGACGACAGGCCACTCTTCCTTGTCATGTATATCTCTGCTTCTATATGTTCATGTTATTTGACCGCTATTTTGACACCACATACGATATAGAACCACTTGCAACCATGGTTGTTCTCCCAAAAAGGGGCACTGTACCACAAAGTACAAACGCCTATGCAACGTTGTGCTCACCGTGGTTAATGTTGGCACGAACGAAAAAGACATGCGAGATTTTTTTCCAGCATGCACAAGATGTTTGTTTTTACCTGTATTTTTCTTGTATGTGCCTTTCCTAGCCCCAACACAGACTAAAATGATACTTTTTAACAACTAAGTAAATGCAAAGTTGTAAAGTTTACATATTAAATCCTTTGGCACGAGCGTTTACTTACCTAAATTATTTTTGAAAGGCTGGAACAATTTAGTGTTGCTGCCAGTTTTTGGACTGACCCACAAAATCAGCATCGACTGAAAATTATCTTGGCCTATCAAAAAAACTTCATAAGGTTGCTCACCAGACACGTTCTTTTCCTCATAAAAATAATACTTTAACAGTATATCATTAATGAGTTTGACAAAATGCGAGAGCGTGTTGTATGTCTGCTATGAAGAACTTATAGCTTTGGTGTATTTGGTTTCTGATTCTGGCTCGTATTTTGCAAATTGAAAAACATAACTGCTTTTAACTCTTGTTGGCCTATGTGTGACCACTGTGTGTGATGGTTCCAGAGGGATGTCCACCTTTTGCACTTTTGGTGTCGGCTTAACCATAATACATTTCGTTGTACACTAGTGTGAAGTCATGTACAACATGATACATTTTTTGCAAGATAATGTACACTCCGAAATGGGCACTTGCGTTTATATATGGGGTAAAAGCTGAAACATTTTTTCTCTAATCTGTTGCATAAACAAACTACATGGTCTGTCTGATTTTTCTGCCCCTCTCACATGCAACACACTGTTCCAAAAACACAGGTACACAGAGTTTATGATGGGTATACTTCTACTATGAATGAGCATGAGCTCCTTGGCCCATAAAATATATTGCCGAAGAGTAGGCTACAGGTAGAATTGGGATGTCAATTTTAACCTCATGTAATTATTATTGTAAAACACCAAGTCTGTGAGGGATATATATGAGCTAAAATACAACTTCGTAAGAGATTTATGCAATTGAACACTTGTCATGACCAAAATATTATACGCTGGTAGATATATGCAGTATGCTAAAGAAACGACACAGGTTGCATGATTTATCCCTATTTGTACCTTAATTAAAAGTTACCATGTTTATTTTGGGTTGTTTTGATTCTTTCTTTATTTTTTTTATTTCATTTTATTACTATTAATTGTTATTTACTCTGAATATAGTCTCAAAAGATTTTGTCTTAATAAAAACTGCGTTTCTATTATCTATGATGGGTATTAAAGTCTGCATTGCTTTAATTTCCCAAGGTACTTGTATACTCACACTAGTCCCAGCAGAAATGCTGACTCATTGATAATGTCATAGCTTTAAGCAGTCGGTCAGGGCTCTGCAAGCAACATTTGCAAATGAATAAACAGAAACTAAGCTGCCCATTGATATAAAATTTTGTACTAGATTTTAAAGAAAATACTACTGAAAATGACAATAATATGATATCTTTGTAAAAATAGCACAAAGTTAAAGAATTAATTTGACTAACCAGCTCCCACATATTTATATTAAAACTAAAGGAAATTTTGTTGACCTGTATCTCTCATTATTCATAGATTCCATCATGAACACTGTGAGACGCCACGTTGTTTGTTTACTGTCCGCCATTACATTGTTTTACTTCAGAAAACGACGCACACATAAAATGCGAGTCAAACTGCAAAATTCGCAATCTTAATTGGATTATTAACTTCCTAATCTTTTTTAAATTTCACGGAACATTGATTATGTGACAGGTGCATTGGAAGAGCAATTGAATTCGAACGATAACTTTGAAAAAAAGAGATACACTTGGAAAATGCTGAAATAGAACACACCTACTTTACAGCAAAGTTTACTAGCATGATTCGTGCTGTGCTCCACAGTAGTTACGCTCTTTTTTGTAAGTGCAATGTTTGCCTATTGTGCATTGGATAGTCAATGCCAGGCTTTTTATTTTTGTCCCTTGTAATAAGCTAATCCAAAAATAATATTCCACGGGCATTGTGTAAGAGAAGACGCTCCTTTCCTTTTGCACATTGTAAACATTATATTATTTACAGCAATATATCGCTTGTTAGATCAGGGTGTAGAGTGTATAGCTTGCAAGTATAAGAAGTAGCAGCCGCAATCGCAGGCTAAATGTGTAGTATACACAAGTCGAGTATGATTAATTATAATCCAACTTGTTTCCGTACCCAATACCTTTATTGTTACGTTCAGTCTAAACAGCGGAGTCCGTGAATCGTAAATACTCCAAATAATCTTTGCCAGTTTAGCACACCCATGAGCGACACAAGCATTGAAAGTTACAATATACACTCCCACACATGTGTATGCTTAACCTATATAAAATTCATCAAAGGTCTAAATGAAACTCAGTTGTCAGCTAGGTCCAAGAAGGGACATTTGGAGGGATAATTATTTGGAGTTCAGGGAAGAAATGCTGTTCACTACCGCCCATTTTGTATGAAGTTGGTGGTTGCATGTTCAACTTGGTGACACTTTAAAGGCTGTCAGTAGAAAGAAGGCATGACAGACAGCAAAAGACGCGGGTCCGCTATCTACTGCATATATTTAAGCCAGTTCTTCTACATATAAATAGGACTTATCAGCTGTACAAAGCTCTAAACTATATAATTGAGAGAGATGATATAATGATTTCATATGTGAAACATAACTTCAGTTACACCCACACACATATACATACACACAAACATGCATATTTGTGGTACCATGTGTGTATGTACGTATGTATGTATGTATGCATGTAATTATATATGTATGTACATATAAATGTATGTATGTATCTGACGGAAGATAGGGTAGCAAATCGTCGTATATATGACAAAGTAATGTATTAGTGCGATATGTAAATAGACAGCACGTTCAAATGCTCGACGAAACGAGCTCAAGCAAAATGTATGAACATTGTTAACTTGTTCCATTTCTTGTAAATTACTGACATTGAATATCCCAATCTAATTGCCTCAAGTCAACGTTTGGCATTGAAATTCTCAGGATGCCTTTGAAGCTTACATTCTTTAATGGTACTTTATCTTAAAAACTTATCCAGCCTCCAAATAAAACCCAATTACCGCAGATACTTAATCTTTCAGAAACCAAATCTATGGAGGTGATATAAAACTTCACAGAGGCATGTTAATAAACAACGCTGATGAAGTAGAAATATAATCTATAAACTTTTACAAAGGCACATTATTTATGTGATTTCAGTTTAAATGTCGGTTATTCGTAACTGAAGTTAAATATTGACGTGTTGAACTTGGCCCTCATTCGATACCCCTCATTAGCCTGCGAGATTGCGCGAGAATCGGGTCGTGCCATATAAAACGGAATTTCCGACAAGTTCGTCATTGTCAGTTTAGTTTTCGTCTCCCTCATCCACCAGCCCTTTCCTTTCTTCTTTTTCTTAAATATTACATCATAGAGATTTCATGTATGTATAGGGGGCCATTGGTGCCCTTCTATGTATTTATGCTACATGTGCGTATATGAGTGTTATTAAGATAATAAATCTATAGCCCAAATGATTGTTTCCATGCTTATTTCAATATATTCTTGTTGTACAACCTCTTCGAGGCGGTTAAAGTGAAATTGATTTAATGATATGAACAAAAAAACTATTCTTAAGTTTTTGAATATCCAAATTTGAATGGTTAAACCGGGAAGTTTTAGTGCAGTTTGTCAATGGCATTTGATATAGTACACCTACTTTTAAATTCAATATTTTAGCTTTAATTCAAAATTTCGTGTTAGTGATAACACATGATGCAAATGCTACCATTATTGCTGCAGCTGATGATGATGATGATGATGATGATGATGATGACGATGATGATGATGATGATGATGATGATGATGATGATGATGATGATGATGATGATGATGATGATGATGATGATGATGATGATGATGATGATGGCGACGAGGACGACCAAAAGGAGAACTCGTGGCCAAAACCAATACAGAACTGGTCGATGCATGCTCTGCATCATCCGAGAATCAATCAATTCATATCTAGGCTTTTTTCTGCGGACCACATAATTACCTAACGCAATTTCTCACATTTTCATACCTGACGGTGTGAAAGCCTTGTACCAACTACTGATGATAGATATTGTGTGGTTGTTTCTGCAACAATTAATTCAATGATGATGATGGTGATGACGACGATAACGACGACCATGACTATGATTTACCCAAGATAATTGCTTTCTTGCATCATGAAAAAGTGTATTGTTTCTTTGCCAGCACGGACCAATGACTATAAACTGTATTCCTATATAGGCCATTCAAAAAGGAAATCTCAGAAGATGTAAATGGGCGTCCAGCTACTGTAATGTATTCTGTAGAACCACCGTTTACTGACTTCTAATGGCTTGCAAAACTACCAAGATTTTGTGGAAACGTTATGTGTAATAGTTACTACACTCTGTAAATCGTCGTTGTCTCCTTCAACTGTTTTTACCTCACTTGTAAGGAGTGAAATAGTCTTGTTCTGAAAAAGTAAATGGTCTTGTTTCTAATTTCAGACAAGGGCGTATATATAAAAATCGAGTCAAACTGCAACCCACTGTGATTTAAATGGTGGTTTTTTTTTTGTTTTTTTTTTTGTTTTTTTTTTTGTTTTTGTTTTTGTTTTTTTTTTTCAAATTCAACGTGTAACTGTTCACCACTTGTATAAGAGTTGCCTTTGAGGAACGCAAGTTTACAAAAAGTGACGCTGAACAAAGCATTGAAATCATTTTTAAACCTATGAGGTAAGCGAAAAATATATGTCAATGTTATCTTTATGCCGAATTTATGGTGACAATGCTGAGTTGTAAAAAAAATGTAGAAATAGTACTGCAGCTCTGTCATATTAATATATTGTCTATTAATCATATTTAGGTTTTGAATAACGCACGCAAAAACAGTAGCAGCTCTCTACAAACATTACATTTACCTTTCAAACTTTAAATATCAATATCCGTACATTACGCGAGGTGCACCTGATTTTTACAAATGTCACAAATACAAATTTTCCAAATACAATATTCTGAAGCTTCTTCCTGGTGATTAAAAAGTAATTTAAATAAGTATGAAAGTCAAATATGTGTGCAATGTTGCTTCCATTGTACATTCTTATAGAGCAATGGAATTGTGCTTCCATCCTTGGTAAATGTTATGAACGGTTCTGGCGTTTTGTTTGTTTTTTTTTTTGTTTTTTTTTTGTTTTTTTTTTTTTTTGTTTTTTTTTTTTTTGTTTGTTTTTTTGTTTTTTTTTTTTGGTTTGGTTTTTCTTTGTTTTTTATTCATGTGCAAAAAGGTCAGTCCAATTCATGAAAAGGGACCAAAATCTGCAGCACAGCAGAGAATTGGCAAGCATTGGTTCCAAATTTGTTGACAACATCAATAAAATTCAGCATTTAATAACTACTAGTTGCAACCACCGTCTCAACAAAGATCATCGTCCACAAAGTGACACTTACACCAACATCAATCCATCGAAAAAGCCCCCTAGGCCTACACTGACCATCGACAAGAGTCCAAAGAACATGATTATACAATTTGATGTGTTTTAGACATGTAGCTAAATGCATGATGCTGTTGTAAAGGCAATAAAACCAAGAGTATTTAAAAAAGAAACGCTTTTGAATGAGCAAATATAGTGGTGAAAACTGAACACAGTGTCAGAATTTGGAAGTACACTGGTTCAAATATTAAACATCAGGCAGAAACAACAGCCACCAGGCCTCAAAACGCACTACAGCAGTAAAAACTTCCAAGATCAGTAGTCTAATTACATTACACTAGGCGAAAATTGTAGGCATAGCATCTGCTCTCCAGTGGCCTAATGCGAAGTCAATGCCTTTTTAGATTCCCTGTTGCAGAAGGTTTCAACAATGTATTTCGTAGTTCAGTTTCATTTAAGGGAATTTTTTTTTTTTTTCCGACTTTTTTGACTTTTTTTTCTGTTGTTGCTGTATGTGAACAGTAACAGCAAGCTTCCAGTGACTTCATTGATATTCATAATAGCGTTGAGTCACAAGATCAATTTCTCTACAAAGTGCTGTTAATTCTCATTTAGTAAATTTACTCAGCCTGGCGAAAGATAAGCTTGAAGTATTTTCAGGTGATCCTTTAAAGTATCACTCATTGGTCAATGTTTTTTAATGCAAATTAAGATACATTTTCTTGAGATCATGATTATAAGATTGCTAGTTTGCTTAAATATACATTAGATGGTGCTTATGAAGTGATTTATAGTGCACAAATTACTGGGGGTCAAGAAGGGTATGCTCGTGCGTGAGAAACTCCGAAGGAATTGTACGACACGAAGCATCTGGTTGTTGAGTTGATACTTAAAAAATTGCCTACGTCCATGTGAGTGAAAACGTCTCACGGTATGCCTTCTGAAAGTCATGAACTAGACAATGCATATGATAACTTAGCAGATTTGGACTTATTGAGCAAAGTGAATGACCAGGTCATTATTTTTGGCTTTGTCAGGCGTTTACCAGCCTACGTAGAAAGCAGGCGCCTGAAAAAGAGTTAGAAACTAAACGAGAATCAAATACTGACAAAACGTTTTGGTTTAGGTCAGTTTGTGAAGTTTATGGCAGACGCATTATCCGACCCCCCTTGTGGTTCACATGCGGAGCTTAACGTAGGGATTCTAAAGTGCGCCCAGGAACGCCATCAACTCATTCAAGACCTTTGCACTGAGAGACTTATAAAGGAATAGAAAATAGTATAGGCCATATATGTGTATGTATATATATAGCGTCATACTACATGCATATCAAGAAAAAGAAACATTTAGTAGAGTCTATAAGAATATAATTCTCACTTCGGACGGCAAAAAATCTGTAAAAGCACTGCGTTTTGGCGACGCATTGCGAGAAACAGTGATCGCTGTAGTCGCCCATCTAGGAACTAACTATTCATGTGCTGTTGTGCCTAACTTGTGCCCTCCACGCCAACTCTCTGACGTGAATGCTTTTTTTTGTTGTTGTTGTTTCTTTTTCTTTCTTTCTTTTTTTTCTTTTTTCTTTTCTTTTCTTTTTTTTTTTTTTTTTTTGCCGAAGAGACCTCCTGGGGTCTCCGGTGGTGTTTTTAAAGTTTGTGATACTGACTTTTGTAGGAAATGCTGTGTAAATAAAGATTAGTAATCGACTGAATGCGATTCATTGCGGCATTTTTCGACATCAAAGCGCTGACAAGTTTGACAAGTTCACTATAGTAATTAGAATAAATCCAAGGCCACACGCACAGCAGCATTGTTTTATCAGTTTATCAGTCGAAAAAAAAGACTTCATTTTTAGGCCACATATCACAGAAACATGCATCCCTTACATTGTCAACTTTATATAATTAATGCACAGCTCGTTTTGCACAATCTGTCTGCATTAAATACGGAAAGAATTATTCACAGTTGTTATATAAACACAAGGGTTTTAGGTAAATATATGTTTTTTATGAACTTACTTTGTTTCAAAAAAGAAAAAAATAGTTTGGTAAAATGATCAATTTTGTGCTTTCATTTTCTCAACACATGTATTTCAACAACGTGCCAGCGAATTTTGATAACCATATTTGTGTTTACAAAGGAGATACACAACTAACAAGTGGTTGTTTTTATAAAATTAATCACGGTTATGTGCCTTTTGATTTTAAGAACTGTTCATTTCTTTAAAACAAACCCTGGTACCTTTTTGCTGTAGAGAAATTTAAAGTAATACAGTTTATATTTCATCAACTCGGATGATTTGTTTTGGAGAAATATATCTATGCGAAGAGATTAAGAGCAGGTACCTATTGTTTGTAATCAGGATCTAAAGGTTTACACGGTCCATTGACTACCATACTAGCATTAAAAGTATAGTATTAATTTTTCAGATCGTTTTGGAGTTAGATCTACTAAATCTGGGTATATGAGGGACAACAAATATGTCCACTCAGATGTCCCCAGATGTCAAAATCAACAAGATTATTCAAATTTTGTGGTGAGATTTCCTTAATATGACAAGGGGGGTGAAAGGGTAATACTGCGAAATGCCTATTTGATAAATTAGTTTGCATGCATTGCATTCGTTCCCAAAAGTCCCCTTTTGTGCAATAGTTAATCATGGGTACATGTTTTCCTGAAACCCATTTGGTGTATCTCATCAGACAAATATAAGTTATAACAATGACGACATGAACATTATGTGCCGTTTATCACGGAATAAAAAAGCGACCATATTTTTTATGTACTATACGACGTAAGCTTCGCACAGGTAAACAATCAAGTACAGCAGTCAGCCTGTGATACCCAGTTCCAGGTGTAGAAGGAAATCAGAACATCTTTTAACTTATCTTCGTCCAAGATGGATTCTGTTGCATGTGGCCCAGGGAACTGCATTCAGCAGAGTAGCCTGACACCCAGCAATGTTGTTGTGATGCCTAGTACAATGGAGCTATATTTAACGATATAAATGTGAACCTTATGAGCATTCGTTTATGAATTTTCACTCTTGTAACTGTCCCATGCATAGCCAGGGAAATTCCGTTAAAATAAAAAAATATATATATGGAAAAGAAGAGTAACATTTGGTATGACCATGATAGTACTGTCAATTTTACGTCTGCACACCAACATGACCCATGTTCATAGTGTATGAAACCTTTGAGGTGAAATGGATAGGACCCACCGCACTGTCAGAAGAGTTTATACTGCAAAAGTACCTATCATCATACAAGAAACATCGTTTGCTGACCCTTACCGAATCTGGTTGCCAATAGGCTGTCAACAGGCTAGTAACAGGCTGTTACCAGGTGGGCAGCAGGCTGGCAATCCTTTTTTGACCATATTTTTATGGCTGACAAATGGCTGGCGACATATTTCAATGGCTGTCAACAGGCTGGCACATTTTTTATACAAAAGTATGGGCTGCCAATAGACTGGCAAGGGGCTGTCAATTGGCTGGCGACATACAAACTCTACTTTTTTTTGGCAAAACACTAGCTGGCAACTGGTTGGCGACATCTGAACTTAGAAAAATTAAAGGAACGTGTGGCTGGTAACTAGCTGGCGACATCTGAACTTAGACAAATAAAAAAAGGTAGCAAGTAACTGTCCAGCGACACTGAGACTTTAAAAAATCAAAGAATACCACTAAAAGCAGAGCTTACTGACTTCTTAGCATACTTTGTTCTTCTAGGAGGGAAAATGGCAGTCATGCTTGTATAATTTTGTCCGATCTCTTAATTTTGTGGGAAGAGAGGTTTGCTCCTGAGTCTTCAACGCAAAAGGTGATCGAGTAGACTTATGATAATGCTAAGGCAGGGTTTGCCAGATTGTAAGTATAGGACATTATATATAAAGAAACTTTTTTTTTTAATTTTTAAGTTGTATCCTTTCAAACATTCCTTTGACTTCCAGCAGTTAATATATGCCTCATAATTCTGGTCACAGGATAGGAATGTGGGGTCAGTTTCAAGAAAATGTCATTTTAGTATTTTAGATCATCACCCAAAATCACTGATAACAGATTTGAACCGTGTAACACTAGAAATACCCAACTCCAGTCCTTAATTATTACATGCCCCAGCTATTACAAAATATATGCACATTGCATGTTTAACACAAAACAAAAACAGCTGACCTGATTAATTGAAGCACCCAAGTGTCGCCATCCTTAAGCCAGCCTGTTGACAACCTATTATTAGTCTATTTGCAGCCTGTTACCAGCCCTTATAAGAGACTACCAAGACCCTGCAAATATGCTGCCAACAGGCTGGGATCAGGCTGGTGACGCATAGCATTTTCAGTATATATACCAGGGATAGCTTAGCTGCCAACAGGCTGGCGCCATTACCCCAATGACTGCCAACGTGCTGACAACGGTATACCTACAAAAGCATTTAGCCTAATTGAAGGTAGCTACAGGGACAATGTAGCAGGCACCAGGCTGGTAATGAATGATGCAAAATATATATGCATGTATGCAAGCCACGTGTACATGGTAAGAGGCTGGTGATAGTTTTCATTTGATAATGTGGCGGTATGCTGGCAGCCTTGAAACTCAGATTTGTATAGCAAAATTTGATGCCCAATTTCAACTTATGGCAGCCACCAGCCTGTTGACAGCCTGTTGCCAGCCTATTGGCAGCCTGTTGCCAGCCTCGCCAAGTGGCTACCAATAGGATGTCAACAGGCTGCCAATACGGTGTTAAGAGGCTTTCAACAGGGTGGCAAAAGAAGGCACTTTTGTAAGGGTAATGACAGAACATGCTTAACTAGTAATAACAAGTAAAGACTGCATTATTTCGAACACAAATTCGGAAAAAAAATAATAATATGGCAAAACAACAATTGTCAATAAAGGTGTGAACACGTTGTAAGCCTTTTTTGCTTCTTTTTTCCTTTAGATTCTACTTCAGTTGAATTGCACAAACGTCAAACTACCTAAAACATCACAATTATATCAAAGAACTGACTCAATGCAAATCACACCTGAAGTGTACTTATCAAAAGTACAGGCCCATACCCAGCTATGCCGAAAGACGTTTGAAGAAGTGAGAATGACAAATGCAAAATTCCTACTGCATGGATCTGCAGGCATGACGCCTGCAGAATATTGTAATATGAGATTCCAAAATGTGCATTGTAATATGGCATCCAATGTAAAAAACACACATTTGATATGTATCTTACCTTTTTCCTAAAAGGAGAAGGAGACAACAATAATAAAACCTAGATCTTAAGACCAACAGGTGGTATTGAAAGTACTTTAAGCTACATACACAAATTAAGTGATATATATATATATATATATAGTGTTGATATGACACTCGCGCATAACTACCTCCATTGAACCATTCTTTTTTTTTTAAGATTGGGGATTTGGTCTAGTGGATATGAGGGTTTCGCATTTCAGCTAGGCGACTGGTGCCAAAGGTAGTAGGTTCGAGTTCCGCTCGTTCCGATCATAAAATATATATTTTTCGCATTTTCTTCATGCTAGTGGATTTAAGTCCCCGATACTGGAAATAAATGCCGATTCAGTAAATATACTACATAGACGTGTTGATGTGGCACTCACATAGCTACCTCCATTGAACCATTATTAAAAGATTCTGGAAATAAATGCCGATTCAGTAAATATACTACATAGACGTGTTGATATTGCACTTACATAGCTACCTCCATTGAACCATTCTTTTTTAAGAATGGGGATTTGGTCGAGTGGACATGTGCGTTTCCCATTTCAGCTAGGCAACTAGTGGTAAAGGTTGCACACTCGAGTCCCGCCCGTTCCGAACATTATATTTATATATATATATACATATATATATATATATATATATATATATATATATATATATATATATATATATATATATATGTATATATATATATATATATATATATATATATATGATCCTGCATTTTCTGTGTTTTAGGGTCTATGCACACAAAATACTGAAAACCACTTAGAAAAAATATAAATCAAGCTTGGTGGACAATATATATACATAATGTGAGTTCCATCAAAAATCCTAGTTGACGTACAAATTCATTTTCCGAGTTCTTCATTCCAAGTAAATATTTCAAGTTGTACATTTCACAAGACATTTCATGGACTTTTGATCTGTAGATTTCTTTTTCACTTTTTCATTATCATCGCTTCTACAATTGAGATAAGTAGCATTGACTTATTTCATACTGAATTCAACACACACATATATATATATATATATATACATGTGTATATATATATATATATATATATATGTATATATATATATATACATATATATATGTGTGTGTCTGTCTGTCTGTCTGTGTCTGTGTCTGTGCATGTGTGTGTGTGTGTGTGTGTGTGTGTTTGTGTGTGTGTGTGTGTGTGAATTTGTTTTGTGGAGTAAGACATTTTTATACAGATGCTAAAATCTTTTCCCTTTAGATTAATTTTATTTGATCAACTGGAAGATGTACTCCTTCTCGATAAGCCGTGGATAATTTCAAAAAAAAAAAAAAAATACTGAACTAAAGCTTGAAAAAGGTTTAAAATATGAAGTGAACGGGCTTATGTGACTTTTAGAATTTAACTTCAGTGTAGATTGATGAATCGGACAGAAGTTAGATGCCAATGGACAATTTATTTATAAAGTGTAGATTCTAACATCTTGTCAGGTTTAAAAATGAGATTCTCAAAACATTTCTAGTTTAGTCTCTGACTAGTGGCCTGTGTCTGTGGTCATGTTTTAGGAAAACCTTATTATCTTCATGGACATTTCATGTTCATAGGTCTGGGATTCAGACTAGCTTAATTTTCATCTCCCATACCCTATTGAAAGTCGTCTATGCAAGGACGTCGTTGCGCTTGTGCGACCCGCCATGTTCTGTATCACTGGCCATACGGCATGCTTTCTTGTCATGAAATCGTACGCGAATTATCACTTCATATGAAACAGATATACCATTTATACGCAAATACATCCATAACCTTACACATTTGATATCGATGTATTTTCATGGCACATGTTCATATATACTGACAGTACAATTAACAAATTCTCCCTTCAGTTGCATAAAAGTTCTACCTATATTGATCGATCGAATGAATTGTCGAGATTTTGTAAGATCTCTATTAAGAACAGTCATAGAATGAAGTATGCGCTCAGCAATGGAAGTTTAGAAACACAAGGCTGTCAAGGATCCAAGGTAGGTGAGATTTCCCATTTTCATACAAAAATTAAAATAAGTACGCATAATTTTCTGTCGGTCCCTTGACACTTTGGAAATTCATTGTTTTCAATTAAATGTTCCTGATGCAGTCTGATCCACAATCTTCCTATTCTAAATTCTGATATCGAATATAATTCGTGCTGCTTGCTGTGGGCACAACGGTTTCGTTCAGGCAGAGAAAATATATACATACATACATACATACATACATACATACATACATACATACATACATACATACATACATGCATACATACATACATACATACATACATACATACATACATACATACATTACATACATACATTTGTCTGTGTGTGAAAAGAGACAATGTTTTATCAAACATTCTTTCTTTTTCATACACTATCGCCATATATTTTTGTCGTCGATAGATGGTGTAAACTTTGTTCTGCTCATTTTCTACAGATGAAGGTGCAAAAATAGAGGGCACCATGTATATATATATGATAACTTGAAGATCATAAAAAATCTCTATGAAATACATGGAACATGCGTTTGCTATGTAGATCTAGATCACTTAGATGTAATTATAAACATGTGCAGAATGAGCAATAAAGTAATTCTGATCGTTAGACCGTATCATCTGGTCAGACAACACAGATATTTTCATCTTGGGTCTTTCCGTTGGCCAAGAATGCAAGAAAGTGTATTCTTCCGTACTGTCAAGAACGGTAAGGTGACTTTAATCCCCAGAGGAAGTGAAATAGCCATGATTTAGCCAGGACACGGGCTTGGGAAATGATGTCTCTATTATGAAAAGGATAGGGACCAACCATTAGAATCTTGGGGGGGGGGGGGGGGCATTTGTTTTCCTTGCCAGGCGGGCATCGGGAGTGGCAGAGGGGGGGGGGGGGGCAGACCCCTTCCTGCCCTTGCCTTTTTTTTTTGTAAATGCCTGTAGAGGCTGAAAATGCCGTCCAGATCGAGTCAGTGGACATTGTCCTTAGATTGCGTATATGTTGCCTAACAATACGCTCTATTGCATTGGTTCATATCATGCAGTTAGAGACGACCAGCGCTCTGCAGGGCGTAGCCGTGGAAGCCTGGGTAGCGCGACGGACGTCAAGTCAATAAATTATTTGAAAAGTAAGTTATAAGATGAATAATTATCAATCCTAAATGATTATCATAGCGATAGGCCTACATAGACTGCAGGTAACTCTTTTGTGTTTCCGTAGATATTATCTAAATTCATAGCTCACAGAGTACATACCGATATGGTTAACTTTCGTGAAGCACTGAATGAAGCCATAGACATATCGGTAGTAAAGCCATACGCCCATTATAATAACTGGGCTTATATACGCCAAGGCAGAGGAAAACTTATGTCAACTTTTGTGTTCATCTATTACAAATCTTAATCTAAGTTAGGCCTGTGGCTTAGCCTTCTGAAGCCGCGATAGTCTGTTTTACGTTAAAATTCCCGACACGAATGTAAGACGCTTTGAGAAAAAATTCACTTCGGCCTTTTCAAAAAGTCTGAAGGATGTCTCCTTGCGTAAGTAGCTTATCCTTCTTTTTTAGACCTTGTAGATCGATCAGCAATATCATGATATGATCATATGAATTTACACCAAAATAGTTTCTAAATTTCAATTAAAATATGTATAATCACTCCAAGGACCAATGGAGTATCACCTGGCGTCTACTACTGGATTTAATTTTATCGCTTGGCTAAGTAAGCCAGGCGATACTTAAACTGAGCTGCTTCTCTTTTTTAATTAGAAATTTTAAAAGTTAGCTTTTCTTCAAGAACTTCACTTTCCGAAAAAAGTATGAAAGTGACTGGAAATACTTGCATAGAAAGATCTGTTACTTTATAATAAATGAAGTTTTAAACCTGTTAATGCAGGCATATTATTTGTTTTCTTCTACCTATATTTATTTTCTTTCTTAACTCTTTCATTGCTGTAAGCGACTTTATTCGCACTAAGTCTTATATTTGAATCACTATACTTAAATGATATTCAAATACCTGAAGCAAAGCTCTTTCATTGGGGCACAAACACGGCTAGACTTTAGATAATAGAGTAACGACGAATCTGTGGAGCCCAGTTTAATGAAGTTTGCATCCCTCAAAAATCCAAATAGTCCTGAAAATGCTCTTGAAAAAGCAGTTGGAAATGCCAGAAAAACGCATCTGAGAGCATCAAATTTGAAAACAAAAATTTCGGGGGGGGGGGGGGGGGACCCCCGAGTTCATGCCTCGGCACTCGCATTCGGGCTTCGCCCTGAAGTCGCTGCCCCCCCCCCCCCAAAAAAAAGCAAAAACAAAAAAAGCAAAAAAAAAACTGGATCCGCCCCTGCTTGCAAAAGTAAATATTATGTACTGTTTAGAGTAAAAAGAGTACGATTCAATTAGCAATGTTGAAAACTCTTGGTAGCTAATATTACCATTCAAATATTCCGTATAAGTTAGCTAGAACTCTGATATACTGTGTGCGTTCCAATACAATGACTTTGGTGCAAGGCTCACATTTTCTGTTCACTTATATTAAGCATTTTCTGGCAACATATGCACACTGCTTGAATGAACTTCACAGGTACTTTTAACTTCTCGTTGCTGAATTCAAGCTTGAGTCATGTTTTCCTCAGTAACCTCAGTGCAATGGACGCAGAGTGCTCCTAGGAAAGCTAGAGATTATGACTATAGAATCATAATATTGATGGGAATGAGATCAACGATGGTTACCTTTAGTGCTGAAAGAGGTAACAGTACATAAATTGGAATATCGTAATCATAATATACGTTCATTAAATACTCTCTCTCTCTCTCGCTCTCTCTCTCTCTCTCTCTCTCTCTCTCTCTCTCTCTCTCTCTCTCTCTCTCTCTCTCTCTCTCTCTCTCTCTCTCTCTCTCTGTCGCTCTCTCTCTCTAACCCTTGAAGTGCTTAATTTGAGACTGAGACAATGGGTTTACTCTGGGCACTTCTTGTGCTGTGGCTCAAGAAGTGCCCAGAGGAAACCTATTGGTCTGGGTCAAATTTTCTGGTTAAACTTCTGAATTAAAGCTAGGCTTGCAGGTACTTGAATGAAAGGTCGCTTCATGAGGAACTTGAATCTAAAGTCATGGCTGAAGATTGTATCCCATTTTCATACAGTTGACCAGATTTAACTATGCTGTGCAACATATATAAAACTGGGGCTGTCGGAACATTTTCTGTTTTCTTTCTTCTCTCATGTCTACCCCAGAATAGCTAGTCATAAACTTGGGTCGTTTTGCAGGGTTTCTAGGGTAGGAACATTGGACTTTCAGTGACAAAATAGGTAGAACCTCCAAATGGAGCCTTATTTTGTCATAACCTGTGAGCTTCCGCGGGTTTCGGCGGCCTTGGTCCCTTGGACCCTCAAATGACTTCTTTTTTGGAACCTCTGTGTTCTAAAATGATTCTTTCGATGTTATGTTTCTTACACAATGGTAGCTTAAATATATGCATCCATGGATTTCAGTATTAAAAAAATAAAAAAGATGAAGAAGAAGTACTGTGACGTAGGGTGGCAAAAAAACGATGTGCTGTGATGGGCATCTGAAAAAAAAATTGTTTTACTAAAATGCATAGCCCCCCCTCCCTTAAGATTTTGATGGTTCATCGCTTACCTACTTTAAAAAGTAGAAGTAAACCATAATGAAGTAATATCCAAAACAAAATACATTAATATTTCAAATGAAAAGAAGAATGGAAAAAAATTAAAGCATGTGTACTTTGTTTACATCTGTTACGATATAACCGGTTATAACAGCAACATTGAACTTTTCATGCATTTGTCATTTTACCTCAACCTTCACCTTGACCTTGTAGTCAACATGATGAAGGCGCTGGATAATCCCACTGGAGCCCGAAAGTTTACTGTTTTGCAGCAAACTATCAAATTTGTATAGTAGTGTGTGAATTAAAAAAGGCATAGGCCTACAGCCAGCAATAAAAACATGGTTGCATCATGCGTCAGGGAAACTACTGCGTACACTTTAAGCCTACATAGCTCGTCCAGGGGCTTTACTCAGAACTCTACTTGCTGACACTGTCTCTACCCCGCCACTGGTACAAGAACTGCATGTGCTTGTACAGGCTACACTCTGAATTTATTTTGCAAGGCAAAGGCTTGGATGTTCATTAAACCATACCGACTTGGTATCTGCTACCTGCTGAGACATTCAAACGGTATCTCTCGATTCAGGAAAACCATTTCACTGCGAATTAAGTTGTGATTTCGGTGCTGCACAAGATGTAAGATAGCCGGCATCTTGTCTTTCTAAGACTGCTTGCAGTTTCATCTTAAAATAAGACGAATCTTGCACTTAGATTTTTGATGAATACGGCTTACACTTGACATTAAATTTTGCGCTTAGAATAAGTCAAATCTGGTGGTGAGTAAGTTTTATGAATACGGCCCCAGGTCCCAACATGGAAACCTCCATGGTTCCACCATTACATGATGCTCAGTTCACCCAGGGACGTGCTATCTGTAGCAAGTCCCTGGTTAACCATAAATATGTTACTCGACGCTGTCACTTGCGCCTGACTGGCAGTTGTACGTTGTGTTTGCCCCGGAACTCAACTCATGGCACCTAAAGGTATACATGATCTTTCCAACACTTATAGAACCCATTGGAAAATGGCATGTGATGCCAATTTGCAGAAGAATTTGCTATGCAGGGTTTTTTTTTTTTTTTTTTCTTTAATTTTTTTTTTTTTTTTTTTTTGTGTTGCTTTGTCATCGTTGGGGCAGATCAGACTGACGGTGAGTTGCTGCATAGCCATAGGCGTACTATCTTGTATGGTACGTCCATGGCTGCTCTGACCGCGCTCCAATAACGGGCGTAGCCCAATACAGTTACCTTCTCGTAATCGTATGTACACGACGGTGAAAATACCTGCTTGTTTTGACAGAAATCAAGTAGGTAGTTATATCCTGTTGAATACAACTGCTGACCAAGTAATTGCTTAAACCTGGGATGTTTACTTAGGATTATCATCGCCAATTGGCGTCCTCACGCACATAAAGGTGCATTGGTGTGTAATTATGGCCTGCAGTTGTTGCTTGCATATTGTGAGTCGCGAAGGCATTGACAGTTGACGTCCCAGATATGATCACTAATGTTCTAGGTTGAGTCTCTCAAGATGAACAGACTTGGAGCGAAAAAAAACCAGGAAAGGTAGCCATTTTCTCAAAATTCATTTTTGGTTTAGACTTCCGCGATGACCTGAGGTGGCAGAGCTCATGTTATGTCGTACTTTCTGATAAAGATTCCTTTTTTCCAGGTTCGTGTTCTGTTTGAATTGCAACATCAAAAATGGCAATACATCAGCAACTAAATTCTCAGCAACATTGCCATAAAAACTACAGCAGGTGTGGGGGTGGAGGGGTGGGCACACATCAGCGCGCGCACAGAAGGGGGAAAACACTGAACACCTTCTATCTTACAGTCATTTGAGTTTTTACATTTGTTTCTGCAACCTCATAAACAATAAATGGAACATGTACTTAAGCAATATTCATTCATGGCTACTGTTTTCAAAACTTCGCAGTATTCATGCCAGCTAGGTGTCTACTACTTTTGTAAACTTTACTACATGTGCTCAATTTTAGTTGCTCAGTAACTTTATTTTGGTGGAGCCAACTGGCTTCTATTGCTGTAAAGTTAACTATGTGTTGTTCGTTTTTAACCCAGCCGACTTGTCAGTTAAGTGAGCTTTTTTAGAGGCTTGGTCCTCCAGTCGTCGTCCACCCACTATTCAAGTTTTCGACTTCTTCTCCAAAACCTGCCCACGGATTCCCTTCAAACTTGGAAGGGATCTATCTTGGGTGGGTGTCTGCCAGGTTTGTTGAAATGGTCAAGCACCAGATTTTTTAATTATTAATTTAATGAAATTCCTTGCTCATTTTTGCACAAATTTTGCAAGAATCTTTGTACCCGCTCACCCCATTGCTTTAACTGGTATCACACATGAACAATCCTTGTCTGTAATTTATTCACCAGGTGGTGTTGCAATTCTTTTTTCAATTCTTGAATGCCTTTTTTGTGTGTTTTTGCTAATTTCGATATCTGCATTAGAACTTTCACTCAGGTAAATCTTCAAAACTTGGTGGATATGTTCCTTATCAAAAGTCAAACAAAGTTGTTCTCTATGTGGCACTGCTGTGGATCCCGTAAATTTAACATTTTTTTTTTTAATTAAGGCACTTTTCAATAAATATACCCTTACTGTTGATTACTATGTATGTCAATGGGCATTTTGGACTTCCTAGCTGGTATTCGGTTTCGACTCATCACTATTATTGAAAATTGTTGTCCGCTTCTATTTTCATGGATCTTTTGTGTATTTTGTTAACATGTTTAACATTCGGGGATTTTAGCACATATTCCAGTGCAATAAGTGTTCCAAATGTAGTAGGACTGACGTTGTTCTCATAATTGTCTGATGAGTATAGTTTGTTATGGTTGAAGTCATGTCAGGTTGGCTCAAAGTGTTTAATGTGCAGCTGATACATGGTTACTTCAATAAATGAGTAAATTCTCTCTCTCTCTCTCTCTCTCTCTCTCTCTCTCTCTCTCTCTCTCTCTCTCTCTCTCTTTCTCTCTCTCTCTCTCTCTCTCTCTCTTTCTCTCTCTCTCTCTCTCTCTGTAATGTGCAGCTGATTCATATTAGAGAGTGTGATTACCATATCCAAACCGTAGTCCTAATGAAACAAATCCAAGTCAATTCCGACCAAAGGCAATGTTCCTTGGTATGTATAGCTGAAACATATAAATTTATAGTTCGTATTTACCCAAAAGAGACCAAAACGTAAGAGCAAAGGTCCATAGGGGGGAAAAAAACCTTATCTAGTTTTCACATGACAGAATGCAAAAAGTTTTGTTTGAAATTATAGGCCTATTTCAGTAAATTGGCTTGAACAGTTGTATCAATCATGCACATACAGGACCATACAATTTATGAAAAGGGACCAAAATTTGCATCACATCAGAGAATTTGTAAGCGGAGGTTCTTAACTTGTTGAAAATGTATATAAAATTCAGTATTTAAAAAGGTACTACTTGCAACCACCATCTCAACAATGATCATCATCCATATAAGTCCACAAAGTGACACCAACACCAACATCAATCCATCAGAAAATCCCTCTAGGCCTAAAATGACCATCAATAAGAATCTAAACAACATGATTATATAATTCGATGTGTTTTAGGCATGTAGTTAAAGATATGATGTTGTTTTAAAGGAGATAAACTAAGAGTATTTCAAAAAGAAAAGTGTTTGAATTTCCAAATATAGTAAGTACATTGGTTCAAATGTTAAACATCAGCTAGAAGCAAGTGACATTAGGCCTCAAATCATTAAAACGTAGTCAAAAATGCATTACAATAGTCAAAATTTGTAAGGATAGCAGTCTCATTTCAAGTTGGTTTCCAGAAGTATTTTTGAAAGGACATTTAAATGTTCAAGATTGAAATGTTCCTAAAGGTAACTGTAAGTATATCTGTTTTCCTGTAACAGTTTTAAAGTTTTTCATTTATAATAAGACGTAGTTCAACTTGTCAGTCAGTTGATTTAGATGTTAATTATTTATACAAAAGAGAGACAGAGAAAGAGTACATTAAACATTTTGAGCCAACCTGACATGACCTTCATAATAACAAACTATATTCATCAGACAATTATAAAAAACAACATCAGTTTCACTACACTTGGAACACTTACTGCACTGCAATATGTGCAGAAAATGCCTGAATGTTCAAATTGTTACCAAATATATAAGGGTTCCATGAAAAGAGAAGTGGATAACAGTTTTCAATGATAGTGATGAGACCAAACCAAATACCAGTTTAACCTTGTCAGATTCAGGATCATTTACGAAATAGTAAGACATGCTAGTGTTCGTCGTCAGAAGGATCCATGACCAACAGTAATGAGATTTAAACGAATGAGAGTATCTTCTACCTGACTTGGAACAGGTTACCAACATACTGGTTACTTCAATAAATGGGTAAATTCTCTCTCTCTCTCTCTCTCTCTCTCTCTCTCTCTCTTACTCTCTCTCTCTCTCTCTCTCTCTCTCTCTTCATTAAACCTAACTCTTCCCTGATAAATGTGGTAAAAGTTTACAATAATTAGAACTGTTTTACATTTTTACCTTTTAAACTTTATAGACCCATGACATAGATATACATTATGCTTGGCTGACTGGCATATGACTTACAATGGCATACTATATTTTTTGAAACCTCAATTATTAACTTAATGAATGACTTATAAGATGACTTGTGAGACTCTATGCTTTCTTTAACATTTAAATTTCTTTTCAAAAATACTTGTGCAGACCACAGTTGAGATGTGACTGGTATGCTCACAATTTTTGGCTTTTGTGATGCAATGTGACTACTGTTCTTGAAATTTTTGACTGTTAATGTGCGTTTTGAGGCCTAATGTCACTTGTTACTGGCTGATGTTTGACATTTGAACCAGTATACTTGCAAATTCTGACACTGTATTGGATTATCACCACTATATTTGACCGTTCGAAAACTTCTTTTTGGAATACTCTTAGTTTATCTCCTTTAAAACAACATCATGCCTTTAGCTACGTGACTAAAACATACATTGATTGTACAATCATATTGTTTGGATTTTTGTTGATGTTAATTTTTTTTCTTTAAAGGAGTGATGTTGGTGTTTGTGTTACTTTGTGTACTTGTATGGACGATGATCATTGTTCACACGGTGGTCACAACTAGTACTTTTAAAATGCTGAATTTTTATTGGTATTTTCAACAAATTTGGAACCCGTGCTCGCAAATTATCTACTGTGTTGCAGATTTTGGTCCCTTTTCATGAATTGTACGGTCCTATAAGCACATGAATGATGCACCTGTTCAAGCCAATTTACTGAAATAGGCCTATAATTTTCAACCCCCCCCTTTTTTTTTTCATTTTTGCATGTTAAAACTAGACATGGCTTTTTTTACCCTATGGACCTTTACACGTACGTTTTGGACCTTTTGGGTACAGAAAAACTATAAATGTATGTGATTTAGCTATACATATTAAGGAACATTGCCTTTCGTCGCAATTGACTTGGATTTCTTTCATTAGGACTATGGTTTGGATTTGATAATGGCACTGTCCTATTTAGAAACCATCACCCAGATTGACTTCAATTTGGCAGCAATGTACCTTGTCTGAGTGTCTACCAGCTTTGTTCAAATAGACATGCTCCATTGATTTTTTTTTCGGGGGCAAACCTTAAAAATTTTATCATCAATGACCGCCCACTTATTTGCTATGACACCACACAGGAACACTCCTAAATACTCCTAGTTCTTAATTTGTTCACCAGTTGACACTGCAATGTTTTCTTATTTTTTAATGATTTTTAGCTCAGCTGACTTGTCAGTAGCTGACGTTATGGTCCTTCATCTGTGGTCTTTCATATTCAACATCTGGCTTGTTTTCTAAAACCTTCTGCCATATTCACTTTAAACGTGGTGGCAATGTACCTTGGGTAGGTCTCTGTCGAATTTGTCCAAATGATCACGGTCCATTAGTTTTTGGATTTTTTCTTACTCTCTAATTTTATTTTTGGTTCTTGTTTGGAGAAAATTTGTAAAAAAATCTTCTCCTTCAAAACTGCTCACCTCATTGCTGTGATATCACATAGGAGCACTTCAACTTTAACTTGTGTATTTGTCCACTTGGGGCATCTTGTGTGTGAGTGTGTGTGTGTGTGTGTGTGTGCGCGCGCGCTTTGCTATTTTCAACTTCTTTTCGAGAATCGTCACTCAGATTAAGCTGAAACTTGGTGCATATGTTTCTTGTGAAATGGTCTAAAAGTTGTACACTAGGTGGCCCTGCTGCGAATTCCTGAATTTCAACATTTTTTTTTTTACATGTGAGTACTTATCAGTAAATGCACCTGTCCTATTGATTACTATGCAAGCCAATGGGCATTCTTACGCTAATTCACATGTTTTATTTTTTCTCCAAAACCGCTGACCAGAGTGCCTTCAATTTGGCGGAAATACACCATAGGTGGGTCTCTACCAGATTTTTAAAAAGGTCCCGGTCCATTGATTTTGGAATCATTATGATTTATTTCTTTTTTGTTTGTTTGTTTGTTTGCTTGTTTGTTTGGTTGTTTGTTTTTTTTTTTTTGTCAAATCTTCAAAAAATCAACTTTGCTGAGCCCGCTTACCCGTTTGATTTGATATAACACATTGACACTCTTACAGACTCCTGGTTCACCAGGTGGCGCTGCAATTTTATTCTGTTATTAGTGTATTTTGGAGTTGTTGTTATTCTTTACTTTTCTAGAACTGTAACTCAGATTAAATTGAAAGCTGGTGGATATGTTTATTTTAGAAGGGTCTAAAAAACTTTGTCCAAAAGAGTTTTATACTGGATGAAACCACTGTGGATTCCTGGTTTTTAACGATTTTTTTTTTTTTTTTTTTTCTTTTTTTTGTAACCTCTCTCGGGTTAGAACCTCCGCCAATGTAGAAACTAACAAGCGTCATACCTTGCTAATATATGTGCCAACTGTGCACAGAAACAAAATCATTGGGACTGAACAACCGGAGCCAGAACGCCTTTGGAAATTATATATATATTTGTAATTGCATTAACCTGTTACCCTCTGTGCATACTTCTGGATTCAGAACATGTACGTTTCAAAGCTTATTTATTACTTTTCACGCGATTCGAAATAATTTGTAGTCAATATTTCACTTTATTTCAAGTGGCGGGTGATTAAATGCAAGACAAACGCTTCCATTGTATATGCCGTGAATACCAGGAAACCAGGTTCAGAACTACTTCTTATGGTGAAAATGACCGCCCTTTCTCCTACCAAGGCTTGTCAATGGAATAACTCTGTCGGACATTGACCTTGCGTCGTATATATCTCTAAAACTTCTAAGCCTTAACATCCTTGATTAAGTGGAAATTATCATTGTCTCAGAGTATATTATGCCACATAGACCCCCACCAACACAGAGAATTATTTATAGTTGAAACAAAGCAAGGTTTACATTGGCCGTTCCAGCATTTACTGAAACCTTGTCGAAGTGCACTTATTAACGTTTTTTATGTAGTTACATGTGCCTCGTATGATAATTTACTTTTGTTCATCCAAGCTATGTTTTGGTATGACATCCCCATCTGTTCCAAGTGGCCATGTACATGACATATATAATGACAGGTATGGAGCATCTGTGTCCTATGGACATTTTACTCAGTATTTCGTCTCTGCACCCGTCAAGCTGGAAGACAACGTTTCCAAACATAAAGTAAACAGTTGAATCATAAATTAAAGTATTTTCCTATGCATACATGCTTATAAAAGTTAGAAACCACACAGAAATTAAGAGAACATAATACTTTAACTGGATACATGTGGTAACATGACCTAGGATGATTCGTATAGATGCGCAGGTGGTCTGGCTTCTCTTCGACAAGCCTGGGGTACTGGAACGAAATACTTGTTTGTTTTTCATTAATTTCATAATATAGGGTCCACTTTCCATGATTTCCGTTCTCACAAACCCGTGCTGTCTCACCAGTGACATTACGTCCAATGAAAACACTACGAAACCCTCAATGTGTGCATCACACATCTTCTGTCCTGTTATTATACTCCATCATGTTTTATTTTAGCACTTTAGATCAATATCAGGTTCCCAAATAAATTGTGCTGAAATGATCGTACCATCTGACATGTCGCTTTCAATATCATTGTGTCATCAAAATCATCCAGTCACATGCCATAGCCTTTTTTGAATTACTTTTCGTATATGAAGCCCCCCGCCCCCCCCCCCCCTAAAAAGATGGCTGTCGAGCCATGACAATATTAACAGGTTGAACGAATCCGATACAAATCGGAGGTGGGTTTTTTTTTCCAGTCATATGATGTTTATCATGTGACGCATTGTCACATATTATACACCATAAACTGGCCCTGGTAGATATGTAGGGATACCGTGGCCCCAAATCATGACCATGTCCCTTTTGCGAAATATGCGCATGCTGAATATTACCATGTAGATTATGGATACATACGGATAAAAGCTCCCTCTGTGAAATGGCTGGGCCATTTTTTTAGGATTTAATACAAATGTTTATGGATGCAACCAAACTTGAAATTGTTACAGAAATAGTGATGCTTTTTAATTTTTTATTGTCATGTTTTTGTTCTCAAAACACACTGTCTGAAATGTTCCCAAACTTTGGATAAGTTGTACTGAAATTTCTATGCAAGAAACATTTACACTAAGTGGCGTTGCAACTTGTACAAGATTCTGTTACTATTAGAAGAGTACATGTTGACTATTTACACAGACAAGTGCATGAAAATAACATAAACGCATGCACACGCACTCACACGTACGTCAATATCCAAAACCTTTCCCTGCGCCCTTTCGTAACGTGGTGGCGATATACATGTAGTGGCTCGGTACTCTTCCTGTATGACAAACATGGTAATTTCAAACTATTGTGTACTTCGTTTTGACCCTAAGCCCGGATTTTTTTTTTTTTTTTTTTTTTTTTTTTTTATTGCCTCAACATCTCAGGCCTGAAATTATTTGGTCTGTGCATTCTGCTTTTTGTGTGAAATCATCTGTTAAAAACAGAATCACAGCAAATTCATAGTTGTTACGTATTTCTTTATGGTTTTTTGTTGATTTGATTTTATTATTTCGCAAAGCTGGTTGCATCATCGATACTTCATGAACAGAGATAAAAAAAAAAAGGCTCAATTACCATTTGTGAAGAGTAATGCAATATAACACAAAATGCATTCACTCCAGCAGTGAAATAAATGTTTTGTATTACCTTTAGCTCCGCCAGTGACCAGGCCTACTGTGAAGGGAAATCCTCTATCCTGCTTTGAACAAAAGAAACATGGGAGAAATCAAAGCAAATCTGTGGAACTATGCATATATATATATATATATATATATATATATATATATATATATATGTGTGTGTATAAATAGACCATGCCATAGGCATATCTTGCTTCAAGTCATATAATTCAGAAGAGTGGATGTTTATTCCAGTAACAGAGCAATGGATATATTCCACAACTTTCTATCGCAAAGCAATAACAAAGCATAGGAATGTCAGTGTAGATTCGCTATTCCATTATGTTGCTAATGAAGAACATACTGCCTTGCATCATGGATACAGCCATAAAGTCCATACTCATGAATAATTTTCAAAATACATAAAAGCAATCCTAATTGATCAATATTTGAAAACTTGCACCTTCATCAACGGTTAAGTTTGCGTTACCAGAAATCCCCACCGATATTTTTGAATAGCCCCTCAGATATTTTTTCAGTAAATACATATCTTGCTCTACACTGAACAAAAAGCCAAAAAAACAAAAACAAAAAAAAACAAAAACAAATAAAAAACAAAACAAAAACAAACAAAAAAAACAAAAAAAAAAACAAAAACAAAAAAAACAAACAAACAAAACGAAACTAAAAAAACCCCCAAAAATTCAAACAACAAAAAATATGTTTAGATGGCGTCACTACCAGTGGGCTTAGTCATTAAGCTGTGTTATCCTAGCTTTTTTGTGCAAACTGTTTTTGCTGATTTCAATGGGAGTTTTATTGTTGCATTGCCATTGCTGTCTGCACAAATCGTTAATCAGTGCTCTTAACTCGTACTCAAGTACAACATTGTTCATGCCAGATACAAATCATTCTGTCGAGTTGCTTCTTGCATCGTTTTTGCTCGCAAGAACGATACCCCACATAATGGTATTTGGGCATAATGCAGACGGTGAATGTGAGGATTATCAGTGATAACATTTGATTTGTCATTTTGGGGGGAATAGTGTGGTGGTCCTGAAAGGGCCTTTTTGTTTTGCTTCAAGGCTTGCCTTGGTGAGTTAGTAGTGAATGTTATGTATGCCTGCTGTTGGTAGTGCATGTGGAACTGTGTATCCTCCTGCCTACTTCATGCAGTGAAAGGCTTCTACCATTTCAAAAAACCCTTGCTTTATCAAACTGTGAAGTCTGTTTACAATGATGAGCATTTGGACATGTTGGAATTAAGGTGCATCAACCTGCTACAATTCAGCTCTTTTTAAATGTCTTTCGACACATCAGCTGCAGCCACAATGATTACCAAATAGTGAACTTTATCCCATTCCCAGGACATTTTTGCAAAGCACATAATTAAGCTAGAATTAGTGTTCCTTGATCACATTGCATGAAATTGGAGTGGTTCATCATATACTATTTAAACCATCGCATTTACCATGGTCCACCTCTAACCAATCAATAGAAACTTTCTCTTACTGAGCACTTTTGGAAGTATATATATATATATATATATATATATATATATATATATATATATATATATATATATATACTTGGTGATATGGCACTCGCACATAACTACCTCCATTGAACCATTATCTTATAGGAACGGGGATTTGGTAGAGTGGATATGTGCATTTCTCAATTCGGCTAGGCGACTGGTGCCAAAGGTTGCCGGTTCGAGTGCCGCTCGTTCCAAACATAAAATATATGTTTTCGGTATTTGCTTAATGATGGTGGATTTAAGTCCCCGATTGTGGAAATGAAAGCCGACTCAGTAAATATACTGCATAAACGTGTTGATATGGCCCTCGCACATAACTACCTTCATTGAACCATTCTTTTAAAGTAATGGGGATTTGGTCGAGTGTATGTGTGTGTTTCACATTTCAGCTAGCCGACCGATGTCAAAGGTTGCAGGTTCGAGTCCCGCTCGCTCCGAACATAATATATAAATATATATATATATATATATATATATATATATATGTGTGTGTGTGTGTGTGTGTGTGTGTGTGTGTGTGTTTGCGCTTGTATGTGCGTATGATATGCATGTCTCTTTGTATGTGTAAGTCTATAAAAGTATAGACATAATTAATCTTATAGTAAGCTTTGGTTAAAGAGGAATTCTGTTTATATATTTTGACCATCCATAATAATTTTCTCGGTATATACAGTGTGCCAGCCACTGTTTGTCTTCCTTCAGCTGAGGCACAATAAGATATATTTCATCGCAGGAAAAAACATGATTTTATTTGGCACGTGGCTCTTCCTGTGTATTTTTATACAAAACTCTCAAGCTGAAGGTAAGTTTAATGTACATATGTTCTTTAAAACAAAAGAAACAAAAAACATAACTTCCACAGTAATGGAATACTTAAATACTATGCGCACTTCTCTGCCAAGTAGTTGCCAATCAAATATTAGCCAACAAAATATAAAAGAAAGACTGGGTAACATTTTTATTGGAGGTCAGCCACAGGCTACACGTACGACGGACCTGTGCTTAAAATTGTTGTATAAGATATTCCGAAATAAATAATCGCATGAGAACATTGCCCATTTGCGGGGCACCACCTATCCTAACAAGCTTTTTTTTTTTTTCATAGCTAGACGTAACAACACTTAATGCAACCAGTAAAGGCGATGAAATTGATGAATGGGCAGCTGTTTACTAAAGAATCATTGAAAATTGAATTACACATAATGCTCGTATTTCAGATTGTAAGACAACAGCTTCAGGTGAAAATTATGTGGGGAATATCAACATCACGAAATATGGCCAGCCATGCCAAAGGTGGGATACTAATACGCCCCATATCCCCATGTGTTGCACACCAAGTCAGTTTCCAGACAAAACATTAGCAGATGCGGCAAACTACTGTCGTAATCCACTTCCATCCCAAAGAAAAGAAGGACCTTGGTGCTACACGACTAATCCGACCCGTAGATGGGATTACTGTCGTATACCGCTGTGCAGTGAGATATAATTCATTCAATATTTTGATGAGTTTTATATATATATATATATATATATATATATATATATATGTGTGTGTGTGTGTGTGTGTGTGTTCTTATGTATAATGACTAGCTCCTTGAGCCTTGGAAGACGCGTCTCAAAAAAGGAAAAATACCTTATCAATTAGCCCACTGGGAATGCAATTGAATACAGTGACAGCATTGCGAAAAGGGCTAGGAACTTCTCTTTATTATTCATATCATATTATTCAGATACTCCAAAAGAAATTTGAGACCACGAGATTTTATATAGACTACTAATACATTACACACCATTTTTCATAATCATGAAACATATCAGCGTACATTATTAACACAACCTGTATTATTTCATCCATTATATCTTTGCCATGACGTGAACTGAAAGCAGTAATGTTGTATCCGATACTTACAATAACATCATGTTATTTCAACATCCTGTTCTTATTTCAGGAAAAATGTTTGCATTTGGCAATTTCGTTCCAGGTGGTTGGCCCTCAACTACCGGTACATTTTACAGTATTCCTATCCCATCTATGAGGTCCCCATTCAGTGGGAAGTTAGTAAAGTGGATATTTTGGACCAAGAGTGCTGGTTCTGTTTCATTTCAGCTATGGAGACCCATTAGATTAACAACAAATGGCAAATATTTGCTCATACATACAACAGAAACATTAACATTTAGGTGTCATGGCCGACATCGCTTTAAGATTAACTCATATGTTCATGTAAAAAAAGGAGATGTTATAGGGTATCGATGTATTAAAGGTACTCCAATACCCAGGGCACCCGCAGTTTGTCAAAAAGGGCAATTGCATCATCAGATTTACGACGCAAAAGATGTTTTAAATGTTGGGACCAAGGTTTATTTCACCTCACATGATGGGTGGGGAGCCTGCTCCAATCCTCCATTTTACATCCTGATAGAGCACAGCGGTAAGTTTATTACAGCTGCTTGTGCTGAAGATGTTAGTTATGAAGTTGTGTAATTTTACACATATTATGTAGCAGTTTGACAATGACATACCTATTTTTATTATCCTCTGACAAAACTGCAAAAATGATGCAATAAACGTCAAATTATGAGTATTGCCTATTCATGAATTGCACAATTATTAATAAAGTGGAGGCACAGCATTGTTACAAAAGATTCGACCACGCATAAATGCTGAAAAAGTGAAGAAATATGAGAAAATTGAAACATTTTTGGAATTAATTTCTCAGTAAAGGTGTCCATTGTTTTTAAAATGTAGGAGTCGTATTAGTATATCATTACATTTCTTCTTCTTCTTCTGCTAGTGCTATTTTTAATGTGGACAGTTGAAGTTGAGAAACATGTAAGTCAAAATAAATAAATTGTTATAGAATTGAAACATTTATTAGCCCCCAAATCCTTAAAAAGCAAAAAGCAAAAAGCAAAAACCTAAAAAGAAAAAAGAAAAAAACAAACAAACAAACAAAAAAAAAAAAAACAGAAAGAAAAAGAAAAAACACAAATAAACAGAAACATACAAACAAGCAAAAAAACAAAACAAAACAAAACAAAACAAAACAAAACAAAAACAAGCAAAAATAACTTTAAAAAAACACATCACCATTTGGAATGGGTTGCAAAGAGAAAAATTTTAAAATCATGAATTGGTATCGAGGCCTCGGTTCAACAGAGTGCAACCAAATATAATAACACCATATATTTACACCTATATGAAACTGACGTGTAACTCATGTGCACAGCCATATCAAGCACGCTTATGAGCTGCATATACTGGACAATACAATGTGCCCAGTTCAATATAATACGTGGTATTAAATAGAGAAATACGGGACATTGAACAAAGGCGATGATCATAGATTTCATACACACATTTGTAAATTATTCAAAAAGGTGTACACATACATATTGAATTTGCGATAGAGTGATACATATTTCACGTCGAAATAGCTTATTTGAATTTATATAATTAAAAATATAACTGGTGCAAAAAGTGCAAGAATTGCTATGGCTTTGCATAGGAAATATTTTTGAATGAGGCTTATTCTGTTGATACTGTGAACACAGCTGCGAGCAATGATAAATGAAAATAGAATGGCTTTGACCTGAGCTAAGGTGCTGAGCTGAGGTTATGGGATGATGTGTAGGCCATCGTCCGCATGTTGAAAGTTCACAATTTCGATTTCTACGAAACCATCCATCTGATCCTCCTCAAACCTGGTGGGATTCAACATTTAGTGGACCTTTACCATACTCGTTCAATATTTCACGCTCCATAGTTAGATCTGGAAGCCCTTTTTTCCGTTCAAGTTTCCTTTTCTTTTTCTTTAGCTCTACACGACCTTTTTGTGTGCTGTTATTTTTGACTTTTCTTCAATTGTGCTCGAAATTAGTAAAAACTGTACATGGTTAAAGGATCAAACAGATGTCTTCACTATTCGGTGATTTCTCGTATACACGATTTTAACATTTTTCAAATGTAATTATAATTATGCATACATTTCTATTGATAAGTGTGCAAGTCAAAGGGGACTCCAATGCGTGTTCATTTTTTTCGTCTTGTTCTCCAAAACTCTCAACCAAATCCTCCCTTAACTTGGGTATAAACTACCCTGGGTGGTTTTGGAATCCAAGTCCTTGATTTGTTCAACTGTTAATCCTGCACTTGTTACTTTATTTTTAAAATAGTTTTGCGTGTGTTTTCACTATTTTCAAATTTTTTCTCCAAATACGTATTTGAGATTGTGCTGAAACATATAGAAATGTACGCTGTGGCGGATCACGCATGGCTGTTCATCTGGTACTAATGCTTCAGGGAACTGATTGTTATTTTTTTTTTTTAATTCGGGTGCACATCTGTTAACGCATAAGCTCGTATTAATAACAATTCCGGCAATTTGGTTTAAAATGGCAAATCCTATTTTTATCTTCTTCTCCAAATCCGTCATGCAGGCTTGAAACTTGCGTATGTAACTAAGACAGGTATCTACTTAGTTTAAGTGGGCTTACTACTATGATCACAATCATCATCATTGTCGTCGTCCTCGTCATAATTATCATATTTGGGGAAGGGTACAAAATCATTTTAAATCCTTTGAAACATTAGGCCAAAACCTTTCAAATTACACAGTAACAAGTCTAGATGCCGGTGGATGGTAATTTTCTGCTAAGGATCTGTCCTATCATTCTTATTTTTTGTCTGTTGTGGTAGTGTTGACTCCTCCTCTTCCTCGACGTGCACCAGCTGGGATCTCTTTATACTTAAAATAAAATCACTCAATCTATACCAAATGTCTTCATTATGATGAATTACTGTTGTTTGCTGATTTCTGACATTTTGTTTAAATAAGGTCATGATTAGCCACTGTGCAGGTTAACATGGCTACCATTAAGATGTTAGTACACATACATGTAGTCTAGCTGTACCGCTGTAAACTAGGTCAACTTCATACATGTTGGAGATGGGGAGTCGCTATTATTTTCGTTCAGTGATCCTGCTCTAGTAGGTTGTGTTATGTTTAAAATTGTCCTTATTCAAAAGCCGTAAAGCAGTTTCTTTTATAAAGCCTAGTGTCTAAATAGCACTACAACAATTCAGGGTATCCAAGGAACTGGTTGGGACTTGTTTGGGCTGATTGCATGAAGGTCAATTTAGTATGGGCTGTTCACACAGCCTCCTGTGTCTGATTTTGTGATTGTGAATATTATAACTTTACATTAAAGACAACCTTTATTGCAATAGTGACATGATGTGTGTTTGGCGTCAATATCTGAAATGATATGACATAACATGTACCAACTTTACTGTACACCAGTCATATGTTATCTTCCGTTGTATGTTTCAGAAATTGTTACATTTGGAAGCTCTATAAAATCAGCTGGAACACTTGATTCAGGCCATCAATCTATTGTCATACCCAACCCTGAATGGAGATCCCCCGTTACAGGCCGGATAGTTGAATGGACACTTTACATTAGTGGCAACAATTCCATATCTCTTCAAATTTGGAGACGTGTAGCTAGCAAAAGCAAACCAAAATATACTTTAGTATGCGGGACCCCAAAAATATTGTTTAATGGGTCGAGAATATATCATATAAAAGCAGGAAATGGCACTAAATGCAAGATAGCTGAAGGCGATGTTTTGGGGATACGGTATTTTGTATATGGTGGCATTCCTTATGTGAAAAGAGAGTGTGGCAAGGAAGAAATACACAGTCTTGTCCATGTAATCAACCAGACAGACGACATACAAGCTGGGGTAACGCTAAATTTCAGTTCTATTGGCGAATGCAGGGACTATTCCTTGGCAGTCAATTTGGCAACAAATGGTAAGAGAATATATACATAGCGCTGCAAGAAAGTCTTGCATCGCACTCACTGGCAGGCCATTGTTAGGGCGACATGGCAGCACCACAATAAAAAAAAGCACCATATGCCGGGCACAGGATGCTATGAGCAGACCAGTGTGATTAAAATCAAATTTCCTTGAATGTTCTACCTATATAAATTCCTCAAGCAAAGATATTTCCAGGAGACCCACTGGGTGGGCCGGCACATGTCCACTCAAAAATGGGCTTACGACTTCCTGGTGTGACTGAAATGCCGTGAAGCCAGTCTAATGTAATATAATTGAATCAATTCATACATCATATGAATTACTATATAAGTAATGCAAGTATTTATCATTTAGTTTGACCATATATGTATAGATATGTTTGGTTTTGTGTGAAACAGAATCTGATACTTCTCAGCTATTTTAGTACTATTTTCTTCGAATGTACACAAATAGGTGTTAAAGTTTCTAACACCCTCAGGCCGCAGTAAAAAAATCATGATGCCATGTTTCACTCCGAATTAGCTAATATAAATTTTCGCACATGGGGCTCAGTTATATGTCCAAATGCTCTGTAATTTGACCTAATTTATGACATATCAATAGTAAGTGCTTATGCTAATAGATTTTTTTTATGTATTTGTAATCTGACTATGTTATAATAATTGATACGAATGACCTCGTTATCATTTTCTCTAATAGGAGCTAAGATATGACATGGAGTGTGTGCCTTAGGCTGGAATTATGATGTTATGGCTCAGGCATTTATGGCATACAGCCCCCCCCCCCCCCCAAAAAAAGGGAAAGTGTACTCATTTCAATATATCACGGCCATCTGCATTTGCTTTAAGGGACTTCTGCCCCGTCGCTTCCTGATGTCTCTGTGTCAACCAGCTTCACATCTGACCAGATGAAAAATGAACAGACTACTGATTCGTTACATGAGATTGAATGGAAACTGGGATTACATTTTGAGGAGAGGTGTAAGTAAAATAAATAAGCATAGAAAATTACTTTTGTATCTCTTATGTCTCCTATTTGGTAAAGTCAAAGACTAATGTGGGGGGATCTATTGCCTCAGAACTTTGGCCAATTAAAAGGAAAAAGGGCTAATGTTCCTGAAATATATATAAAACGTATTTTAAAGCATACAATTTTTATTTGTAATGCTATGTCTTTGCATCGAACTGGTGATGTCACAGGGGAAAAGAAAATGTTTGAGATATTTCTTCAACAGCATGCCAAAGATCATATTATGAGATTAACATTATAAGGTAAATATTTAATGACAAGAAATGTGTTGATTTACTGCTAATTATATATATATATGCATGCATTATATCATTCCCAGATGTAGGATTTATATATTTCATTCCCAGAGTTGATATAAATGTCACTTCAGGAGATAAGATATGCCCTTGTGAGGGTAACTATTTTTAAAGAACTTCTCAGTATATATCTAGCCTTAAAAAAAAATAAAATAAAAAAAAAATAAAAAAACGAAGCGTGTATTTGTAAGTCGATCCTCGCATTGAATCTATTCATGCTTGAAACTTGCGACAGAAATCATTGATTCAATTTGCAGTTTGATTCACAATGTGTTGAACGATACTTTTTATTAGTAGGATGCCATTGCCTGATCAATCTGACAAAATGATTTGCCCTGAAAATGTCTCATGAAATATTATAACCCCCACCTTTGAACCAAATACTGCAGCAAGGGATCAAATGGAAAGGACTTCATGGAATTGTACCCAAAGTGGATTTTAAATCAAAGCAAGGGAACCCATAAATCAGCAGCTGACCAGATCTAGGAACATGGACGCTTTCGTGTAATAGGAATACCCTTTTTGTTTTACTTGGAGTTTCCTCTAGCTGGAAATTGAACAATTTGAACTTGATCAATTTATGAGATAATTACTTGAATATAAACAACGATGTATATACTTTGTTTATCAGCGTCTGGCAATATATGGACGTAATAGAAACAGTTGTGAAGCAACTTGGTGTTTGATTACAAACATAAAGCAAAATGTGTGCTTAACTGGTGCTCAAATGAGGTAAACAGTCAGCTTGTACCAGCCTCATGTAAAGAGAATCCTTTCGGTATCCTCTCTTGTACATGAAATACAAAGATGCAAAGATGCAGTGCTCCCCCAGGCGTTTCTATCTCATATATATTATATATATATATATATATATATATATATATATATATATATATATATATATATATATATATATATATATATATATATATATATAGATATATAGATAGATAGATAGATAGATAGATAGATAGATAGATAGATAGATAGATAGACAGATAGACAGATAGATATACAGACACGGTTTACCAAGGTGTCTATTTATTCTTTTAAAAACGTAAATATACATAAATTAATCCTCTACTTCAAAAGCAGGCGATAGGTCTTCCACATATTTTAAATGAAAACAGTGTCGTCAAAATAACCCTTTGTTCTTTTGATTTTTGTGGCTCAAAAGGCTTGTGGGTGGTTTATTAACATTGGTAAAATATGTCTGTGAAGACAGTCTCATGAAACACTATGGCCAACTGAATGTCACATATTTTCTTAACATTTTTATACAGGTAAAGCATTTAACCTTGCGAATGAAAAACCTGCATACCAGAAAACTACAAACCTAGCATTTGTGGCAAACCGAGCAGTGGATGGTATCTTAGATGTCAATCTTCTCAGGAGTAGTTGCTCGCAAACCCTGGAATCTCACCCAGATCCTTGGTGGGCCGTTGATCTGCAGGGGATTTATTACATTGAGACAGTACGAATCCTAAACCGAGGAGACTGCTGTGGTAATTGACTATTTCATTAAACATCTCATTGACTGGACCTGAAAGAGGTAGGACAAAACAGTTAAGTTTGATAAAGTGACACCGTATATGGTTGGTTGGTTGCCCAAGTATAATGTGAGTGCTTTCAGATGTACCATAGGTCTGCAAAGTTAATGTTCAATATCCTGGTGTGCATTTGTAGCGTGGAATGCAGCTTTGCAGCAGCGAAGTCGGAATGAAAGTCACGCTGTAGGCCATACGGTGTATTCATGATACGACCGATACTAGTCATGCAGAGGTACTGATTGTAACTTTGCTCATTATAATATTTAGAAAACGGGCTTTAAACCAGACTTCAGTGTTTGAATACTGAAATGAAATTTTTCACATTAATAAATGTATCTCTGAAGTTTATCATGTAAAATGACGTGATGCAAGATATGATCAGTTTTTCGTCGCAATACACATATAGGTAAACCTGCAATATAACCCATAACACAGCAGAATACCATTGCATGGTTCTGACATTTAATATGTCTAAAGTTAATTTCAAAACTACTTGATTAGCCGCCATTTTTGCGTTACTGTCCATATCCTACTAATAGAGAAATAGCTGTCTGAGCAACTTAGAGATAGTCTGATTAACTAACTAAATTTTGTTTCTATGCGACAGTCATTTTACAACAAATCACATCTTTTAAGGTACTTGCAATTAATTTCGACCCATCTTTACTTTAACGAGAGGTTTGTCTTATTAATTTGATGCATATCTTTATTTCAATTTAGTTATTTTTGAACATTTGAATACATCTTTATCCCAATTTAATATATTTTGAATTCTAGAAATGCACATTTTAGGAAGAATGTCCCAGTCAGCCTTATTTTCGTTTATAACGGGCTATACTGAGACAGTTTCCATTGATCATAGTGTGATATTTTGGTATATAAATATATATATATATATATATATATATATATACACACATATATATATATATATACATATATATATTTTTATGGACTTAACCTTATTGTTTTGCTTTGGAAAGGTTACTGTACTCATTGAATGTGTGCAGAGTACCTGAGTTGGCCTGTTTTGTTGGGGTGACTCTGATGATGTTATATACAACTATAATAAAAAAAGAATGGTGACCTGTATTCACAGGTTTCAGTGAATTGGCATGTGTGACTAGGTCGAATATTATACATTACTGGTGAGAATTCCAGGCTAGATCTGTAAAACAGTGCCTTTTTTATCCGCAGGATTTATATACAGAATATTAAATGTTGGAATATCTAGCTAAGTGTATTATTTCATTTACCTACTTTGTACTGATTTTGGATTGTAAACATGTTACTATTGTTAAATTCATATCATTATTGTCATTAATTGCTGAGTTCTTCTGTGATCTAAAATATATTTAGACGGTCAGCATCGTAACAATGTATAAAATTACATAAATGTATTCACACACATTTATGTATGTATGTATGTATGTATGTATGTATGTATGTATGTATGTATGTATGTATGTATGCATGTATGTATGTATGTATATATATGTATATGTATATATATACATATATATATATGTATATTTATTTATATATATAATCCTATTATTTCCTCTAGAGCAATAAAAAAACTCAAATCGTTCCATTATTTCAAAAGTGAAAAGTTTTTTAAGAAATAATCTTTTAATTTGGGCACATTTCCCTTTTTATTTTTCAAAAGAGTTACTGGAAAAGGCTCTCCAAAAATGCTGAAATTGAAGGCAAGGAAAAAGAATTCAGTTATCTTTTTATTAATTTTCCTTTTTTCTTCTTTTTTGGTCTAAATCCATAAATGTTACAATTGGCGGTATTGTGATGATCTTTCATGTCGCAGTCGTTAATTTTGTGCTGAAAACATTTTCTTGCGAATATATAAACATAAATGTATTCGCAAGAAAGGGTAAGGCTCCGAAACATGTTGAGTAGCTACCCGCTGAAGACCCTTTTATTTATTTGGGCTAATACAGCCTATGTAAAAATTTTACAGAGGAACGTGTGCACTATGGATAATAGTACTTCTATGTATATATGTTAGACAGGGACAGGTTAGCTTATTGAGAGTAAAGAGTTCGGACTGCAGAATAGGGTAATGACTACTAGGAAGTGGTTTTGCACAAAAATACAAAAATACAATATTCATATATATATATATATATATATATATATATATATATATATATATAATTATATATGTGTGTGTGTATATAATATATGTATTATATATATACATGTACATATATATATATATATATATATATATATATATATATATACGTGTGTGTGTGTGTGTGTGTGTGTGTGTGTAGTCACAATCGTGTTTATACATCTATTCACATTATGCTTTCTTGCAGGTGAAAAACTCCACGACTTCGACGTTTGGATAAGTAAATTGTTTGATCCCCTGAGATTTTCTCTTGAATATGCAGTCCACTTTGCGCGATATAATGGGGTTGTTGCAAATGGAAAGTGGGTGACTCTGGTCTCAGCCAATGAAAGTTCAGGAAGATACATCATGATTCAAATCCTTGGAACCAGTGAAACACTCAGCTTGTGTGAAGTTGAAGTTTTCAAAGCAAGTAAGTTTAGATACTGATGACGGAATTTTGCGTACTCACGATTGCACATTCTCCAAACCTGCACATTAAGTGCGTTTTTGCATGAAGTATCACCAAATAATTTATTCTTCATTAGGCTTTACTCTGTTTGACATGGTACAGCCGTGTGAGCATAAATTGTGCTGCTTGTAGCTTTTTCAGATTTTCTACAAAAACACGATGCTGTGAAATTAAGCATTGCGTCTTGCATTTGAAACAATTAGTTGTCAAACATTTTGTCTCAATAACAGTGAAGTTGACCATTTTCGCTTTTCGTGGTGTGGCAACAGCCTTATTTAAGATGTCACCATGTTCAAGACTGGAGACTGTATCTGATTTGGTAATGAAAACTGGGCTGAAAATACCAAAACGTATACTAACTGACAACAGCATAATAGCTGTTACTTCAGATTGTTACAATTTATTTTAGACCCATGACAACAGTAAATCTATTGTTTTATGAGGCTTCAGATATTAAGTTTGCTGTAGGGAGCCATGGATCAGTCTGAAACAAATGAACATGCGTCAAACTACCACTTTGTAGATGTGTTCATTATCAGAATGTTGCGTTTTTTTAATCCAAAAAAATAAATGAAATTTCTGGTTTGGTAACACTACAATATTAAACCACTTGAACTATAAGCTCTTGACATATGCTTGCTACAAACCTCGCATATCAAGATTGTTTCGAAAGTTAATAAAGTAACATATAACATGTGACTGAACATGCGACGCTACACTGGATCGTCAATAATGCTTCTTAGAACAGAAATGCACCGAACCGAAGTTTATTTCACATATAAATATAAGGCTTTGTGCACAATCCATGCTAGATATGCTGGTTTGGATGTATTTATCCAGTAATAGTTTATATTGTCAGCTTCAATAAGTTGAATAGGCATATGATTAATACAACCAAGCTTCAATTGGCTTTAATGAGCCCTGAGATGATAGTTAGTTATCACTTACCGATATATTTCAACTAATACCCTTATCCAGTTGTGCATTATAGACCAACTATATGCACGTAATTTTCTGAAAAAGATTTATCTTTTTCATTCGGAATAGGTATCGCATCAGTTAATTTCCTGTTTTAGAATTCTTAAAACTGCCAAATTTGGTTCGAGTAGATTATACTAAGGGTTCCATGTGCAAAATAACTTTTGAAGGTTCAAATTTGTTCATCAGGGATATATTATTTTGCATCTATTTAAGGATTTTTCAATTTTTGTACGTATGGTTAATGCACACATTCCCGTTGATTACAAAGCAAGTGAATGGGGATTGTAATGATAGGTCACAATTTTCCTTCTCCAAAACTGTCAATCCAATTCACTTCAAACTTTCTAAGGTTGCAACTTGGGTGGATGTCTACCAATATTGTTCAAATGGTCATGCTGTAATGGATTTTGAGTTTTTTTATGTAGTGTTATTGTATTCGTTTCTTTTGGAGAGGTTCATTTTGCGGCAAAATATTTTCTTTTTTAAAATCTTCCCTGAAAGAGAAAATCCCATTGCTTCAAGATTTGGGGAATATCTGTTAATCCCTAGATATTCGATCGTTCACCTCGTGCCGCTGTGATGTTTTGTTCATATCTTTACGATTTTGTGTGCATGTGTCATATTTTCAACATATGATCCAGAAGTGTGACATATATTTGGCTCCAACTCGACGGAAATGTACCTTTTTAAAGGTGATGATCTTCTCCATCTCTGATTTGCAATGGATTTTTAAAATTTGGGTAATTGTCGCTTCATGCATACATAATTTTGCATTGACTATAATTCAAGTAAATATGGATTGCAATAGGAAGGAACAGCTTTGACTTCTTCTCCAGCACCGTTGGCCAGGTTCACCTCAAAATTTGCGGGATGTACTTGAGGTAAATCTTTATCGACTGTGTGCCAATGGTCAGGCTCAAGTGGGGTATTTTTTTTTATTCTGTATTAAATAGTTTAGGGGCTTTTTAGGCAAAATCTTGAAAAAAATATTTCTCAGAAACTGCAAAGCCATTTGCTTTGAAATTGCAAAGGGAAACCTCTGAGGTTTCCAAACCTTCAACATTCTCCACAGGTGGCGCTGTGATTTACAACCTTTATGTGTTTTCACGTTTTTGGACTTTTGCTCCAATCTGTAAGTTGAATCCCCGTTCGTTATCTCCACTAAATGTGTTCACTACATGGAGGTGCTGTCCTTTTCTGATCTGTAACAAATTTTGAAAATTAAAAAGTTGTTTACGGATAGGTTCATGTTTGCAAGTATGATGATGGTCTTATACATAAGTGTCCTTTCAGACATGCGTCCCTTAATGCTTAATTGCTCAGTACTTTCTTGTGTTAAGGGTGTATCTTGGTATTTTCTGCAAACCTGTTTTCTTACCTTGATATCTATAAATTTGATAAATATCAGTTTTTATGACTTCTGTAGTGGCAAGACAAGTTAATTTTTATGTAAATTTTGACATATATATATATATATATATATATATACATATATATATATATACATATATATATATATATATATATATATATATATATATATATATATATATATATATATATATATATATATATATATATATATATACATATGCAAACTTGTTGATTTTTCTTCCTTGCAGTGAATATTTTTGTTTTTCTACCCCTAGCACTGGAGAGTTAATGGACTATTGGGTACTATGGGGCCATGTGTGTGATATTTGAAGCTCATAGAACCACTTCGGTCTGTGCATGTCAGCAGACCACAGGACTGTGAGAGTCATCTTGTTTGTTTCTTTCCGAGTGTTCCTACAAAGTAACCATATAATCGTTAGGGCGTTGTAAATATGGGCAGAGCATGACCATTTGCACAGACGCGGTAAACCTCCACACTAAGAGAATTCCTGCAGTTTTTGATGGGTATGTCCTCCACTTTATGAGGAGAGTACATGGAGTTCATGGCAACAGATGGGTAAGGAATGGGTCTCATATAAGCTCCATTGGATTACAAGTCGGATGTTCTGACAATATATATTTGCTTGATAATATATATGGTTGCATACAGCAGTTTAAGTGAGACTACTGTACGGAATTAATGTTATGGTATCGGTACACTTATTGACGTGGCAAAATAAGGTTTTGACTCTTCCAAGAACTTCCATTGCTTTGCTGCAGTGTAGTTTAGCAGCATTTGAAAAGAATCATCTGCTTTTCTAAAGCTTTCTATGCCACACATGCGTGTGTACTTTTGAAAATCCTTGTGTAGACTTAAAGTTTTATGCTATTGATTCATGGAATAAACACCTGATGGTTTTACTGTAAAAATTGACTGAATGGCATTCGGGTTTTAAGTATTCAATATTAAGTTTGCAAAATGTGGGCATATAATGTGAGTTAATGCCATTTTGATGGACCGATACATTGGGGATTTTGGTTGGATCATAGCAGTAAAGTTTAATTTAAACATAGTTATTTCACACTGGATAGCCCAATAGTACACAAATCGACTAATCGAGTGGTTCTCCCGACACGGAGACACACAATGTATATACAAGACACACAGAACAATACAACATACAGAAGAGCTATGCAGGTAACAATAGAGAGACTAGGAGCTCTGAAAAGCCACTTACAATAGCATGTGTATACATATATGAATATATATATATATAGTTATGTGTGTATATATATATATATAGATATGTGTGTATATATATATATATATATATATATATATATATGTGTGTATATATATACATATATATATATATATATATATATATATATATATATATATATATATATATATATATATATATATATATATATATATATATATATGTATAAATGTTATGAATATATGTTCAATTTGAGTAAATTCACACTTTTGTCCCAAATTACCCATGCCCCAGGTGGCGGGCTGAAGCAGAAGTAATTACCCGACTTTTAACTGAAGACTGCTGGACGCGGCCAAAACAAAATGGTGGCATGCACACACTGGCACTGTGGCACCATTGCACCCAGCAGCTCAGGCGTTCCTTTACCGCCTTGTCACTGTCCATCCCCTGCAGTATGTACAGTACTAACATAACCAGCCAAAATCAGTTACCTGGAACATACATTCATCCACGTATGTACATTAGACACTATAAGTATGACAAATTGAATAATTGAGCATATTAACTACAGGTATACGTGGTCAAATTATACATAACATATTACCTCAAATCAATGTCATTTATCCTAGACATGAGAAAAGTCAGTAAAGCTAGGTTTCCATGTGCGTGTATTGCGCATTGTGTACAACGTATTGCGTAGTTTGGGGTGCGTATTTCATATACCATATTCCATGTATCCACAAACCAGGCGTATACTGTACGTATGTATGTTTTTACTTTGGTAGGATTTGGCGCCATTTTGTGTATGTTACGCGCGTCTACCCTTCGTGATGCGTACAAAATCGCTACACAGAACGATAGAGACGCACAGGCAACACGCAGTACGCACTACGCATGCATGGAAATGGGGTAGTTAATTTTAAGTCAATCAATTATTACACACTACGCAGTACGCAATACGCACACATGGAAACCCAGCTTTACATGAGGAAGTGTCTAGTACGCACGATATAGTCTTGCATGGCCTTGAGAATTAAAATACTACAATCAACAGAAAGTTCCTTACTCCAAGAAAGGAAGATATTAGCAAATCTGCCACTGGCCACATGTAGAATAAAGTTTGGATAGACCCCATGAGCTATTCGTGGGACCATGGAACATAAAAGTTTGTTTCTTTCTTATACATACTGAGGACAGTAGAGGCAGTAATGTTTAAAGTCTTCGGTTGGGTTTCTGTATCCATTTATATATATATATATATATATATATATATATATATATATATATATATATATATATATATATATATATATATATATATATATATATATATAAAAGGCCCCGAAACGTGTTTAGTAGTTACCTGCTGAAGACCCTTTAATTTATTATTTGGGCTAATACAGCCTATGTCAAAATTTTACAGAGGAACGTGTGCAATATGGAAAATAGTACTTCTATGTATATAGATTAGACAGGGACAGGTTAGCTTATGGAGAGTAAAGAGTTCGGACTGCAGAATAGGGTAATGACTATGAGGGAGTGGTTTTGGACAAAAGGACACAAATATATATACATATACATATATATATATATATATATATATATATGTATATATATATATATATATATATATATATATGTACATATATATATATATATGTATGTGTATATATATATATATATATATATATATATATATATATATATATATATATATATATATATACATGAATACAGTAACTTCAATATGTTCAATGGCTTTTATTTAAACATTAATTGAATTGTGGATTATTTGGTGATTTTTCTGTTACATTTAACTTATAATGCAATAATGTGTAATGTATTGTTTATCATTTAACTAGCCATTTAGATGGTCGTAATGTACAATGTAATGTAACGTCTCAGGGTAATTACATATAAATATATATATGTGTGTGTGTATATATATATATATCTATATATATATATATATATATATATATATATATATATATATATATATATATATATATATATATTCCAACATGTGCAATTACATGCGTGTCTTGCTTTTTTATGTTTTCTTACATATTTACACTGAGGCTTCGGTACATTCTCCATACATCCCACCTTAGTTAAGACGACTGGACTTCATTTTCGATTATTTATATCTTACCCATAAAAATAAAGTTTGAAAAAAACAACTGAAATCTTCCATAAAACCTTTTGTACTTTACCTTTATACAAAGAACCTTTTCATGGACTAGTGTTGCAGTACTGTATCATGAAATATTGCACTCAACAAGCTCAGATATTTACTGTACAACAGATGGAACGGAAGTTAAGTTGACCTCTTAAATATCCTTTTCCTGCACACTTATATTCCTATCCTTTGATTTCAGACATAGTGATAGAGTGGCCAATGGTTTCACTACATGTGGAGCTTGAGTTGCCTCTCTAATAAAATTTTAACCTCCTTTTATCGCCATTCTTGAACTTAATAATAGACATTAGTGTGCTTAAAAGCTACGTATAGAATAAAATATTACCTGAAAAAAGCATGAAAGTCTCTTCGGAGAAAAGTGTTGGAAACATGTTTGGAGCACAACATAACAAAGGTAAACACAGATGTATATAGAAGTAAGCAGGTCTTGTAGAATAATAAGTAAACAAAATAAGTGGAAAGGGTATTATTCTTTAAAGACTAGGTAAGTGAAGGTTTTATGTATGGAAAGAACATTATGGGCGATGGGAATATAGTGATTATGGAAGAGTAGATACAAACAATGTGGACATTGCCGAACAAGCAACTTTAATATAATGTTGAAAAAAATGCAATTACATCTCAGTGGAAACGACAAAGGGGAACGCAATATGACAATGAAACATCTTGGGTTAATGTCAGAAATACTGTTATGCTTTATATTGGTGTTAACATTTCGTGAAAAAACATGCAAAACATGCCTATTTGCATCGTGTGACGAAACGTTATGGACTAGAAAATAGGATAATATACGTGGGGACATCGCCAGCCAGGTAACTCTAACACAATTTGGTAATAAATGCAATTAAGCTTCAGGAGGAAAGACCAAGATGAACGCAGTATGACAATAAATGACATGGTATACTTCAGAAAAACAGAATTGACCATCAAAACAATTTTTAAATTATAGAAATGAGCTAAAAAAAAAAAAAAAAAAGAAAAAAAGGAGGCAAATTTAATATGTAAACGAATGGTGACGATCTGATTTCCATCGCAGCCTCATTTTGGTATCTGCCACCAGAGGGTAGTAGTGTTCCAAATGTGTCAGGGGCTTTTAAATAGGTTGTATACCATTTGAAAGTACAAGTGATATCAGACAGACCTGTTCAGTGAAAGATCTCACACAATATATGGCCTACAAGAATAATTTTACAAACATGCAAAATGCTCAAGATCATTGATATCAGTCCTCAAACTGAAAGAATTATGCATTTCCTCTTATATCTAAATTCAAACTTTCTTAGAGAAGCTGTTATTAGTAGACGCAAACAGGAGAATAAAGCTCACAGAAAAAAATCTGAGTGATGAATAAAGGGTAGAAACCAATATAAAAATAGATTATACCTATCACCAGAATATCAATTTGAGAGCTGTCGTGGCGTAGTGGGTACATTCCGGCTTTATGTGCAGGGGGTCTCGGGTTCAATCCCGGCCCAATCCAAGAGACTTGTCTCTGGTTCACAATTATACCAATGGTCCATGACTGGTTTATCAAAAGCCATGGTATGTGTTTACCTGTCTATGGGAAATGCATATAAAAGACCCCTTGCTGTTTATCAAGAAGAGTAGCTGCGTTAGCGGCGGCAGCAGGTTTCTCTCTGTAGAGAGGACCCCACTGGAAATAAGTCAAATCGACTTTCGTGGGTTATCCTTGCACCGTAGGTGCTAAATGACACATAAACATATCTGCATTGCAAGTTTTAGCATGTCATCGAAGGTAATAAGCACGCTGGTCTGCACCCGTTTTGTTTTGCAACATTTTTCGTTTTTCTATGGAAGTGATAATTCACTATGAACAAATTAGTAACAAAATCAGTAACCATTAAATAAAAATCTTCTTAGTGGCTCTTTTTTACATATACATATGTCTATACATATTTTCTGCATATGGTTCCCGTATCCCGTACATCTTTACATCATGATCCACCTGTTTTTATCCCCTATAAACCAATCTGTCAATTGATATAATTCCACCTTTTCTTTCAATTAGTGAATGTGCAGTATGATGTTGATTATGTGCACAAAATGTTTTCTGGCTCTGCCCCACAGCAATCTCGAAGCACGGTGCACAATGGTCAGAAAAGCACATAAGGATATGTATGTCCATATGGGATCAACACTAGAAATGAGTCAATGAATTAAATCATACCGGTTATGCACCATTCAAGCATGTCAGGATTTTTTCATAATAATACATCTTTTAAGATATGGTTCCCTGTGGAAACTCACAAACATTGTCTCCATACATCTGCTGTTGAAATTGGGACACTTACCTTACCTTTATGACATTTTGCTTCATATGTCTATCTATCTATCTATCTATCTATCTATCTATCTATCTATCTATCTATCTATCTATCTATCTATCTATCTATCTATCTATCTATCTATCTATCTATCTATCTACTGTTTGTCTGTCTGTCTGTCTGTCTGTTTATCTATCTATCTGTCTGTCTGTCGACTACCTGTGTCTGTCTGTTTATCTATCTATCTGTCTGTCTCTATATCTTCGTAGAGAGGACTTAAAATAATCTTGCTTCTGTCCTTAGTTTACTGGTCAGGCTTACAGCATTTTGATACTGATTTACTGCAAAGATTCAGTTTCTGACTCCACGTTAGCAAGCTTCTTTATCACTGTCTTTTTAATTATGTTGGAGATGCGCACTTTATTTTTCGTGTCATTGGATCTTTTTATTCCGCTTCACTTTGCTTTCCTCCAGTTTCGATTAGGTGTTGAGCCCCAAATTGAATTGCATATTGGTGATAATTCCCAGGTTAAGATGAACGACGGTTCACGGGTCATCCTTCTTTAACACATGTCGCTGTGTTGTTTCAAGTTTCACATTTATGTAAATATGGAGATAAATAGCCGGAAAACTGTAAACTGTTTAAGACCGGGTGACACAACTTCATGTCCATTCTGGTTACTCTCGTTTGCCTGTATTCTATTGCTTTCTAATATCTGTATTACTTTGAGAAATATTGATATATGCGTTACTGATTTGTGCAAAGTTTTACACTCGTTATAACACCACACAGTCCATATTCCTTTCTGTTATTCACAACTGCCCCATGTGCCCTTCAATACCCAAATCGCATAGAAAGGCTGGATAAACTTATTAAGGAAAACAGAGTGGGTGGTCCATAGAGATATACAAATCAAAGAGTAAATCTACAAACACCTATACGAGAAAAGAGAGTGGATGCTAAATAAAGATTTTATTAAAATATGGCTGGGACAAAGCTTACAATAGCCTGTGAATATGGAAGGAACTAAAACTATTGCCCGAATTCGGGAAGGAACAAAAGTAAGTCACATGATCATTGCCATTTTTCAGTTTTGTCTGCCTGATAGCCTTCCAGAATGGCAAGACCGTAAGGTACCCAGTTCCATTTTTTAAATGGGGGTTTCCAATGCGTCATAGTACTGTACCAAATACAAAATAGATTCTGTACATGCATTTCATGATAGACCCATCGAACATCAGAAGAACCTGAAAATGGAGGGAGTGAAACTCTACGGGCCAGTCACATGAGCAATTTTTATGCACTTTGGATATGTGCATTCTTGCTACAATTGCTGGCTATAGCAAGTTAACAAAGCATGACACTGTTAGAAAATAACATATTTCATCATTATTCCTAGACACCATATCAATTTTGGATCTGTAATTGACAAAAAGTGCTTATTCCATATATTATTTTTATTCATATATCAACTTGCATTACAGGCATTGAACGCATGGACACAGTACATGCCAGTAAAATGAAAAATGCAGCATTTAGCCAAAACGAATTAAAGGGCATATATGTAAAACTCAGGTCCAGTGTTTGCATGCATAGCTTCCAAATTTTCCGGGGCTTCTGAATCGGTTGTACCATCACAGTTCCCTACAATTGGAAAACAATCAATATAAGGAAAAGGGTTGAAACAAAAATCGTTCTATGTGTACAAAGTTTTTGTCTCATTATGGGTTATTTCTTGTGTATTTTTTGTCTTTAGCATATAAATATGTTTACCAATGACATAAATTGGAGACAGAAAACACCTGGAATCATGATATTGTATTACCTCTTTAAATTTTCTCGACCAAAAGTGAAAAAGCAACAGAAAGAATATGTTATGCTGGAAAAAGGTTACTTATTATTTGTGTGTTTTAAGGTCTGCCATCCCTTGCTCCTATATGTCGTATTATGCAACACATAAACACTTTTCAAGTATAACGTATTAGCTGAAGCAAACTTGAAGACTCTTTTGGAAACAACCGTTGAAAACGCGGTTGGAGCAGAACATTACAAAGGTAAACACAGATGCAGATAGAAGTGACAGTGAAACCACATGCTAATTGTTTTTTTATTCCCTAGGGAAAAATCACGTATACTCCACACAGACCCAACTGCTGATAACTTTATATTTTACCATGAGAAGCATCAGTTCTAAAGTGCCAGTAAAAGCTATTTGGAATATCCTATCTTATATGCAGAGCATGTGGTCTAACTGTTCAATTTCTGATATGCAAACGTTAACACGGCCCAGCAAATTAAAACAGTGTGGAGTGATAATAGTATGTCATGTATGTTTGACAATTCAACTTAATCCGAGGGACATGATATATATGAAATGTTTAAAAATAATATGGAACATTATAGCTCCATTTGGATGGCAAATTAAGATGCAGTTTTATCAGATTAAAATTTACTATACTCCACGTTGCCGATTTGTATATCTAGACATCAAGGAAATATCAAAATATAATCAGAACGATAAATACTACCAAAAATATTGTGGACGATTAAAAAACTTAATTTTTCAGGCTAATTTGAATAAAATTCGTATAAAGTTTCAACGCAAGACCTTGTTTCATCCAGTTGGAAAGGTTTTATACAGATATGACATATCCACAATTAATAATGAGAGACCAGGAACATCAAACCACTTTCATTTACCAACTGGTTCAATTCAGTGCATAACTGCATGGTATCTCAGCAAGTATAACCATTTGCTTATTGAGTTTACAACACACTCAGGGTGGCGAATCCAGCAAAGCATTTATGGGTTTATGCATTCAGACCATTGCTCTTGTCTAGCATTTCACGATGGGTTGTTTGTGCAGTCCAAGACATTGTATCAGCTGAATTCTTCTCGAAGTATAAACTTTCACCATTTTTCTGCTCTGTACACATCTTCAGCTCATATCATATTATTCGAAGCACATTGCCCAGCAAAATATACTCCTGTAAGGTGTTTTGTATTCATAACGGGAACACATATCTCAGATATAGACAAAATTCACAGAGTTATTTTATCAAATCAAAGAACATTTATCAGAAATGTTTTTGCTAATACCAATGCAAGATCATCAATTTTACACTTCTGGGAATTCACAGCTCGTCAAGGCAACCACGTAAATTTCGTGCTTTCCAGATTACACTGGAGTGGTGATATTCTTGGGTTATGTAAACATGGAGGTATATACATACTTGATGTATCTCCAATGTCGAGTTGGACACACAGAACATTCACAACTATCGGGCCATATTGTGTTGCCTTTCATAATATATCAAAATCCCAAAAAGGACATAGCATCCCTGTGACGTCATCCTTTTCAAGCCTAGTTGTTTTTTATTATATATTTGAAATGCATGCAGTGTTAGCAGTTACAGTACAAGTTGACAATACCCTTTGTAAGGGTCTTCCAAATCCATGTTTGATTCCTAGAAAAATATGGAAAGATGACGAAATGCGTATTCGGCGACTCACAGACAGTTCCTTGCATATCACAATTATTAAGCCGCAATGCTATGTAATATCTGTCTACCCACATTCCCCACAAATGTGCCGTATTTTGTTTATTAACAAATCCTCGATGGATGAGGTACTGATTAAACTACATGAGAGTTCGAATTGTAAATCATTTTGTAGATGTCGTTCATTGTTACTCAAAAGTATCCGATTTGCAGAATGCCAGCCTCTACATCATGTAAATCGAATAACCGCACTCTGGATTTACCTGGGTCTCCTTTATCTAGGACATTCCTGTGAAATGTTTGACACCCATTTCATAGTGAAGTTTACTTTTGCCACTAGTTGTAAGTCTTATTTTATTAACACTAACATATACCATATGTCACCGTTAATGAGCGAATTGAACTGTATGAACATATTTGTCAGACAGGTTACTCACCTACTGTATGTATACATAGGATCAAACGTTTTATCATAGGACCCGACTGCAGAAATTTAAACCTTGCTCCTTTCATTTTGAGAATTGTTCCATTCAATATCCACAATTATACAGTGCGTGTTTGTTTTTTTCAAAAAAACGACGAAACATCTGTTATATTTGATGGAACAAATACATACCACTACAGACAGAATTCTAATGTTATCAAGTTTGAATCCCTCATTAAAAAGGTTTGGGAAGTACAAAATAAATCTTGTTTCAAATGGAAATTTACTCGCTGCAGTCCTAAAATGATATCTACGCCATATAAATTTGAAATTATTCAAACTAAAGGCCAGTGGTGCAAACGATGTGGTTACAATATGTCAATAAAATCCCTAAAAGGGTACTTTAGAGGTTACGAAAATATTCTTATAGGATCAACTTTGGCCAAAGGAGACTTTTTGCCATATGGAAGGCTGTCAGATGCTCAAGCTTCCTTGCTAGAAAATCTTCCGTTCAGCAGTTGGACTATCACTGGTGATACAATCTTTTCCTCTGCTGCCAGGAACATATTACCAATTTTTAGGTTTAACTTTGACATAAGGTGGAGTTGGTTTTATGCTCGTTATCGCTGCCACAGTGTCAAGCATGAAATGATATGTTTGGGCAAGGACACAGATTTTGCCTTTTTGGCAGCTAACTTTTTCATAAATATCATGAAATCTTCAATTCTATACCTGGGATTAATAGCTGTGCGAGTACGTGTACCATATTTCTTTTAATGTGTCCATCTAAGAGGTGACTCATTATGTTTTTGGATGCTGATCCGTTGTTCATCTGTGGTTCTCTCCATCCATCATTTGTTTATGAACCAAATAACCTTTAGAGGTACTACTTGTTTAAGACTCAAATTTACTTCATTGTATCAGGTCTAAACAGGTGTCTGGTTGTATCTGTTTATTGCATAATCACTGGGACTGAATACATAGTCCCAGTTTGTTTGTACCTCAGTCATATACTAGCAGGTGGTTCAACTTATGTGACCTACCCAGCTAAAAAGGAACACCCTAATTCAGGGGCAAGTCCAATTATTCTTATCTGAACTTGTTCTATACAGTTGAGTGATAAAGTTTGGTTTGATAGGTATCCTGTATTTATATTGAGGCCCTGCATTTATAAGCAAAACCTCACTTAATCAGCTAATTCATAATTTGCCACTTTCGTATTTATTCATTATTATGTGGGTTATTTCTTAATGGATACTTAGCTCAGACAAGCAGCCACTACACAGAGACAATGTACAGGTACACGCCCTAAAACATGTTCTGTGTAGCTAGCCACTCAAGACCCTTCATTTATTCGGGCTAACACAGTCTTTGTAAAATTTGTCCAGAAGAACGTGACAACAGCACTTCCATGCATATATAGGTTAGACAGTGACAGGTTAGCTTATGACGTGGAGAGAGTTCGGACTGATGAGTAGGGTAATGACTACCAGGATGTTGTCCTGGACGAAAAGACACAAATGCAATGGGTACCTTGGTACCATTTCTTTACTTGGTTATCTTGTGTCAAATGTGACCTCATTTTCACGGTCACAAAGATCTTTATAACTTCTAAACTTGGCACATCAATAAATTGTTTTTGTTGAAATGCAACTTGTTTGTACCTGCTATATTCCCTTTGTATTTCCTTTCGTTCACCCATTCAAATTATAAAAGAGGTTACTAAGGTGCTGTTGGCTCTTATCGCATGCCATCTTTACCTTATCCCATTAAAGTTAAAGTACCCTGGCATTCGGAATATCCACCATTTCTAATAAGTTACAATTAGTATCAAAATACATTGTGTCAGGGTTACGCCGATATACATATTAAGTGTTCATTATTATGTGCCCTGCTGACTATATTCTTATTTTGAAATGTAATTTTTCTTGTTTATACAGCTTGATTTCAATTTTTATCCATTAGACAGTCACAATATTGACTAAAGAAGGAAGATGAACAAGTACTTTAATGTTAAAATGAGACTAAAAATACGGAGTCCTGTGAAAAATGAATTAGGTACACATAAACAGCAGTAAGTGTAGGAATGATTGGTTTCAAATAATGGGTTTGAAATATATTTCTTGAATTTTCAGGGACATCAGCCACGATGGATAAATGGCAATCCAGTAACATTTACTGATTGGCAAGTCAATACAAACACTAAAAGGGAAGGCTACTTTAACTTGTTTCTGCAGAAGAACCAGGAATCACAAAATACAGCTCCTTATAATGCTGGCGTTAAAGTGCTTAAGGCACATGGCTGCGGAGCTATGATTATCAAGACAATATACGATAATTCAAACTGGGTACTAGTAAATTGTTCGATTCCTTGGCGAAATGCCCTTGTCATTTGTGAAAAACGTTTCGAGTTTAAAAGACATAATGTGCCAAATCATTCAGGATCTTTAACATTTTACAATAAGTACTGTCCAAAAGGTTGGAATATATTAACAGATAAATGCGTTCATCTACTTTTCCACAAAAAGCCAGCTAATATTACTATGTCAAAGCAAAGGTGCAGACAATTAAACGCAGGAAAAATTGGTAAAGTCCCGGGTAACCTGTTTACCCAGGCAAATAAAGTGAATCAGGAGCTATTCGTTAGCACATATAATGATGAATTGGAGAAAAAGTATATGTATCGGACATGTGATGTTCCTGTTTTATCAGCATACAAATCTATATTCACAGGGTCTGCAAACAGGTCGCAAAGAGAAATCTTTGACCTTTTTGACTCATGGGGCTGGTTTAATGTAAAGGCACGAGTGTGGGTACATGTAGGCTCTCTTTTAACTGTCGTGCAGCCAGAAATATTCACAATTTACAAAGTAGAGCCTGTCAGATATCTTCATTACACCCCATGTATTTTGGTCACAAACTATCAAAACATACTCCCTCTTTATGATTCGCTGGATAATAAGAGTGCAAACGAAGCACGTGGAGTGCTATGCGAATTCAAGGCATCCATTGTTACAAACAAGTGTGCACCATGGCAGTACAGATGCCAGGATGGTGTGTGCATACTACAACACCATATCTGTGATGGACACTCTGACTGCAATGAGTCTGTTTCCACCGGCAGTGACGAATTGAACTGCACTCCTACCTGCCTTGAATTTGGAACCATGGCTTTAACACCAGGTCAACAGAACTTTTCCTGTCCTGTTGGTCACGGCTTCTGTACATACATGTATTTTCAATGTGCAGTAAGTATCTGCATTCCGATTTCAAAGACTTGCGACGGCTATGCAGATTGTGAAGATGGATCTGATGAGTTTTGCAGAGTGAAACCTATTAATCTAAACAGACGTATTATAATGAATACGAGGAATCAAGTATACAATTATGGAGTAAATAAGTCGATCACAGAATTTCTATTTGGTAGACTCCATCCTGCCAGTTGTAGCGATGTTAATTGGTTACCTTGCTCTGACAGTCTCAACTCGCCATGTTTTCATAGGTCTGATGTATGTGTGTATGATACTTTATTTAGCAAAATGGTCTCCTGTGAAACAGGAGAACACCTTCAACACTGCTACAGAATACAGTGTGGCGGCATGTATAAATGTCCATTTTCTTACTGCATTCCGATCCCCAAAGTTTGCGACATTATCTGGGACTGTCCTGATGGTTTCGAAGAATTGAACTGTGTGGAATTATCATGCAAGTCATTGTTTCACTGCAAGCATGAGACAACATGTCTTCACCATAGGGACATATGTGATGGGCAAGTTCAATGCAAATACTCTTTTGACGATGAGCTCTTGTGTGACTTCATGTGCCCCGTTGCCTGTATTTGCGCCGGATATGCTGCCAATTGTTCAAAGAATTACAACAACACCATCCCACAGTTTCTGCACAACACCAGATCCTTAATTTTTAGTAACAATATGTTGACAATTTGGAGATATACTGTGGAGTCATACACATATGCATCTGCTTTAGACCTGAGTTGGAATTATTTAACAAGATTAGAACGTAACTCATTCATAATGTTTCCAGCTTTAAGGAGGTTAGATCTTAGTCACAACCACCTGGCAGTGTTCCACTATGGATGTTTTGTGGTATTAAAGAACCTATATTCTTTATCGTTGTCTGGAAATAAAATTACAAACATTAGATCATCATTCTGTTTAGGCCTGTCTAGTTTAACTCATTTACATTTAAGCCTTTCAGGCATTAAATTCATCGATAGTGGTGCATTTACGGAACCTAATATTTTGAACACCATTGACCTTTCCTTAAACACTCTCATTTACATCCATGAGGAATCCTTCGGGCCTGATAATGCTATTCAGAAAATAAATTTATCTGGTACACATATTGTAAACATTTGTCCCGGATTCTTTCAGCGTTTTAAATATCTTCTTGGTGTACATACCAGTCAGGAAGGTCTCTGCTGTATTCAATGGATAGCAGGCAAATGTTACATGCCCTCATCCAATGGCAATACATGCATGCCTTTAATCCCGGGGTTTGAACTAAAGATTTTCAATTGGGCTCTGTTAACGATCTGTGCTATATTCAACCTTCTGGTTTTTCTTAGTTTGATAAACAAAACTGCAAACAGAAACAGGCTGATGAAGATATACGTAGCATTATTTAATAGTTTAATATCAATTTACATGATAATAATTGGAGTGGGAGATTTAAAGTATGGCACATATTTTGCTATATTCAGACACGTGTGGTCTAATAGCATTCCTTGCAAAGCTGCTTCAATCCTGTCCATCATTTCTGTCTCTGGTTCAGGATATGTGATATCGCTTATCACATCAGATTACTTTATAAACTTGGTGCTAGTTTTTAGACTTAAACCAATAACAATCAAGTTCACAAAACAGTTAACAAGTCTTCTAACTCTATTGTTGTTATCTGTTAGCATTTCTGTCAGCTTGGGCTCCAAGGAAAAACCCACAAATTTCAGTGCATTGTGTTCTCTATTTTTCCTAGATGCCATTGGTTGTGAACTGGCACTGAAATATTTTTTAATATTTATGCAAGTAGTAGGGCTTGCTTGGACCGTCACGGGACATTTTGCGTGCATCTACACAATTGTAAAAAGCAAACAACAGTTTGCAAGAAGTGGAAAAACCAACACAGGTATATATTTGCTGATGCTAAATATAATCAGCTATTCTTCTTCAGGAATAGGGCTTCTCATTTCAGTTTTTGCGATACCAATACTATGCCACAATGTTCAAATTGCTGTCGTTATTTTTGTACTTCCATTTGGTGCTGTGATAAACCCAATATGTATGACATTTGTGACCAAGGAATTCAGATCATGGTTTCTGCCACCAGGTGAAAAACAGGACACAAAAATGACTGGTATCAATACAAGAAAACACTAAGTAACTATTTTCACCCCTAAAATGCATTACAGTTTAAAAACATACAATTGACAGAAACAGACATTAGCTTTTATGACACATCAATACAGTTAGAAGTGTTCAGTGTGTCACAAGAGTCTCCAAATGTTAGGAGGCACACTGAAGTAACAAAATTAAAGATCGTATCGTGCGGTGCACCTCGCCTTTATCTCTGAAGATACTGACAAACACAGACCTGTTGCCAATGACAATCTCAATCAATATCGTACATCGTACACAGGACACTTGATTTAACTTTTTTTCTCTTTTGGTTTGTTTGTTTGTTTGTTTTTTTTTTCTGTTTTTTTTTAATTGTAGTCTCATAGATTTGCAATAGTAATAGCCAAGGTTATATTTCTTTTTGCCCCAATGGCCTCCTGTCACTTAAATACGTTTTTTGTGGGGAAAGACCTGTACTGTCACCGAAATTAATTCCCGAGTTAGCTACTGACAGTGATTTTCCTCTCTCTCTAGGTAAATAGTCCAGCAGAAGTTTTGTGTTCACTTGACATTATTATATATGTATATATATATTTGTGGGGGTTTTTTTGTATTTTTTTATTTATTATTTTTTTTTTTTTTTTTTTTTTTTGGTTTTTGGTTTTTGTTTTTGTTTTTGTTTTGCCTGATTTCTGACTAAAGGGTCAGGAAATGCCAGGTGACATCTTGTCACCCTTGAACATTAAAAAATATTATTTTTTTCTTTTGTGTGTGTGTGTGTGTGTGTGTTTTATTTAGCCCTCCCCCTACCCCCATATTTGCTTATTTTTCACCACACACACTGACTATATATTCCAAAACAGTCATTGAAATTAATAAGTTGATGACCTTTTACCTCCAAATAGATTGCACAAAGAAGAATTACTTTTATGTCGTGATTTTGAAGTGACCTTGACCTTCACATGACCTTCACCTGTTAATTCTTCTATTAATTTGACATGGTTTTTGTTTTTTCCTGTTTTTGTACATGCATGTGGTATAGATGTAAAGAAATAGTACATGCAGCATTATTCTTGAAATTCTCTTTGACCTTGACCTTTGTCATTACCTTGATAGGCTTTCCGTCTTCAAAAGTTGTTATCCAGGTACTTATGAATTTTCATAATATGGCAAATCATGTTTGATTACTTTGCAGGTGCAAAGTTAGTGGCTGACAGAGAAGTTTGTTACTCTTAGGGGGTAGCAGTTGCAGTAGCCGATGAAGCAGTCCGTATTGTAAACATGCAGCATATACGTTTAGAGTACTGTCGAACTTCTGTTCACCCTCTGCACATAAAGTGCCGGAGAGTATTGTCGTCCCCTGTGTGAGCACATCTTAGTCTCTACGAAAATATTCCGTGACAATTCTAAAAGGGCTTTGTTAAATAATAATTGAGTGTCGACTTTGTGTGTTATGGCATAATGACGCGCGTGGTTGAAGCTGACAGCGTGGGCGTGGCGCACGCCTGACCCGCATTGCTTATATTTACATATCCCTCTTAATTTTCCTGCTAAATTACACGAAGGTTAGAAATTTAATACATATAATTAAGTGCAGCGACCAGAAACTGATTGGCCCAGCATGTTCAAGTGTCAAGTTCCGGAAACCCAGGTGGGCGTAGCTTACCGGAATGTGGGCGGGACATATGTGTTATGGTCCCATAACACACAAGGCGCCTGTGGTATGGTCTCATAACACACCAGGCTCTATCCTATACTTGCAAGTTTGAAAGTTAGATTGAATGTAAAAAAATATTCATAGTTGATCCTATATAACACGGTTTGTTTTGCAGTCTGTAGTGTGTTTTCCATTTTATACACAGGTAAAAAAGAAATTTTTTTTTGTTTAAGCTTTGATAAGATCTGTTTCTGTACATCCGTTAGACATTTTACATTTTCCACTTCAAAAAATCGTTGCAGGGAATGTTTGGATGTTCTGCAGGCTAGGTGGTTCTCTACCAACTTTGAGAAGGAGATGATGATGCAATTTTTGTGAATATTTTCACTTTGTTTGATTTTTTTTTAAATGTAATTTCTTCTCAAAAACTGCTAAGCCAATTACGTTGATTTTGAAGACACAGTCGCCTGAGATTATCTAATTCACAGTTTGAACATTATGTGGCGCTGCGTGTTTTTCCTATTTTGTATGAATTTCGTGTACTGATGTTATTTTTTCTTTATCTCCAGAATGGCTAAAAAGAATTGTTCACAGTTTTATCATGGGAAAAAGAAGCAAAAATCTATTTTTATTTCAAATTTTTAAGCGTTTTTTTCAAAAACAAAAAACCAACAGACAAACACCCCCCCACCCCCAAAAAGACCCAAAAATTTATTTTACTCATGCAGCACAGTGCATTTGGCTGATTGCTTCGATATTGAATACATTGCCACCTCGACATTCAATGATATTGACTTATTATTAAGGTCACCAGGATTCATTATATATTTACTCTTGCAATTAAACTGGCCACCTGGGCCAGTTTAATTGTAAGTAAACACACACACACACACACACACACACACACACATATATATATATATATGTATATATATATATATATATATATATATATATGTATGTATATACACACACACACACACACACACATATATATATATATATATATATATATATATATATATATATATGGATTAACAGACTCGTTAAGCAGGCTATTATCTGACTAAAGATGAAAAAAATGCAAAAAATGATCATTCTATGCATTTTGTTCACGAATTCAAAGGATTATCACACTTTTGAACCATGTGTTGGTAACTGCTACCACTATATTAGTATAATTCAGTAACGCAGTGCATCAGTCGCAGTATTGTAAAAACTGATTTACAGAATGCTTTGTTTTAAGGTACATAGATGTTGCATGGGCAAACATTCTTTAGTTGAGTGAAGGGACGGCCAAACCAAACTATGTATCTTTTGACAGTAAAATGTTTAGTAGTGTTCAGGCCTTTCTAGCTCCTGACCTCACAAGTCTTATATATTTGCTTATATCTTGGTAAGTGTCGATCTTAGGCTCATGGTTACTACTTAACATTACTAGAAATGTACTTATACTGTGGATTTTGATCTCTAGTGAGATTGGAAGGCCAAACAGACACATTGGCTTATATCTTTGTATTGGCGGATCCTGGGCCCATGGGTACTCTTGAACATTACAAGAAATGTGTGTATGTTTTGTTTGTGTGTGTGTGTGTTGTTGTTAACTTGGATTTTGAATAACCTTCAGAATTCACCCCAAGAATTTGGCTTATATCTTGGTAATAACTAAAACTTCAGTCAAAAATTGGTGAATGCTAGTACAGTTCGTACATAGATTTGTCAATTCTGCACTTACAGAAGCAGATTCCAGTGAGCATAGCACAGAATCATCATGATCTTTCTGTTTTATGTTGTAACTCCTATATGCATTTTTAAGGTGTAAATGATCAACTAGACTATAATGTTGTATCGCGTTTAATTTTTTCTTTTTGGACGATTTGAGATCAATCTGCTTGCCTAGTGTCGGAACAACTATTTCTTGACCTTGGGGTCATGTGATGGTCAAGGTCACTTCAGGCACAAATGGTTAAATAGTTCCCACATATCCAACGTTTTGTGGTATATTTGGCTGTCTATCGCAAGCTTACATATTTTTTACTAGGGGGGAGGGGGGAACCAGGCAAACTATCAAATGCTCACGGGTGACAAGATGTCACCCGGCAATTTTTTCGGAAGTGTATACCAAGGTCTCTCAAATTCAGTTAAAAAGAAACTATACATAACAAATGCTGGTTCAGCCCAAATTTTGTATTTATCTGCCAGATAAGCTAAAATTTTAAAACTACCGATGCTAATTATTTATTCCTTCTTCGACATGTGTTTCAATGTGAAATGCTTCACCATTAAAACTCATAACACTTTATTTTTTTTCTTCAAATGCAGATTAGTTGCAACATTGATCTCCACATAAAAGCATTTTTACCAGAGGTCACGCCTATTTATAAAAGCCATCACTGTTATGTCGATAATATACATATTTTTGGCATGTTAACTCTATTACGGGTTTGTACTTGTGATACCGCTGTAATTTGAAACAAATGTTTGTTAAGCTGGCTGCGGCCCATGCGCAGTCGAGCATGTAATATAGCAGATTTTCTTTCACAAATATAATAAAGACAAGGGTCTTTCACTGGACATTAGGAAAGAGTCTGTCTATTTTTCTTTTCCTTTAGATTGTGCCAGGGATGGGGCATTCCGAGTATGTAAGGGAAGAATGTTCAATATGCGTGGGCAGAAAGATAAAAGGACTTATCAAACAGATCTGTACGAGCTCTAAAGGCAGGTAAATCGAGCCGCCTGGGAGTGTTATAATTGAAACTTGTATCAGGCAACGGGATATTTGGAAATGTATGTCGTAGATAACTTCGTGTTAAAGTATGAACAATTCATTAAAACTTTAACTTTGAGTTTGGGTACCACACTACTCGGCCAATACCAGTGACATCACATTTCCAGGGAGCATCTTTGCAAAGCCATGGTGGAGGAATTCGAGCGATTGGCAACTGCACTTAACAGAGGATCGAGAAATGGAGCAAATAAGTACAGGTCTCTGGTCAGACATTTTGGCCGTTTAACGTTAATGTGTTGTGTTACCTTATTCACGGTCAATTGATTAAATTATCATTAATCGGTAGTTTTCATGTTGGCAAAGCGACAGGTCCTCGGTGAGCTACATTGGCCTTCGACCTACAAATATGGCTAACCTCGAACCTGTAACTGGGCCAATAAGAAAACTACTGATTAATAACATCAAAGTACTGCACGAGGGTTGATTTTTTGACACTGCTGTGTCATACTGTTGCCTGCCCACGATTAACATGTGACTTACTGCAGCTCAATTTCTTTATCTCGGAATTCCTCATGCTTTGCACCAAAAATCTACATTGCAGAGACAAATAATGTAGACAAAAGTGGTGGGATCTTAATTGCGGCATACTGAAGTAAAAGCTGGTATATGGAGCCTTGCAACAATTCATATTCAGCTTGTTTACCTTCAGGTCGATATATCAGACTTGCGCAGGTCTAAAATATTTTGTGAGTTCTTTGTTCAGGCCGGAATTATTGAGTACCAGCCATATCAACCAAGATGGAAATACCTGGCTAAAACTTAGGTTGGATCTGGACAAAGAACGGGGGTTGATAACCAGAATGCATCTCGCTCCAATATGGGTTTTATCAAAAAAAACAAATTGAATTGAGCCTCGCAGATAACAGAACGAAACGTGGAATACGTGGCCATAAGGTCCGTTGTCACGGTTTTAAACTTTGCAAAACAGATTGCATCATTGAATGATGGTGAACATAACTTTCTTGTGTTCTTTATTCAGCCTCCATCACTTGGGACAGATTGTACACAAATAGACCGATACACGTATATATATATATATCGATAAACAATATTTATCAGCTTCTATATCAGCTTATAAATACACACGTTGGTTGTCATACAAACGATAAAACAAAACCGAAGTCGAATCTGTCTAATAAACTCCATGATAACACAGATAAAGTTAAAGTGTGTGTGTGTGAGTCAAGATGTTCGGTGGATTTTTGACGCGTACGTTTCCATGTTTACGTGCAGATGACAAAACTATTGGATGCTCTATTTACTAAATTCTGTATATCTGTATTCGACTTAGATTTTATGTATATATTTTCCACCCGTTATCTTCTCAGGAGAATGATGAAAATTGCACAAATATACAAAAACAGATTCGCGACGTTTGCGATTTGTCCAACTGACCCGGAATTTGTCGGTTTGGGAGTTGGTAATACTTTGCAATGGTCTTGATTGGGACCCACACACGAAGCAAACATCATGGCGTGAGCAAGGTAAATGTTTTCGTGATTTCTTGCAAAAAGATGCGACATGGGACCACGTGCGTAAATTCCCACATCCTCACCTGCATGAGTTTCTGATCTCAGCGGGACGGCGGCAGGTTGAACATATTCGTGGTTCACTGCAACCAGAAATAGCCTGTTATGGCTTTCTTTTACAGACAGCAAAGAAAAACACCCATTTAGGCTTTTTGGGAATGATTACATGGCAAAGTGCACCATGGTTACCATGCAATGTACTGAATTACTAATTCTGTAGTAACGGTTTGTATGTCGAATCTTTTTATGGTAATACAATTCTATGGTAGGTTTCAACATATGTTACTAGTTAATACAATTGGCTGATAGGCTCAGCAGCCTATATTATGGCCTCATTCCATGGTTGGTGTGATGACGCTCTCAAATGACTTGCTACTTTTATCTGCTAAAGAAGCCATCCCCACCGTTATCAAGTTATTTCTGCAGGAATAAAACTATCAGACAAAAATGTTCAAGTCTCTATTATATCATTATTAATGAAAAATCGATGATATCCGTTTCATGATATCCGCCCTCCCATTCTTTTATGCAATTTTGTTAATTTATTCCATTTTGTTTATTTATTTATTTATTTATTTATTTATTTATTTATTTATTTATTTATTTATTTATCTATTTATTTATTTAAATTTGTTTATTTATTTATTTATTTATTTATTTTTATTTTATCTTTTACTTTATTTCTTTTTTTTTTCTTTTTTTTTACAAAATTCGTCGATATTTACATATTAACACGTCAATTTTTCTGACAGTAATATGTCCTAAAAACTACTTTCCTGGCCAATTTCTAGTTTTTTTCCCACAAATTGTCTTACTCTATACATTCATCTCATTTGTTTTATTCTTGGCGGTATGGGTACTCACTTGTATCATTGTTCAAAACCCTCTTCCGTGGTGATTGGACGTCTTGTGTCAGGTTTTGCCAGTCCTTTCTTAAATTTGGAAAGAACCCTGGTCCGTTATAATAGCCCAATACCGCAAATGGCATTGGATCAGCCCCTTGGTCCTTGTTGCTAATACCTACAGAAACGACGTCAAAGCATCTTATATTATAATGTTGTATTTGATGCATTTTTTTATGTTTGTCGATGAGGTTTTTAATCCGGACGTAAGACATTTCTTGATCAAAGATAAGGACCCCCGCTCTGATTTTCGCTGAAACATCAATCAGCTTAACAAAACAAAAAAAACAAAAAAGAGGGAATGTAGTGCCTTTACACACACGCACACACACACACATACATATATATATATATATATATATATATATATATATATATATATATATATATATAAATGTGTGTGTGTGTGTGTGTAAGAGAAAAAAACTGCGTTTTTGTGTCCCATAGTTCCATCACACTCATATGATTACATTAAACGGGCTATTGTATTCTACATAAATGTGAATTTACATGGCCATCATATCCAGTAAATTTACAATACTGTGCTATTTACATCTTCAATGCACGCAGAATTCGGGAAGTGCTGTACGTACCTAATATGGGATTGTGAAATGATGGATACCCTGCGTACGTGAACACGTGACTGTGGTCAGCTGTGACTACAATAAGGGTATCTTCCTCTTTGGTCAGCTTATTTGCACGTTCTACTGCTTCGTGCAAAGCAATTGTGTCTATGAGCGCACGGGCAGCATTGTTGTCATGGTGGGCGTGGTCTATCCTTCCGCCTGATAAAAGACATTTCCTGTACTACGCATCACTATGGCAACATGTTTAATCAAACTGGTGTGATTTTACACTACAATCTCATTAAATTATATGCACTATCATTTGTGGCGAGATATTCTGTGAAGTAAAGCTTTAATGTATCTTCAAGAGTACAAGTGTATGTAAATGTAAACACAGCTTTTTTGTAATTTCCGCGAGGGAACAGTCAGCAGTCTTGTTTCAATGTTGCCATGCACACATGTAAGCGCAAATTAAAATTTCAACGTGCATAACGTGTTTACTCACTGGTATAATAATGAAATTAAGCGCGCAATATTTCAATAGGTTTAAGGCCTTAAAGTTGGAAACTGAACGCCTGGGACCAAGTCTCGATTTTGCATATAACAAAAGGCGCAATAGATGGATAATATTCATTGTTAAGTTCAATTACCCTCAGCAAGAAGGAAGAATCCTTTGGGTGATCGTTCTAGCATCTTGATAGCCTTTTCCGTCTTATCTGCAAGGGAAGGCTCCTTTGCTTTGTTCGTTGGTTTCCTACGGTCATACTCATACTGCATGTGGTACGGTTCAAAGAGACCTGCGGGCAAACCGCACAGAAAATGTCTTTTATAAAAATAAGGGAAGTCCATCAGGTATAACAAACTTACAGACAGAACCTATGACAATTCAAAGCGATATATTTGCTAAAGGGAATTAAATGTTACTGGCTTTTGTTCTGATGCACAACGAATTTGATTAAACAGTGTGGCAAATGTATTAAATCTGTATATTAATAACTGTATAAACAACATCACTCTATTTCATTTTTATATTGTTGATAAAGAAACAGACTGCGTGTTTTAGCACTTAATTGGATTATATAAATCTGGCGTGTGAACCACACTAATATGGTTCACACAGGTAATGAGTTCTGATTGGCTGTTGCAATTTACCATCAGGATTTGATAGGGTCGATGTTGAAAAGCAAGCCACAACAAAAGTAAAACTATAACAATCTTTACACGTCGTCAGTTCATACTTTAGATTCACAGATGGACAAGTATTCAACACTAGTTCAGGAACATTATGGCTTTAAATAGAAAATACCATACCATACCATCATGTTAAGATTGTCTGTATAAGAGTATGGGCTGATTATTTACGATATTCATATTTATCATTGACGTTTCTTTTACACGACATTTGAATTCACAAGAGTTTAAACTATTTATGTATATGCTTTCTAGTGGCTTTTTTTTTCGTATACAGACATACCCAAGCTAAAATTACGTCATCAGTAAAATTTCATGCATAGAAAAAACGGCGTGCATAGTTTTTTACAATTTTGCAAACAACATTAACCTCAAAATAAATTTTCAGTATTCTGTCTAATTGCAAATTACTATTTCGAATGTGAAATAAGGTTTTAAATGGCATGCTGCAACTCGAAGTCAAATGCTTTGACTTTCTGCAGATTGACTCGAGAACTTTGGTTGGCAGTGCTTCCTTCAGAGTGAGCCGAGGAAAGCCTAAAGCATATTATTCTCAACAACAGAAAGGAAGTGGACGACACCAGATGCTTTGGTGCTTTTGAAAAAGTTATATGCCAACACGTCTGTATTAGGTTATTCTGGGTTACGTAGCGTGTTTCTGTTATTACAAGCTTTGAGGCCTAAAAAGGAGTCGCCTTTGAAGCACATTGTGTATTTCCGAATTTGTTTCAGATTTGTGAAAAATACAGAAAAAAAATCTCGTTATAATTTAACCAAGTGTAAATGGACTGCATCATAAGTTTGAACCTATACGGGATAGTTTTCATAGACAGCTGAGTGGTATTCTAGTGATCAGTTAAGCCAAAATTAATAGTTCGTTCCCAGATTCCCAATTTATTGTTCCTAACTGTAAAAAGCACGGAAGTGATCAAAATACAAAAGGTGTTGGTCTTATGGTTCAACTAAGATTGTCAGATTTACCGTCAAGGAAGATACGGTGACCTACAACACCAACACAGAACTGGAAGTCATTATTCTAGAGGTGACCATAGAACGAGGGCGATGGGTACTTATACATGTTTATAGACCGCCAAATGCAACTACTGACACATAATTATTTGTAGAATTACTCCCCAAAAAAGAGGGATGCCTGTACGCTAGAATATGATCACTTTCTAACAATTGGGGACTAACACTATGACTCACAGAGTGGCAAATCTACGAAATTGTCTCATATATGCCATGAGTACAACCTCGCAAACATACTAAAAAAGGCAACATGTTTTAAAGGTTCGACTGAATCTCTTCCAGATGTCTTTTTAACATCAAACCCCAGAAATTTTATGAAGACTGCGAGTTTTGAATGTAGTCTTAGTGACTTTTAGCACTTGGTGTACACACCCCAACTGTGTACTTTGCTTTCATTTAAGCCCGCAAATTGTGACATAAAGTGTTCTGAAGTATTTTAATGTGAATGATTATAGAAATGGCATTGAAGAATAAACTCCATTTCATTTATGCCAAATATGTGATGATACTGACAACCAGTATTGGGCATACCCTTATCTTCTGATAGATGTTATTGATGTTGATGTACCTCTAAAATCTATTAAGTTGAAAAGGTAAAATTGCCCCGTTCATGACACAGGGTAAATAAATAAATAAATAAATAAATAAATAAATAAATAAATAAATAAATAAATAAATAAATAAATAAATAATTGCATGAATGAATGAATGAATAAATAAATAAATAAATAAGTAAACAGGTAAATAAGTAAGTAAATAAATAAATAAATAAATAAATAAATAAATAAATAAATAAATTCAAAAAGGATGCTCAAAAACTCTTAAATTATGATAGATGAAAATGAAAATCCCCACTTAATACAAAGCATAGAAACTTGTGTATGAGATTGAGAAAACAAGCTATCAAAACATATTTTCAAGCCTGTATTAGATGTACAAAAAATGCAGCAGGTTTTGACCACACAAGCCATTAATTTATCAAACATGCTGCTGATTTTTAGCACCATTTTGGCAGCTGTATTTAGCCACATTTGACAACCTCCTCTTTCGCACAGGATATGACAGTGGGAGCAATAAACCCTCAGTATAAAAAGGAGGATAATGTGTCAAATTCCAATCTGCAGCTCGTAAATATACTCCCTTGTCTGTCAAATGTGATGGAAAAAATGTATGAAATTATCTTGTCTTATTTTTTACTCTAACTTCCCTAAACATCTCTCTGTCATTAAGAAAGGACACAGTTGCCAATCTGTTCTAATACGCCTAACTGAGGACTGGCACTCTGCTCATGACCAGCAGCAACATGTGTGTGCCGCTCTAATGGTAGTATAAAGTATTCAATATTCTGCACCATTGTCTTTTGCTAGCCAAGTCAATCCGGTACCAGACTGTCAAGATTTGCTCAATCCGTAGTGACTGGATGGCTGTTTTAAGAGGTGTACCCCAGGGATCAATTCTTGATCCCCTATTGCTGAGCATATTTTTAAATGATATATTTTTTATCATAAAGCTCTTCGAACTTTACAATTTTGCAGATGATAATGTTGTTCGTGATACATCCAGCGACAAGAAAGTGTCATCTGCATATTTGGAAAAGGGTTGTGCATGACAAATGAACTGCTTTAGGTCCAATAAAATGAAAGCTAATTCAGGAAAGTTCCAATGCATTATCATCTCCCCGATTCTACAAGACTCCTCTGACACACATCTAGAATTCCCTGGTGTCCAGATCAAATGTGACCAAAGTATCAAATCACTTGGGGTGATTTTACATGATAAACTTTCTTTAAGTCCCATATGCCTAATGTTTGCAAGAAAGCTGCGAGACGTATAAATGCATACACATATAACAGAGTTCTTATATCTGATGGATTTTCAAACCGGGAAACAAGTTTTTGTGGCGTTTATAAAATCAAATTGTCCACATTGGCAACTAGTATACACATTTTGCTCTGAAACAGATCAAACGCTTGAAAAACTACAGTTGAGAGCATTAAACATACTTGTACAGACATATTTAATTCACCATACCAGGCTTTCCTAAGGAGAGATGATATTCAATGTATAAGTCTGAGCCATCTCAGGACATTGGCTTTTGGGGTGTTAAGGTCATTCATGGCATGCCACCAGAGTATTTGGCCGACCTTTTCACTGTTAGGCACTCTGTACCTCATCTGATGGATGTAGTTATTCACTCCCATCCAAATTTTAATAGAATACGTTTTGGAAACAGAACACTGCGTTGCAAACGTGCTTATGTGTGGAATCTTTTGCTGGAATGAGAAACACAGTGTCTTTTAATGAGTTCAAGTTATTTATAAAGGCATGGAATGGAATAGATTGTAGAAGCATGTGTAGAGACTAAATTTTGGACAAATTGGTGCTTTAGTCCCGGGGATTCATAATGCTCAGTCTCTGCCCACCCCCTCCTTTACCGGCTACCCTTCTCACATATCATCTCCATCTCATTGTATGATTTCACTGGTGCGTATTTTAACTTATCCGTTTATGGAGGGTTCAACACCACTATTTCTATCAATATAATTATAATTGATATCATCAATGCTTACATAAGCTATATTTTACCCTAAACTATTCGTTTTTAGTGAATTTTGGATGTTTAATTGGGACTGTTCTGCAACATTATATCATGTGGTAAAAAGGACGATACTATACCTGTAAACCCGTCTTGAAATAAACTATCTTACTTTATAAATAAATCTGATTCTGCCTGACTACACTCATTTAAAAAACCTGTCAGAAGTAACAGTAAAACTGAAAGTAACTGCTTAAAGAGATGACACTTGAATAAATTGGGCGGTTCTCTGTAGGTCGTACTGCAGTTAACTTATCCCATGGTATCCAATTATCAGAGGTCAGGACATCCGGCGGATAAACACTTGCAGCTACGGCCATTGGTCACGCTGGTCATGTGCCACAGGAAAAAGGTGCTGGCAAAATGAGGATTATTAAATCTGACACACCCTACGGAAGAAACTGTTTCTGGTGGAATAGGTTGCAGGCTATAAAGACGCAGTAATGGGGGGTGGGGGGTGGGGGTGGGGGGTAGGCGAGGTTGATATCTGGTATGTATAGTAGCTAGTGAAACAATATCATAAACGTAAATGGTTCTTCTTACCCATGAGATAGTCAGTTTTGGATGGATCTACGTTGCTAAATTCAGTCTCATTCCAGACGAACTTTGCTATTTTATCTTTCGTCATGTTAAGCCAATCCTGTGAGTCAATAAAGGTAACACCGCCATGTATGCATACATTATGGTATTTTGTACTTTCAGTTCTTGGAAACAATTTTTCAAACTTTAAACTCGTTCTCTAAAAGGTACAACTTAATTCGCAGAGATTTGGTTACTTGGTATGTCTTGTGTTTCGCAGCATTTGTCCATGTACAATGACGTCAAGTAGCTTGGTGTGTTGACTGTCAAAATGATGCAAAGAGATTGTGTACCAGTAACGATACTTCGCGTAAACGCTTGACACCTTCACAAGACGTGCCAAATAAAAAAGAATCACCGACAAAAAGTATAAAAACCAAAGTGGTAAGTATGTTTGAGAGCGGGAGTATCTAATATCTCCATGAATCCCTTAAATGCTAAGGTAAAAGATACTTGTGTAGTTTGACGGCTCAGGATACTTTCAAAAGATCAACGTTTTCGTCCGATTATAATTATAGTAATAATATTTGTCAATAAATAATGGGATCAGACTTTTGGTGTGCCTTAAAAGCGATAAAATTGAACAGGATATAAACGTTTACCTCTACTAAGTTCTTCCATCGACGCGTCTTCCACGGGCATCTGACTGCTCGGGATACTCAATATCTTTTGTGCCATTAGGATAAAAGTGCCGTCGTCCCCCGCCTAAAATCACCTGTAAGCAGAGCCACAAAATGTGAATCAAGAAGCCCATGAAGCTAATGCTGTGCTGACCACACACACCAAATCAATGGCTGAAATATATTCCCTTCAGGACCTTGAATGATAAGTCAAGATGATACATATTATGCAGTATCCAACTTCCACATGATACACATCTGTCGTATATTTGGCAAAATTAGCCTCACTCTTTTTCAAGATATTTAATTAAATATCCTTTTTTCAGATGCTGAACTTGAAATTTGGGTCAAGGTCACACAATCATAGCGTCAGAGTGACCCAAAAGTAGGTCAGTAGGCAGAGTTTTTCATACAATGTAGTCAAGCGCAATTTTGATCCGGATGTTCAGTTCCTTCTGCCAGTTATGTCTAGGCTACACCCTGCCATTTTGAAATGAACTATTTCAAATTAACAAGTCTGTTGACCTCACAAAAATAGGTCAACAACAGTAAATTTCAATAACGTATCAGGCTTAGACATGATCTATATTTCCCATAAATTTGGCAAGTCTAATTCAATATTTTCGAGATATGGAATTATGTATCTTTCAAGACATTTTAACTCAATACTTTCCATCAAATTATAGGTGGTGGCACTGATACCATAAGCAAGCGAGATTATGGCCCATTATGCAATCCTAATAAATGTGATGAAGATCCATAAAAAATCAGCGTGTGGAGTGGTCACAAGATTTTCACATACTGACTGGTAATTTCATAGTACTATAGGCGACCTAACCAACACGTGACGTGGAAAGAGATTTTCATGCACTTTATATCAAGAAAATTGACGTCGACATAGACTTTGATACACTTTATACGTCGTAAAAGTTATAATGGCATAACTAAAAAACTCTGGTGTACAGGGCTTAAAAAGATGGCCCTATATCTCAACTAGCCATTTGGCCTTTACTTTTAACCCGAAGTAATATTCCAAATGTGTGCCCCACATCCAGGTTTCCCTACATGGTCCGTTGGTTCAAATCCGCTTATAATGTTTTGGGTTAATATATATATATATATATATATATATATATATATATATATATATATATATATATATATATATATAATATTATTATTATTATTATTATTATTATTATTATTATTATTATTATTATTATTATAAAACTCAAACTCTGTTTTGATATTCACTTTCAAACATTTTAGGCTCACATGTTTTCTGTCAGGTTAACACCACCACCCCCCCCCCCGGGGGGGGGGGGGCTATCGTAGCAAGCAGCGGCCTACGACAATTACATGTGTGCCTAATTGTACTTAAAATCCTGTTAAGAGAAATTGTTTGGATAACATGTTTTTGGCATAATTGCTAATGGCTTTCATTTTTTTTCTGACATGACTAAATGCACATTTACTCAATATCAAGATAATACTCAGAATTGAAAGTATTTTCTCAAATGTCACAAACCTGACACATTACGTTAAAACATCGAATCAGGGTTGGCAGTGAAAGAGAGCTTAATTGTTTGAGAAGTAGTTGTCAGCATGGATTTTGTTTTACATTTCTGGTGCAGGATGTACATTGTTGCAGTTCTTGTTAGGATTTCCGTTGGTTTGTACAGGTGGTTTAGCTGCAACTGTTCATTTTACAATCACTGGAACTGAACATAATGCCCCAGCTTGTTTCCACTTCAGTTAAACACTGGCGCATGGTTTAACTAGGATAAGCTGTCCGGCTAGAAAGGGTACATATTGGTTCAGGGGTAAGTCAAATTGTTCTTATCTGAACCTGCACTATAAAAATTTAGTAATTATGGTTTGTTTGACTGGTATTCTTCTTTCATAATGAAGCTCTGCATTTATAAGCAAAACTTTACGTATTAAGCTAATCCATCATTTGCCACGTTCATATTTATTCATTATTATGTGGGTTGTGTTTGCTGAATATTTAGCTTTGACAAGGAGCCACTACTCAGAAAGAAATGTACGGATAAAAGGCTCCGAAATATGTAGAGTAGTTACACGCTGAAGACCCTTTAATTTATTTAGGCTAATACACCCTACATCAAAATTTTACAGAGGAACGTGTGCAATATGGACAATAGTTCTTCCATATGTATAGTGGTTAGACAGGGACAGGTTAGCTTATGGAGAGCAAAGGGTTCGGACTGCGGAATAGGGTAATGACTACCAGGAAGTGGTTTGTGGTAAAAAGACACAAATATATATAAATATATATATATATATACATACATACATACATACATACATACATACATACATACATACATACATGTGGACAAGCGCTAAAATGCATTATTATTGGGTCACAGGGACCCAAAAAGTAGGTCATCAAGTACACTTCGATGTGCAATGTAATCAAGTGCGATTTTGATCTGAACCCTAAATTCTTTTTAGTATCTGTATACAAGCTGTACCTTGGTATTACCAAATCACCCTTTTTTATCTTTACAGGCCTGGTCGCCTCATAAAATGTGGTCAAGGTCACTGATATTAAAAAAATAACGTTGCAGCATTGAACAAGATATAAATAAATAAATAAGTATATATATATATATATATATATATATATATATATATATATATATATATATATATATATATATATATATATATATATATATATCCTTCAGATTTGGCAGGTCTTCTTCAGATACATTGAGAAACATGGATTTTATATCTTGAAACACATTTTAGCTCACAGTTTCCGTCAAATTATAGGGGGCGCCCCAAATGTCCAACACAACTGGCATTTTGACCTCTTCTATAGTCTTCTTGAAGCTCATGCAGATCTATCAAACACTTATGATGCTACAGCGGTCATAAAATATTCGCATTTTGACCCATAAATTATATAATACAGTGGATGGTGCCATCAATATCAAACTCAATCTAGATTTTTTTTTGTCCTGAAAGTTGTGTGGGGCTGTATTAAAACATATGGACTGTATCTTGCACACAAGCAAAAGGTTAATGGACAGACAGAAGAAATGACAGACGGACAGACGGACGGACAGGCATGAGTGATCGTATAAGCTATACGACCTGTGGTCGCCAGAGCTAAAAATTGTTCAAATCCCTATATTCAAGACGACAAAAGCCATGAAAAATATTTTATTCTGCACTAACTGTTTATGTTAGAACGTAATGGGTTGCTGCATAGTCATAAAACAATCCGTAAAATGAATATTCCAGGAGAAATGAATATTGGTCGGCAATACCCATTTAAGGCGTCCTTTACCGTGCCTTGTTCCAGGTCCTTCTTTCCTGGAACTTGGCGGGAATGTATCTTTTGAAAGGGTAAAACTAAACTGTTAACTAGGTGATGGTATTCTCCACCCCTGATTTTTTTTTTTTTTTGTTTGTTTGTTTGTTTTTTTTTTTTTTTTGTTTTTTTTTTTTTTTTTGTTTTTGTTTTTTTTTTTTTTTTTTTTTTTTTTTTTTTGATTTTGTTTTTGGTTTTTTTTTGGTTTTTTTGTTTTTTGTTTTTTTTTTTAATTTGGATAATTATCGGTTAATGCATACATATTTTTTAATTGACTACAATGCAAGTCAATATGGATTGGAATAGTAAGTAACAGGCTTGATTTCTTTTCCAACACCGTCAGCCAGGTTTGCTATAAATTTGATGGGATGTATTTTGGGTGAATTTTTACCAACTGTGTTCAAACGGTCAGGCTCCGGTGACTTTTTGGTTCTGTGTAAAATGTTTAGGAGGCTTTTTCGGCAAAATCTCCAAAAATGTTTCTGCGAAACTGGAAAGCCATTTGCTTGAAATTGCAAAGGGACACTTGCGGGGTTTTTAAACTTTAATATGTTCAACAGGCGGTGCTGTGATTTTCCACTCATACATGCTTTTCCCTGTTTTTGACCTTTTCCTAAAACCGTAAGGTGGATCCCCTTTCATACTCTCCACCAAGTATGTCCAATACATGAAGGTACTGTATTTTCTAATTTTTAACAAACTATGATTTTTTTAATCGTTTAGGGTGTATGCTTGTGCCCTTAATGCTAAATTATTCAGTACTTTCTTGTGTTGGATGTGCCTGTTGGTAATTTCTATTAACTTGTTTCTGACCTTGGTATCTGTAAATTTAACAATTACCAGTCTTCTATCAACTCTGCAATGGCAAGACAAGTCAATTTTAATGTAAATTGTAACATATTTATTTATGCAAACTGATTGCTTTTGTTCCCGGAAGTGAATAGATTTTTAGATTTTACAGCGATTTAAATATCTAGTCCGTGTTCATACCAGCCAAGAAGGTCTCTGCTGTATTCAATGGATAGCCGACAAATGTTACATGCCCTCATCCAGTGGCAAAACATGCATGCCTTTAATCCCAGGTTTTGTACTCAAGATTTTCAATTGGGCTCTTTTAACGATCTGTGTTAAATTCAACCTTCTGGTTTTTCTTAGTTTGATTAACAAAACAACAAACAGAAACAGACTGATGAAGACATATTTAGCATTTTTTAACAGTTTAATATCAATTTACATGATAATAATTGGAGTGGCAGATTCAAAGTATGGCACATATTTTACCATATTCAAACGTTTGTGGTCTAATAGCATTCCCTGCACAGCTGCCTCGATCCTGTCAATCATTTCTGTATCTGGTTCAGGATATGTAATATCGCTTATCACATCAGATTACTTTATAAGCTTGGTGTTAGTTTTTAGACTTAAACCAATCACAATCAAGTTCACAAAACGGTTAACAGTTCTACTAACGTTATTGTTGTTATCTGTTAGCATTTCTGTCAGCTTGTGCTCCACGGGAAAAATTACAGATTTCCGTGCATTGTGTTGCCTTTTTTTTTCAAGATGTTGATGGTTTCTAACTATTACTGAAACACTTTTTAATATTTGTGCAAATTGCGGCGCTTGCTTGGACAATCACGGGACATGTCGCGTGCATCTACACAATTGTAAAAAGCAAAAAACAGTCTGCAAGATTAGGAAAAACCAACACAGGTATATACTTTCTAATGTTAAATATAATCAGTTACTCTTCTTCAGGAATAGGGCTTCTTTTTACAGTTTTTGTGATACCCATAATATGCCACCGTGCTCAAACTGCTTTCGTCATTTTTGTACTGCCCTTTGGTGCTCTGCTTAACCCAATATGTATGACATTTGTGACCAAGGAATTCAAGTCATGGTTTCTGCCACCAGGTGAAACACAACAGGAGACAAAAATGACTGGTAGCAATACAATGAAGCATTAAGTAACTACAGTTAAGCCCGGCTAAAAGTTAACAGCCAAACGCTTTTTTCGCGTTTTGCTAGTGTTTGGCTTGTGTTTGAAAACGTTTGAAAACGTTTGGAATGTGTTTGGAAAGTGTTTGGAATGTGTTTTGAAAGCGTTTGGAAAGCGTTTGGGAAAAATCTCAAACACTTTTACAATACGTACGAACACTTTCACAAAGCTACCGAACACTTCTCCAAACGCGTTCAAACACTTTCCAAACGCGATGAACAATTACCCAAACAATTTCAAACACTTTCACAAACGCATTCAAACACTATGCATTTCAAACACTCCATTCAAATGATGAAGAATCTCCAAACGTATTTTCAACAGGTCCAGCAATATATGATGTACCTACATGTAAATGTGCACTTATCCAACATTATAGGTTGTATATATTTATATAAAACACGATCTAAATACGTTTACCCAAGTGTCTAATTTCAACTAAAATTAATTAAAAACTTAAGTCTTCATTTAAGATGTCACGAATACTTCATCATTCACAATCTGTTTCGGAGTAAACCCATAGGCAATATCATGATCAGATCATGCTTCATGATCTGATCATGAAATTGCCTATAAATTTACTCCGAAATAGTTCCTAATTTTCAATTAAGATATATATAATTACTCCAAGGACCAATGGAGTATCGCCTGGCTTACTCCACTGGGGCTAATTATATTGCTTGGCTTAGTAAGCCAAACAATACTTAAATTGAGCTGCTTCTATATTTCGATTCAAAATTTTTAAAAGTTAGCCTTTTTTCAAGAACTTCACTTTCAGAAATAGTATGAAAGCGACTGGGTATACTTGCTATTGAAAGATCTGTAACTTTATAATAAATGAAGTGTTAAACCTGTTAATGTAGGCATATTATTTTTCTTCTACCTACACTTAATTTCTTTCTTAATTAGGTATGACCATGTCATAATATTGTTGATTACCAGCAACAATATAAATATTAGCAGGTAAAGGTGACAAATACATATTTCCAGGAATGAATTGTCACTGACTCATTTTTTCTTTTCTTCATTTCATGTTAATTTGAATCAGATATAAAGCGGAATTTGATTTGTGGCGTAAAGTGTTAAGTGTTTGAAAGCATTTGAAAAAGTGTTTGAAAACGTTCGGCTTTCACCAAACGTGTTCGGAAAAGTGTTTGAAAGCGTTTGGAAAAGTGTTTGTAAAGCATTTGGAAAGTGTTTGCAAAGTGCTTGCTACGCGTTTGCAAAACGTTTGACTTTCACTCAAAGTGTTTGGGAAACGTTTGGGAAACTTTGGTGCATTTGGCGTTTGTTAACTTGAACGCGAGCGTAACTGTACTATTGTCACCACTTAAATGTATTGCAGTGTGGCCAAGTTTCAACCCATACAATTGACAGAAATGGAGAGAGCGACATACGCTCAAGTGACACATCAATATAGTTAGAAATGTTCAGTGTGTCACAAAAGTATCCAAATATTAGAATGCACCCTGAAATTACAAAGTGAAAGTTTTTAACTATGCTTTTATCTGTAAAGATCCTGACAAACACAGACCTGTTACCAATAACAATCTTGCAAGTCACGTGTACATGTCACTTTCCTTAAAAAGCAACAGTACAATGAGTCTATCTGTTAAATAATTTAACTTTTTCAGAAACATGTTTTCAAGGCCCATCGTCATTCCATGTTGGCCTTGAGCTCTGACAAATGCATTGTGTAGGTGCTTTACACCACATGCACAAAAATAAATAAATGAAACCAAATGAATTTAAAAATATTAGTATACAAATTACAATGGCATTGCGTTGGTTTCAACATTATCAACACATGACAATCTGCCATTGTTTAACAGAAACTGCTATTATTCACATTATAAAATACTTTCCACCTAGCTGGTCGAAGCTATGTGTGTTTGAAGGACTTAAACAGTTCAGAAAAACATCACACACACTGGTAAATTCAAACCCAAGAATGACAGCAATGTTTAATACAGCAAAATGTAGAGATTCAAGAATCAAAAAAAAAAAAAAAACAAAAAAAAAACTTTACATTAAGCTTTCAACACCAATATGAAAAAACTAGTTTCACTTCAGACATGAGGCAAGCAGCCACCTAACAAGGCATCTGGTAGTTCCAAATTGGTCGTCTCAACCTATGAAATATTCCTTATAAACTCCATACTTTAGTGTTGAAGAAGAAACAAGAAGTGCATTATTCATCTCCTCTGAGAAGCAGTGCACTTCTCGCTTGCAGAATGAAGCATTTTACCACTCCGCAGTGTGAACAGCTCATATTGTAAGCATTCATATGTGTTACAATTATCCTGGAACATATATAATTGTACAAAGGACACTTGATTCAACATTTAAATGTTTCGTAGTTTTATTGTTTTATAATAGTACCAGCCAAGGTTAGATTTTCCTTTTGCATCAATGGCTTTCTGTCACTGAAATACGTTCTCCCTGATAAAAGACCCTTATTGTCACCAAAATTACAAAATGAATTCCCAAGTTAGCTACTGACATTGACTTTCCACAAACTCTCTCTCTCTCTCTCTCTCTCTCTCTCTCTCTCTATATATATATATATATATATGGAGGCTGAATGTTCATTAGAGCATTTCATGGAGTTTAGTACTAAGGTTTGATTATAAATATAAATATAGAAAAACGTGCAGTCATCCCAAAAAGTTGCACCACTGAATAAGGAGCCAAGGCTATGTCATGCTTTAATTGTTGATGTCACTGTGTCTGGGCTTAAGTTGTCTTGCTTGGCAACAAAAATGTCTATGCTTCAGGTACATGTGCTTGCTCAATTTTATTACAATAACAATTCAGAATAGGGGATGTTTCTCTCTTGTGTTTATCAGAACAACCACTAGTGTATTGTTTCAGGATCTTGGTAGACTTGTGGCCTGTGACATAATGGCTTCAGATTCCATAGCTGCCTGATCACCTGGCTGAGGTGGCAGGATGGTTTGCTTTTTTCCGAGTTAATACTTTGATGATATTCTCCTTTATATGGTATATTTGGTGTACATGTTTGTTGTCTGAAAAATCTGGAGGCACAATACAACTATTTTTCTTTAAACCACACAAACCCTCGCAACTTCGTCTTCCAAAAAAAATAGGCTCAGTTAAAAGCACATTTAATGCTAAAGTCTGTTGGGGTTTCCATTTGAAAGTGTTCCACTTTAGTACAATTTCACAATATCTTAAGAACTGATGGGTTTCTTTTGTTCACTGACATCTGATCTTTACTTTTGTTATTCTAAAAATTTATCTCAAAGCATGCTTTGCTTAAAATAAAATATCTCTCAAGATCTTACGTTGCCTATTATGTGGTGTTTCCATTACATAACCCAATGCTGATATGGTGGTCAAGTGGCTTCTTTCTTTCTGAATTGCCCCAAAGGAACAGTAAACTGACAAACAACTTGAAAGAAGAAAACAACATGAAGAACCAATGGAAATTGGAGTCTTGGAGTAGGGGATGAAAGAGATTCTTAAAGTGCTGGAAGACGGTGCCAAGACACAACAGAAATGCAAAACATGCCACGACAGATCGTGCTGCCCAGACGGTCAATCCAGAAGTGCTTCTACGGTGACAAAGTGGGACAAAGAGTTGCAGACTGTAAGAAGAAGCAGGCTGATGCCCTACGAGCCACAACCTTTGACAAATATTGGTTATAAAAGCACTGATCTTAGGCACTAGTCCTCTGACCATAGTATATTTCCCTTCATAATAGTTAAATGTACATTTATGGCACTATATTTTGAGAGATTTTGCGTCATTTTTCCCACAAAAAAGGGGAATACACTACTCCTTTAAGATTGGTACTTGAACAACATATGACTTTCTTTTTGCGTCACTGAAACAGGACAAAAATCCTTAAATACTTTTATATTTTGATTTGCCCAGTACCTGTCCCACACCTGTAAACAACCTTTTGCCCTGAGGCATCAAATCCCACCAATGTATCATTTTTTTCCAACAAGAGCAATTTGTTTGTACCGCAGGAATCTTACTTTTGATTGCTAGCTATTGTCTACCTCCACATCTTAACCTGCTGAAAATATTCAGTCTTCTGATAAAACGAAACCGGGAAAATTGTGTAGAGTTTCATAAGTGAAGGTATCACGTAACTCCATAGTTCTAAACAGATCTATTAAATTTTCCTAATTAGGTTCAGTTTGGGATATACCGACAGTTTTTATTCAGAACCAACGTATGTTGCCTAACCACCTTTGGAAATGCTGTGAAACCAAATTTCTTTCTGAGTATACTAATTTAGTCTAGTGAGAGGGACTAACGAAGTCTATCTTAAACTTTATATTCTGGATTTGTTCTAAAATTATAAAGCTCCATGCTGAGCTGTGCACATGTGCATAACCAGATCGTGTTATACTTTTAGAATTTGCATGTTTTGTTCTAAAATATAAGAGAGGCCTATCTTTAAAATTTCTGAAGAAAATTCATTGAAGGCTATCACTTGAATAAAATGGATCCACACAGAATCCAAAGACAATGTTTAAAAAAAATTATACAACGTTATGTTACTGTTCTATTGTTATATCCCGGCAAAAACATCCAACATAATCTTAACTCAATGAGAAATCCTCTTTGAAAATGGTGTTAACCATCATGTAATAGTTTAGAAAAACATGACCCATATTCATAGATTTCAAACCTAACAGTGACAGCAAAGATATTCTAGAGTTACCAAAGTATCAACATCCATCTTCCATTACCGATGTGAAAAAAGCAAATTTCACTTCTGACCCGACACAGGCAGTAACCCATTAAAGGCAACTGATGGTTAAAAACCTGTCCACTGAACCTTTAAAATATCTTCATTAACACCAGACTATAGTGTTTTCAAAATGCATGGGCCTAATGATTCCACTACCCAAATTTTATCACATCTGCCAAAAATAAAAAGAGACATGGTAGGCCTATCAATTTTTGGTTCTCCTGATTTGTCATTCAGCTGAGTTTACAGAAAAAAAAAGAAAGTAGGCCTTTATCTATTTTCTGATATTTATGAATCTGGAACATTTTAAACACTCTCTACCGCCAGTATAACTACGAGTCAAAGAACACACCCCACTTGTACGTAACCCATTTGTTACTCCCCTCCCCCCAAAAAACGTTTTCGGTAGCTTGCTCTTTAATTATCCATGTACATTTTTATGCCCATGATAGTTGGTAAAATGTCAGTCAAATTGGGGAGAAACTTCACTTCTAGATGACAGTCACTAGCTCTCAGCCAGACTTCGCTCAGGCAATAAACATGTTGGTGTAAAGGATAAAACATAACATGACGATTAAACCTGGCACCAAGGGCGATCAGACTTAATTCACATATAGACGTATTCAGAGCATTTTTAGTGCGATTCTGATGTGCTTTACTGCTGATAAACAAAGCTGAAGATTGTTCATTTTATACTCCAAACGCATATAGATTTATATGAAGCAGAACCGTGTATTTTCAAGTATGTATGGGTAGAAGTTTGTAGAATTACAGCGGCGATGCCTAGGTTACACCGGAAGGCTCCTTTGATTAACCATTCCCTGAAAAAATATACCAGTGCTTTGTTTAAATGTTATAAAATCTGCCTAGGTTAGTGCTAGCAGTAGCCAAAATAGCCAATTCCTACTAAAACTTCAAAATGGCTAATAAAACTGGCAAATTACTATTAAAATTTCCCCCAAATCATTTATTTACAAATTTAAGTCTATGTAGGTCTTTCCTAGAAAAAATGAAAATTTGGCTAATAATTTTAAAATCCTAGTGCTAACCTAGATCTACCAACAACATTTATAACGTAATTTTGGTTGAGGCATGGCAACATCATAGCCAAGACCATAGATTGTATAAAATATCCTCTTTAAAACCAAATGAATTAAGGAGTATACTGGTATTTTGGTTGCTGAGAATTTTTACCAAAAAAAATATTCAAGTAACACGGTTTTGTCCCTGGTTACTCCTGATCAGTAATAAAACATCACTTCTTTTCAATACTGAATTGAAATTATAATTAGTTATTCCTATAGTTAGGTATTGAGTGAAGCATCTTCAGAGTCATGTAAGAAGAGACCAAAGCCCGTTCAAGCATACAGTTGAAACAAAAGTATGTTTGAATCTCAAACCATCAAAAGTGTATAGTGTTTCACTTGCCACAATATTACGCTAAGTATACATTTATAATTGCATGGTATATGTATTTTTGCCATGGTATAATGTGTACACTTTATAATTGGAAACAAACAAGTTAGGTCAGGAAAGAATTATGTTTTGAACACAGATACCCTATTTGGCTACATTATAATTAAAGGAAACGCAACACATACTCAGTGGCGATATCTTGATAACATATCGTGCATCACAACATTCTTCAAAATGCTCCATGGATTTGAACTCTACAATTTCTCCAGGTTCTTTGTCATCGTGTGTGTTGGCAAAAAAGGCATGCTCGCCCCTGTTGCAACCAGTTCTAATAAATTTTGGTACGGAACTGCCATTAATGTAACGATACCCCATAATATCACCTTGTTTTATCGTTACATCGGACACTGGGAGATAATAGGTCGATGGGCATAAGCTTTTGACTACACGAGTTGTATACACAAGTTTAAATCTTTGTTCTGTTGTATTCTTAGCTGAGAGGAGCCTCCATATCTGAAAAGATGTGTGCTTTTGATTATCAAGCTTGAAGTACCATCCAAGTAATTTTCCTGTAACCGGCGAAGTGCTGGAGGGATTTGGAATCAAGTAGCCATTTCCTTTGTGGGTTGTTGAACCAAAACCGTTGGGATCATTTCCAAAATATACCAATTTGCCTGCAAAAGCAAGAAAAAAACTTTGTCTGCGGGTGTTTATGAAAAACTAGAAATATTCACGTCATTGTACGTGACAATTTATCTTTGAAAATGCAACAATAAAGTACAGAATGACATATAATAGAAATATTAATGAAAGTATTATTGCGCCTTTATGTGATAAACGAATGCAAGAAGAGAGAAAGAAAGAAAGAGAGAAAAAAGAAAGAAAGAAAGAAAGACAGAGAAAGAAAGAAAGAAAGAAAGAAAGAAAGAAAGAAAGAAAGAAAGAAAGAAAGAAAGAAAGAAAGAAAGAAAGAAAGAAAGAAAGAGAGATTTGTCCTGGTTTTGAACAAACAAATTACAAAATAGTAAAACACATACAAAATTTATAAGGAGAAAATTACGAAAAATGTAAACTGTACAAAGACGGGTGACTAGATGACAGATTGGCAGTTAATCACTTCCGCTGTCAAAAAAATGATATTAGCTATAAAATTGATGTTCTATGGACAGTGTAATCTTACGACAAAGTGGAATGTTGCAGTACTCCTTTTGATATTGTAAATCTGTTGTGAAGCACCAAGGCCCATTCTCATCTTTATTTGGGTTTCGGCAATAGTTTGCCGCATCTTCTATTGTTGTATCTGGAAACATTTCTGGTGCATTTATGTATTTGTTGATATGTGGAATTTGTTGGTCCCATCTTTGACATATTCGTCCATTTTTCGTTATATGCATCTTGCCAGTGTATTCAACCCCTGTCTTACTGTGCCTGCAGTCTGAAATAGATAAGGTCAAACACATTACAAACAAAAGTTTCTTATAAACTTAGTTAGCATATATGCTTGTAGTAATGCAAATATATTACTGGTGAAACGTGACACAATATGTCAAATGATTTTTAAAAAATTATATTCAACTGGCATATCCACTTAGCATGTACGTACTGCTATTCCAATACAGATGTGTACTTGACAAACATAGGTGTCACATTTGACAAGAAAAACACATGAAATGATCTTGATATATCTTTGTAAGCAAAGAAATAAATGCAAACTACACTTGGCTAGTTTTAAGCGAAAGACGCAATCACAAGTTTGTAAAATTACACAGTGGTCAACTTTCAGTAGGCAAAAAATCATCAGTGCATGATGGTAGGCCTCTGGCTGTTTAATAACTACAGAATCCATATCCTGTGTAACCCTCCCTGTTGGATTGCAATGCTGACAAGTATCCTGAATACTGTACACGAGATTGTGAAGATAATCCTAAGGCAAATTACCCCATTCCTGTTGGATGAAACATCACACATTATCCATAGTGGAAGTTTATTCCATTTCAGGGGAGTCTTGGGAGCAAGCTGGCCACTCCATCATTTCCACACCTTCATTTGTGAGGAAGCCCTTCACATCACAGGGGCTTCTGGCCTGGCATATGTATACTGGGACAAATCCATCCCCAAATGCACCAGTGTAGTGTCCTGGACTACATAGTTTTGTGGGATGTATGTCAAGTACTGACTGGCATTCAGTGTCGCATCAAGGAATCCCGGCTGTCTTTTTCACCTGCTCCCATACCACTCCACACCATAATGCTACATCTTCCACATCGGACAATGGCCTGGATACAATAGGACGCATGCCTTTGACTTCACCTTCACTCACCCATCTTTATTATCAAGACACAGCGGCCATAATCTGTACTTATTACATTGGTTCAATGTGTATTGTGTACGCAATCCCATGATCGGTCCCTTCTGGCTTCTTTGTGTCATAGCTGGAGACACTGTTTCTGTACCATTGATTTGGACTTGAGACAAAGAGTGTGCAGCCTATTTAAGGTGGGATGTTCTGATATGGTTGTTTTAAAATGGATGGGCCTAATGAATCATCTCTAGACTCCCAATGCTGGTGACTGTTCCATGCCTTAGATGTGTTGTTACGGTAAACTGGTCTTGACGCATGGTGGTCACTTTAGATCTTGCCTGCCTTTATGACTTGGCTACTTCATTGCTGCATTGGAAATTCTGCCAAAGGTTGTTGAGGGTGCGATGGTTAAAACCAAGGACCCTTGTGACAAAGAGGCTCCTTTCCCAAGCTATAATCCAGCCGACAGCTCTAGCCGGATCAACAGTTGAGGGTATTGCCACATTGTGTCCAACAGGCTTGGATGTTGATGGAGGGCATATTGCCTATACTGTCGTCTACAAAAAATAAACACTCTGAATTGCGTCTTTTTGTGTCAGTCACTCTCTTATGTCAGTACACAATAGAACGAAACTATGTCTGGAACAGGGCCTGACGGGGACAGCAAAGCTACACAGCAAATGCGCTACACAGCACTACCCTACAAAGTTTACATTCTGATCACATATTAGATTTGTAGCACCTGCAGCTAACCGTGAATTTGAAACCCAGTAAGTGCTCATCAATTATGTGACAGGATATTTACACTTTGTATTTACAATGTTTTTTAAGCATTGTATAAACTGATTAATTTTAGTTTCAGTTAAATAAGTGCAGAGTGAGAAGATCTTGCACAAAATAAATCGCACAGGTTATATAAAACATATCATTCCTTATTTTAGCACATGGGAATTTATTAATATGACCTCAACTACACCCTAGTGCAGTTCTATTTAAAACAAGTGGACTGGGTAAGTATGCCGCAACTCGTGGAGGCCACGGCAGACTGTTATTAAATTAAGAAACCATATTGAGATGTGGTGTTGTACCAACTGCGCTCCCTGCATATTAATCTTGGTGTAATTGTCATTGTTGAAGATTTCTGTCTTTTCTTAGCGTTTAACACTTTTTCATGATAGTTATTCTCATTTGAAAATTATATGTGTAAGGCAAAACCATTACGAATTCATATATGCATACATGAGCATTTTTTTCATGCAGCTTTATTATTTTGACAACTTGGTGACTACAAGCCTGTGTCTGACCAGGCCACAGTTTGGTTTTTGCTAATGAAACCTAAGACGTTTGCCCTCATCTATACTACATGTATGATCCGCTTTCCTGAAATAAATGGAATAAAAAGTGGCTGCTGTGCGTCTATGTGCATAATATGTTCCCAAAGCTGTGCATGTTTTGGACCACAGCATTATGCTGTCAAAATCCGGGAAATTGACCAATTTCTTATTCCAGAATTAAGAATTCCACTGGACAAGTTTCAATAAAAGAAATAGGGTCAAAAGAATTTTATTGTCGTGAATAGTGAGACATGCCTATCAATAGACTTGTATGGTGATACGGTGTGGCTCTATGTAGAAATGGAGTGGAAGTGAGTAATGCTTATACATATGCCTCATTATGTTTTACAGAGCCGGTCAGAGGAACTGGAATTTTCACAACATCATCTCTCCCTTTCTCCACATATTTTTAGAGAAAGAACATTTCTTGGAAATTTGAGTCACAGAGTGATACAAGAGCACCTTTCAAAAAGGGTGTGAAGCTGCGATGGCAGATGTACCACAGCTAAACAAAAACAGAGCAGCTGATGGATGATGACAGTATCCCTTACTTCAGACACAATTGTGGCCAAAACTGAAGAAACAGCAGATTTAGACAAGGACAATGCCATGAGGGACTTTGATACCCATCTGTTGGCATTAGATGCAACACAAACAGCAGTGGAGCATGCCTGACCTTCTGAGGATCTCCATGTGCACTTGGATGAAATGTTGCACAGGTAGCAGTGAACTAGGCCCTGCCTCATGAGAATCTTGATGTGGACTTGCATGAACCTAAGTCATATTGTAGTATGCCAAAGGCTTCCATATACAGATGAGCAGAAATCCTACCTTCATGAATACCATTAGGGACAAATGCAGTTTGCTATATGCTGCAATCTAGTTTATAAATAGTTGCTTAGTAATCAAATATTATACTCTGAGCCTTTTGGTCTGCTTTTAAGCTCCTCTCAAATGGGCACTTCTCTAAACCTATTTTTACGTTTATGGTACAGGCCTAATGGAGCTGTGATTCACAATAACAACTATTGAACTTGTCTATTTTGTCCTGAACGGATTCCCATTTCCCTGAAAAAAAATTGGGTAACATCTTCCATCTTATGTCACACACATAGTAAATGTTTACATTTTGTAAATGCTGGACGACTTTTTAATTCATTTTAATGCATTACAACATGTACGTTTTGTACTCTTTTTGAGCCAGTGTATTTGGCCTTTTATAATTTTACGTAAATTAAAGATGCATTCTAAAACAAACCAATGCATTACAGTGGTCCTAAGTATTGTTAGCTGTAAGTTATTGAAATGCATTAAAATTAAAATGTCCGTCATCTACTCATTTAATGAGTAATACAGAACATTCCCCACTAAGCCACCTGCCTTGCCCTGGTCTCCACCCTTAAACATTACCCATTATATTGCAAGTTAAAATAGTGGATAATGAAAAAGAAAAAGTAAGGGGAGAAGAAGAAGAAGAAGAAGAAGAAGAAGAAGAAGAAGAAGAAGAAGAAGAAGAAGTAGAAGAAGAAGAAGAAGAAGTAGAAGAAGAAGAAGAAGAAGAAGAGGAAGAAGAAGAAGAAGAGGAAGAGGAAGAAGAAGAAGAAGAAGAAGAAGAAGAAGAAGAAGAAGAAGAAGAAGAAGAAGAAGAAGAAGAAGAAGAAGAAGAAGAAGAAAAATGTAATGATGAAGAACACCAACAGCAACAACACCAATATCCCTTACACAAGTTGTTAATGGACGAGTGACATGATATAGGCTTCACTGGGTTAGGGTTACCCAGACCACACAAGGTGATAATATGCAATACCATATGACAGGCATGCCTTACAGAAAAAAGTGATATTGCTTTAAGCGTAGTCATCTTAATTGGTTCTGTGTGCAAGAGAAATTTTGTATTGTTTCTTATTTCTTTCCAAATTATGTCCATAAACTTTCTGAAAGACTGCCATTGCTATATAAGGAAAACTTCGCAATTTCATTATCATAATGCTGCAATTTTTCCCTTACAACTGGAGACAACCACCTGTATGTAAGGCACAGCATGTAGTTCAGCTTTATTACTGATAAATAGTTACGTGAAGAGTCAATGAATTAGTGACCCAGCACCAGTTCCAGCGAATGTTGGTCATTTGCTTTGCCTGGGTAAAGTAGGCACCCGCTGTCCTCATCAGTATGCAAAGTGTAATATCCATACCAAGGAATTGATATCAGCCCATTTTCCCGACTCTGGCTTTCCTCTACCTACTAGGGTTTTATTGTGCTATCCTTCCTCTAAAGCAAAGTTTCCATCATGCTACTGCCCAATGGATTATGTGATGTAGAATCATTGATATAGCTAATATCATTTGAACTTCAGGCAATGTAAAGTTTTAATCTTCTGTTTCTTGATTTTCTTTTCTTAATAAAAGAACAAGAAGGACAATAGCCACTGGTATAGCTCATGTTAAACAAGCACAAATTGCAGAGTTTCCTTTAAATTTGAAAGGTTGATATTTTTTTCTAAAGTATGAAGCACACTGGTATAGTTTAGACTTTAGTTTATAATTTTACTATGTGCACACAAGATGAAATTTTAAAAATGACGTTGTAAAATATTAATTTGTATTAATTAAGCACACTTGGAAAACAACTGTTGCATATATACCAAGTAGTTCAGAGAAACATTACCCATAGTCATAAATTTCAACCCAACAATGACAACAAAGAGAGCCAAGATTTACCAAAAGTTTCATCTTCCAATACCAAAGTAACGAAACAAATTTCACTCATGACTTGAGACAGACAGCAACCCACAGTAGGCAACTAGTCCTTCCAACATTCTTAATTAACTACAGACTTTAGTGTTTCCAAAAATTATTGGCTGAACTACTTGAAACTCAAATTTATTCAATTGTGCAAACGATAAAAAGAGACATAGTAGGCCTGATACTTTTTGGTTCTCCTGACTTTTCAGCCATCCGACTTTACAGAAAATTAGAGAGTGTCATTACCATACCCAAATGGTAGTCCTAATGAAGCAAATCCAAGTCAATTACCTACAAATGCAAGGCTCCTTTGTATGTTTAGCTCAATCACATAAATTTAAAGTCTGACTGCATCCAAAACAGTCCAAAACGTATAGCCAAAGGTCCATAGTGTCAAGACAGCCATGTCTAGTTTTAAGATGACAAGCATGCAAAAAACAATTGTCCATAAATATAGGCCTATTGCAGAAAATTGGCCTGAACAGGTGCATCATCATGTGCATGCACATAACTTTTGTGATATTTATGAATCTGGAGAGGTATAATGGATGAAAGTTTCAATAGAAGACTGCACTCTACTTGTTAAACTTCTCTAATTTTATATCCAATTAATATGTCAACTTTTTTTTTTCAAAAGAAAAATGTCTTACTCAATAATATTCTGTTTCCCATGAGAAAACCTGATTTAACAAATATATTGGTCATTACAGATATTAACAGATAATTTATCAACACAGAATACTGCTCGACATGATAAAATGAATAAATTCTCTGAAAATAAAGTTCAATGAGACCTAGTGCACTGGTCACGTGATATTCTAAGCTACAATATGTGCCTCGGATATAAATGTTAGCCATGTTAAACCTAGCTTCATTGCAGTTACTATCTTCTGTGTAAACAAAAGGCCATTTGTCTCTTATACAATTATAAAAGTGCTTCCACTTGATAAATTCTTTTGGCGCAACCCTGCTTCATGTTCGCGTTTTTTACAGCTCATCACGTCAAACAAATAATATTGTGTTGCTTGCTAATTTTGTCTGTCCTTGGCTGTTTGCAACTGGTGTTAAATTTACTTCTGGACTGTGCAAAGTTCTTCAGTGTTATATATACAGTTGTGTCATACGTACTGAACTAATGTGAAATGTGTCCATTGTTATTCTACAATTTGTCTTTCATGTTTTCATTGACAATTTCCCAACACTATGATAATATGTAAGCCAATTCAAATCAATTTAAACTGTGCAGCTGATTGTGCAGTAACTAGTAGTCATGTAAATGGAAATTACGGCCGGAATGATGTGGTGTCTACTTTTTCATATCACGTGCGGACATTTCTATCATCAGAAACATGAAAATATTTACATTTCTAAATGAATAATCAATATAAATGCGGCCTAAAAACACATCATGAGCATTGTTATTTGAGTACCTTGCTTTTTTTATCTTATTGTTGCTGACCATAATTGACTGGTTTTCACACATTGCGTATCCAATTGGTAATTTGTGACCATATTATGCATATGGTAGAGTCCAACCTGGAAAGGGGCCTTCATTTTTAGGCCCAAATAAGCATCCTTGACATGATAGACCTATATACTCAATTTTCAGCATTTTTCTAATTTCAGAAATCTTTGTACTATAAGTTTAAGTCACAATTCAAAGTTGTAGTATAAACAACCGTAGCTTAGGTGAAAAGTGGCTTTGGAACATTTCTTTATATATATAGAAAAATATTTAAGATAAAACAATGATATTCATTCCATTTTAATTTCAAGAAATGTATCTGTAAAATCGCACAGGGACTTTTTCTGAGTACAATCTGTTTGCTTACAATGGTGACACAAAATATGAAGATGGTATTCTTGTAAAACTGGTGGCACGCTTCATTTTGATACACATTTAAAAATGCTTAACATTTCTTAGAAATCCCCTGATACATTGCTGATTTAGAGACTTTTTTTTAGAATAAATCAGGTTATGTTTGATTAAAATAAGATAACTCGTTTTATAGTAATTTCCAAATGTCACGGGCATTTCAAAGCAGATTCCTTTTGTCAGTACTCAAGGTTGAATGCTTAACACGGTCCATTGACTACCATACTAACATTGGAAGTATTTTGTCAATTTCTTTGGATTGTATCGGGGCTAAAACTATCGAATTTGGGCATATGATGGACAACAAATGTGTCTGAAAATTTGTACGTGCCTCAGAGTGAAAACAAAAGTATCCAGAATCGGTTTGATATTCCTTTAAACAATCCATATTGGAAATTGTGAAAAAGTCATGATGTGTTTTTAAACAGATAAACGTAGCTCACCTGCAGCATTGGCAAATAATATGCCGGGAAGTACATTTTGAAGGCTCAGCGAGACATATAATGATATCTTGCAAAATAAGATTTGGGCCATCCTGCAATAGAAAGAATGATACTGATTTCAGAATTATATTTTACAAAAGGCTATCATGTTAACAAAAAGAAAATACACAACACCACCAAAATGAAAGCCAAGGAGTATCAATATCATTTTATGATAAATACATATTTTCTACATTTGAGATTAGCATGTACACACACAAACCTAGAATAACTCAAGAATTGATAACCTTGAATAAATCTTCCGAAATGTTGTGAAAGATTAAAGGCCATAAAATACTGCTACCCTTGTTTTCAAAATGCTCGTGATGCAACCTAACTGACAGGATGAATCGACTTTTAACATAAGTTGCAGTGTAGCGATGAACTGGACATCAATGTAAATGATGGAACTTCATGGAACTGCTCAACAGATTTGGAGAAAGCTAACCCTTTAAAATAGCATTCCCTAAAGAGAGAAAAACATAAGAAGGAGTTAAACATATTATTTGTCTCAAACGGTTGTTGCAATACATGCCTACCCACAAGTAAAAATGTAATAATATGAGTAATATGCTTATTCCATTTGCCACAAAACTGAATGAATCATCTAGCTGTGCCATATAACCTATAAATGAAATGAATAATGCAAATATTACGAGCCACGTTTAATTTATAAAATTAATCGGTATACCAGTTAGCATTAAAGATCAATCATGTGTCCCTTTATGTTACTGGTATGTTTTCTGAAGTAGCATAGGTAGTGGACAACGTAGAGAAATATTAATGCCTTTGCGATGAAAATTAATAACTATTCCAGGTCCCCCCACTTGCAGAAATGGAATCATTATTAGTATTGTAACTCCAACGAAGATGCTTGGAGACAATCATGACATTACGCAATGCATATTATTTAACTTCCATCATATTTGAATGTTAACTGTTGATATATTTGTCATGATCATTATGTTATTTCATAAATTTAAAAATGAGAGGACTGTGACAGACCTGGGCTTCATGGACCAGGGATACATCAACACAAAGTTGTCCCCTGACCTTCGAATTTATAGGCAGGCACCTTTGTTTAAGACTATCAATATTACAGCATCAGTCTCCACCCATAAATTTCAGGGATTATCATTATCTAAATGAAAAGTGACAGAATCCCCTTTGCCAAGATATAAGCCCATATGTCAGTTTGATCTTTCAAGGTTAAACAAGCTCGAAAACAACACTAAAAACACTGGTCTTTATTTATTAGGCTTACATAGTAACCACGCATGTAGGACCTACCATTACCGAGATACGAGGCATATAATCTAAGTCACTTTTCAATGTTAAAAAAGATCAAAAGTAACAACATCAAAGAAAACGTTCCAGGTGTTTTCCTATTTGTGTTTAGGGGTACCCTTGGGGATATGATCGACCACAAACAAGATATAAGCCAAAATGTCAACCTTACCACTATCTATCTTGTAAGAATTATGACTTGTATATATACCTGTCATTTTACCGAATTCTTTTTATAGTTTGAATTTTTTTAACAAAACAGAAACTGATGCCACCACCATGTAATAGAAAGTCGTGGAGATCTCATTATGGTGTGGTTTATTTCTTTAACAGGATTGGAATAAACCTAAAAGCTAATGCAAGCCCCAATTGTCGGCAGACAAAAAATCAAGCGAAGATTGGTGTAATTATGAAATGTCATATATAAAAAAAAAAAAAAAAAAAAAAACAATATGTAGAATATAAGCGTGCCATCACTAAGTCAGCAATTTAGTGAAAAAAAAATATATACACAGTCCCTGTATCATTACATTTACTTTTAACAATTCAGTCCGTCCATGTTAATTAATGTCGACAGTTAGGCCCAGTTGTAAGCGAGAAAAGAAGTGGTAGTTACAGTTACAGTAGTGGTCTGGGATATGTTGGGCATAATCCACATCGAAGTACTTTCTGACACCCACGTGTGGTAAGTTGTTGGTATTCCACTATGTACACCTACCTATCTAGGTACTGCTGTATCTTATGGAATGTTTGGAATAAACATGTCCAACTAAACTCCTCAATCCATCATAATTTATTTTCATTCTTTTTTTTTTTTATTATTATTTTTATCGGTAACAATCATTTGCTTCCTGATACACTCATACCTTTTTGGAAAGCATCTTAAGTGGAAGGGACAACAGTGAAGCTTTACAACAGTCACATATAAGCACTGGAAAAGTTTCAATGGACTGGTAGAAAATAAACCCGCCGTAAATGAGCATCAGAAAAGTTTTGAATCCGATATTCTTATTAATCCATTATTGTAGACGTTTGAAACGCCAAATACTTGAACATCCGTCAATTGGGTTTAGAATATTCTTGGGACCCTGCAGTCTTGAGTATATGTCAATTATAACTACAGACGTTATCAGCCACACACTGACTTGACAATATTCATAGAGTTTGAAACATCAAAACATCAACATTTAAAATCCTTATTTTAGACTCACTTTGAGCAAAGTGTGACACATTTTAGGAATAGATAAGTAATGGGCTGGTATAAGCACTTCTATTGTTCCATTGATCCTAGGAAGAACAGTAATCATTCCACCCAGATTGTTCCACTCTTCCGGGAGGACCTGTGACTGTTGCACCTATATTGATGAAAATGGTTCCCAGATTTCAACTGTTTTGGATTTTAAGAGTTTCACTGCATGGAAATAAATGGCAGCATTTCAACAGTTTCACTGCATACAAGATGCAACAACATATTCAAGAGGTGATTATCTTCAAATTACTAGTACATCTAAATTGTCATTTTGCACAACAAGCAGTCACAGCTAAAAGTTCTGATGTTGCAGTTGCGATAGTATATCATAGCTATGTATATATATATATATATATATATATATATATATATATATATATATATATATATGATTAAGCAACTGAACATAAATATCGGAGGAATATGATCCCAATTAACTGTGCAAGATATAAATATGTCTTTTGCAGTGTACATATCAAGCACTGTCACTTGACCAGCCAGTCAAGTATGATGGAACAACTGACTGGAAGGAGTGCCAAATTCATTTCTTGAGAGGTGATTAGTAAGGAAAATGGGATCATTCAACCAGGCCATAGACTTTGGCTGTATGTTTTTAGGGCGTTACGATTTGGCTTTGAATAACGCACGCAAAAACAGCAGCAGCTCTCTACAAACATTAAATTTACCTTTCAAACTTTAAATATCAATATCCGTACATTACGCTAGGTGCACCTGATTTTTACAAATGTCACAAATACAACTTTTCCAAATATATTATTCTGAAGCCTCTTCCTGGTGATTGAAAAGTAATATAAATACGAATGAAAGTCAAATATGTGTGCAATGTTGCTTCCATTGTACATTCTTATAGAGCAATGGAATTGTGCTTCCATCCTTGGTAAATGTTATGAACGGTTCTGGCGTTGTTTTTTTGTTTTTGTTTTGTTTTTGTTTTTGTTTTTTTTTTTTTTGGTTGTTTGTTTGTTTGTTTGTTTGTTTGTTTTTTCATTCATGTGCAAAAAGGACAGTCAAATTCATGAAAAGGGACCAAAATCTGCAGCACAGAAGGGAATTGGCAAGCATTGGTTCCAAATTTGTTGACAACATCATTAAAATTCAGCATTTAATAAGTACTAGTTGCAACCACCGTCTCAACAAAGATCATCGTCCACAAAGTGACACTTACACCAACATCAATCCATCGACAAAGCCCCCTAGGCCTACAATGACCATCGACAAGAGTCCAAAGAACATGATTATACAATTCGATGTGTTTTAGACATGTAGCTAAATGCATGATGCTGTTGTAAAGGCGATAAAACCAAGAGTATTTCAAAAAGAAACGCTTTTGAATGAGGAAATATAGTGGTGAAAACTGAACACAATGTCAGAATTTGCAAGTACACTGGTTCAAATGTTAAACATCAGGCAGAAACAACAGCCACCAGGCCTCGAAACGCACAACAGCAGTGAAAACTTCCAAGATCAGTAGTCAAATTACATTACACTAGACGAAAATTGTTAGCATAGCATCTGCTCTCCAGTGGCCTAATGCGAAGTCAATGCCTTTTTAGATTCCCTGTTCCAGAAGGTTTCAACAATGTATTTCGTAGTTCAGTTTCATCTAAGGGATTTTTTTTTCTTTCTTTTTTTTTTTTTTCCTTTTTTTTTTTTTTCTTTTTTTTAACTTTTTTTCTGTTGTTGCGGTACGTGAACAGTAACAGCAAGCTTCCAATGACTTCATTGATATTCATAATAGCGTTGAGTCACAAGATCAATTTCTCTACAAAGTGCTGTTAATTCTCATTTAGTAAATTTACTCAGCATGGCGAAAGATGAGTTTGAAGTATTTCCAGGTGATCCTTTAAAGTATCACTCATTTGTCAATGTTTTTTAATGCAAATTAAGATACATTCTCTTGAGACCATGATTATAAGATTGCTAGTTTGCTTAAATATACATCAGATGGTGCTTATGAAGTGATTTATAGTGCACAAATTATTGGGGGTCAAGAAGGGTATGCTCGTGCGTGAGAAACTCCGAAGGAATTGTACGACACGAAGCATCTGGTTGTTAGGTTGATACTTAAAAATTTGCCTATGTCCACGTGAGTGAAAACATCTCACGGTATACCTTCTGGAAGTCATGAACTAGACAATGCATATGATAACTTAGCAGATTTGGACTTATTGAGCAAAGTGAATGACCAGGTCATTATTTTTGGCTTTGCCAGGCATTTACCAGCCTAGGTAGAAAGCAGGCGCCTGAAAAAGAGTTAGAAACTAAACGAGAATCAAATACTGACAAAACGTTTTGGTTTAGTTCAGTTTGTGAAGTTTATGGCAGACGCATTATCCGATTCCCCTTGTGGTTCACATGCGGAGCTTAACGTAGAGATTCTAAAGTGCGCCCATCAACTCATTCAAGACCTTTGCACTGAGATACTTATAAAGGAATCGAAAATAGTATAGGCCATATATTTGTATGTATATACATAAAGTCATACTACATGGATATCAAGAAAAAGAAACATTTAGTAGAGTCTATAAGAATATAATTGTCACTTCGGACAGCAAAAAATCTGTAAAAGCACTGCGTTTTGGCGACGCATTGCGAGAAACAGTGATCGCTGTAGTCGCCCATCTAGGAACTAACTATTCATGTGCTGCTGTGCCTAACTTGTCCCCTTTTGTGCAAAAGTTGATCATTGGTACATGTTTTCCTGAAACCCATTTGGGGTATCTCATCAGACAAGTATAAGTTATAACAATGACGACATGAACATTATGTGCCGTTTATCACGGAATAAAAAAGCGACCATATTTTTTATGTACTATACGACAAAAGCTTCGCACAGGTAAACAATCAAGTACGGCAGTCAGCCTGTGATACCCAGTTCCAGGTATAGAAGGAAATCAGAACTTCTTTTAACTTATCTTCGTCCAAGATGGATCCTGTTGCATGTGGCCCAGGGAACTGCATTAAGCAGAGTAGCCTGACACCCAGCAATGTTGTTGTGATGCTAAGTACAATGGAGCTATATATAACGATATAAATATGAACCTTATGAGCATCCGTTTATGAATTTTTACTCTTGTAACTGTCCCATGCATAGCCAGGGAAATTCCGTGTAAATAAAAAAAAAATATATATGGAAAAGAAGTGTAACATTTGGTATGACCATGATAATACAGTCAATTTTACGTCTGCACACCAACATGACCCATGTTCATAGTGCATGAAACCTTTGAGGTGAAATGGATAGGACCCACAGCACTGTCAGAAGAGTTTACACTGCAAAAGTACCTAGCATCATACAAGAAACATCGTTTGCTGACCCTTACCGAATCTGGTTGCCAATAGGCTGTCAACAGGCTAGTAACAGGCTGTTACCAGGTGGGCAGCAGGCTGGCAATCCTTTTTTGACCATATTTTCATGGCTGACAAATGGCTGGCGACATATTTCAATGGCTGTTAACAGGCTGGCACATTTTTTATACAAAAGTATGGGCTGCCAATAGACTGGCAAAAGGCTGTCAATTGGCTGGCGACATACAAACTCTACTTTTTTTGGCAAAACACTAGCTGGCAACTGGTTGGCGACATCTGAACTTCGAAAAATTAAAGGAACGTGTGGCTGGTAACTAGCTGGCGACATCTGAACTTAGACAAATACAAAAAGGTAGCAAGTAACTGGCCAGCGACACTTGGACTTAAAAAAATCAAAGAATACCACTAAAAGCAGAGCTAACTGACTTCTTAGCATACTTTGTTCTTCAAGGAGGGAAGATGGCAGTCATGCTTGTATAATTTTGTCCTATCTCTTAATTTTGTGGGAAGAGAGGTTTGCTCCTGAGTCTTCAACGCAAAAGGTGATCGAGTAGACTTATGATAATGCTAAGGCAGGGTTTGTCAGATTGTAAGTATAGTATATTATATATAAAGAAACTTTTTTTTAATTTTTAAGTTATATCCTTTCAAACATTCCTTTGACTTCCAGCAGTTAATATATGCCTCATAATTCTGGTCACAGGATAGGAATGTGGGGTCAGTTTCAAGAAAATGTCATTTTAGTATTTTAGATCATCACCCGAAATCACTGATAAAAGATTTGAACCGTGTAACACTAGAAATACCCAACTCCAGTCCTTAATTATTACGTGCTCTAGCTAATACAAAATATATGCACATTGCATGTTTAACACAAAACAAAAACAGCTGACCTAATTAATTGAAGCACCCAAGTGTCACCATCCTTATGCCAGCCTGTTGACAACCTATTACCAGTCTATTTGCAGCCTGTTACCAGCCCTTATAAGAGACTACCAAGACCCTGCAAATATGCTGCCAACAGGCTGGGATCAGGCTGGTGACGCATAGCATTTTCAGTATATATACCAGGGATAGCTTAGCTGCCAACAGGCTGGTGCCAATACCCCCATGACTGCCAACGTGCTGGCAACAGTATACCTACAAAACCATTTAGCCTAATTGAAGGTAGCTACAGGGACAATGTAGCAGGCACCAGGCTGGTAATGAATGATGCAAAATATATATATGCATGTATGCAAGCCACGTGTACATGGTAAGAGGCTGGTGATAGTTTTCAATTGATAATGTGGCGGTATGCTGGCAGCCTTGAAACTCAGATTTGTATAGCAAAGTTTGATGCCCAATTTCAACTTATGGCAGCCACCAGCCTGTTGATAGCCTGTTGCCAGCCTATTGGCAGCCTGTTGCCAGCCTCGCCAAGTGGCTGCCAATAGGATGTCAACAGGCTGCCAATACGGTGTTAACATGCTGTCAACAGGGTGGCAAAATAAGGCACTTTTGTTAGGGTAATGACAGAACATGCTTAACTAGTAATAACAAGTAAAGACTGCATTATTTCGGACACAAATTCGAAGAAAAGAAATAATATGGCAAAACAACAATTGTCAATAAAGTTGTGAACACGTTGTAAGCCTAATTTGCTTCTTTTTTCCTTTAGATTCTACTTCAGTTGAATTGCACAAACGTCAAACTACCTAAAACATCACAATGATATCAAAGAACTGACTCAAGCAAATCACGCATGAAGTGTACTTGTCAAAAGTACAGGCCCATACCCAGCTATGCCGAAAGGCGTTTGAAGAAATTAGAATGACAAATGTAACATTCCTACTGCATGGATCTGCAGGCATGACGCCTGCAGAATATTGTAATATGAGATTCCAAAATGTGCATTGTAATATGGCATCCAATGAAAAAAAAAAACACATTTGATATGTATCTTACCTTTTTCCTAAAAGGAGAAGGAGACAACAATAATAAAACCTAGATCTTAAGACCAACAGGTGGCATTGAAAGTACTTTAAGCTACATACACAAATTAAGTGATACATATATATATATGTGTATATATATATATATATATATATATATATATATATATATATATATATATATATATATATATATATATATATATATAGTGTTGATATGACACTCGCGCATAACTACCTCCATTGAACCATTCTTTTTTTTTAAGATTGGGGATTTGGTCTAGTGGATATGAGGGTTTCGCATTTCAGCTAGGCGACTGGTGCCAAAGGTAGTAGGTTCGAGTTCCACTCGTTCCGATCATAAAATACATATTTTCTGCATTTTCTTCATGCTCGTGGATTTTAGTCCCCGATACTGGAAATAAATGCCGATTCAGTAAATATACTACATAGACGTGTTGATGTGGCACTCACATAGCTACCTCCATTGAACCATTCTTAAAAGATTCTGGAAATAAATGCCGATTCAGTAAATATACTACATAGACAAGTTGATATTGCACTCACATAGCTACCTCCATTGAACCATTCTTTTTTAAGAATGGGGATTCGGTCGAGTGGACATGTGCGTTTCCCATTTCAGCTAGGCAACTAGTGGCAAAGGTTGCACACTCGAGTCCCGCCCGTTCCGAACATTATATATATATATATATATATATATGATCCTGCATTTTCTGTGTTTGAGGGTCTATGCACACAAAATACTGAAAACCGCTTAGAAACAATATAAATCAAGCTTGGTGGAAAATATATATACATAATGTGAGTTCCATCAAAAATCCTAGTTGACGTACAAATTCATTTTCCCATTAGTTCTTCATTCCAAATAAATATTTCAAGTTGTACATTTCACAAGACATTTCATGGACTTTTGATCTGTAGATTTCTTTTTCACTTTTTCATTATCATCGCTTGTACAACTGAGATAAGTAGCATTGACTTATTTCATACTGAATTCAACATATATATATATATATATATATATATATACATGTGTATATATATATATGTATATGTGTATGTGTGTGTGTCTGTCTGTCTGTCTGTCTGTGTCTGTGTCTGTGTATGTGTGTGTGTGTGTGAATTTGTTTTGTGGAGTCAGACATTTTATACTGATGCTAAAATCTTTTCCCTTTAGATTAATTTTATTTGATCAACTGGAAGATGTACTCCTTATCGATAAGCCGTGGATAATTTCAAAAAATAAAAAAAATACTGAACTAAAGCTTGAAAGAAGGTTTAAAATATGAAGTGAACGGGCTTATGTGACTTTTAGAATTTAACTTCAGTGTAGATTTGATGAATCGGACAGAAGTTAGATGCCAATGGACAATTCATTTATAAAGTGTAGATTCTAACATTGTGGCAGGTTTAAAAATGAGATTCTCAAAGCATTTCTAGTTTAGTCTCTAACTAGTGGCCTGTGTCTGTGGTCATGTTTTAGGAAAACCTTATTATCTTCATGGACATTTCATGTTCATAGGTCTGGGATTCAGACTAGCTTAATTCGATCGAATGAATTGTCGAGATTTTGTAAGATCTCTATTAAGAGCAGTCATAGACTGAAGTATGCGCTCAGCAATGGAAGTTAAGAAACACAAGGCTGTCACGGATCCAAGGTAGGTGAGATTTCCCATTTTCATACAAAAAAGTAAAATAAGTACGCATAATTTTCCGTCGGTCCCTTGACACTTGGAAATTCATTGTTTTCAATTAAATGTTCCTTATGCAGTCTGATCCACAATCTTCCTATTCTAAATTCTGATATCGGAATATAATTCGTGCTGCTTGCTGTGGGCACAACGGTTTCGTTCAGGCAGAGAAGATGTATACATACATACATACATACATACATACATACATACATACATACATACATACATACATACATACATACATACATACATACATTACATACATACATTTGTCTGTGTGTGAAAAGAGACAATGTTTTATCAAACATTCTTTCTTTTTCATACACTATCGCCATATATTTTTGTCGTCGATAGATGGTGTAAACTTTGTTCTGCTCATGTTCTACAGATGAATGTGCAAAAATAGAGGGCATCATGTCTATATATATATATATATGATAACTTGAAGATCATAAAAAATCTCTATGAAATACACGGAACATGCGTTTGCTATGTAGATCACTTGGATGTAATTATCAACATGTGCAGAATGAGCAATAAAGTAATTCTGATCGATAGACCATATCAACTGGTCAGACAACACAGATATTTTCATCTTGGGTCCTTCCGTTGGCCAAGAACGCAAGAAAGTGTGTTCTTCCGTACTGTCAAGAACGGTAAGGTAACCTAAATCGCCAGAGGAAGTGAAATAGCCATGATTTAGCCAGGACACGGGCTTGGGAAATGATGTCCCTATTATGAAAAGGATAGGGACCAACCATTAGAATCTTGGGGGGGGGGTGCATTTGTTTTCCTTGCCAGGCGCGCATCGGGAGTGGGGGGGGGGGGGCAGACCCCTTCCTGCTCTTGCCTTTTTTTTAATTTTAAATGCCTGTAGAGGCTGAAAATGCCGTCTAGATCGAGTCAGTGGACATTGTCCTTAGATTGCGTATATGTTGCCTAACAATACGCTCTATTGCATTGGTGCATATCATGCAGTTAGAGACGACCAGCGCTCGGCAGGGCGTAACCGTGGAAGCCTGGCTAGCGCGACGGACGTCAAATGAATAAATTATTTGAAAAGTAAGTTATAAGATGAATAATTATCAATCCTAAATGATTATCATAGCGATAGGCCTACACAGACTGCAGGTAACTCTTTTGTGTTTCCGTAGATATTATCTAAATGCATAGCTCACAGGGTACATACCGATATGGTTAACTTTCGTGAAGCACTGAATGAAGCCATAGACATATCGGTAGGAAAGCCATACGCCCATTATAATAACTGGGCTTATATAGGCCAAGGCAGAGGAAAACTTATGTCAACTTTTGTGTTCATCTATTACAAATCTTAATCTAAGTTAGGCCTGCAGCTAAGCCTTCTGAAGCCGCGATAGTCTGTTTTACGTTAAAATTCCCGACACAAATGTAAGACGCTTTGAGAAAAAAATTCACTTCGGCCTTTTCAAAAAGTCTGAAGGATGTCTCGCAATTAGCTTATCCTTCTTTTTAAGACCTTGTAGATCGATCAGCAATATCATGATATGATCATATGAATTTACACCAAAATAGTTTCTAAATTTCAATTAAAATATGTAAAATCACTCCAAGGACCAATGGAGTATCACCTGGCGTCTACTACTGGATTTAATTTTATCGCTTGGCTAAGTAAGCCAGGCGATACTTAAACTGAGCTGCTTCTCTTTTTAAATTAGAAATTTTAAAAGTTAGCTTTTCTTCAAGAACTTCACTTTCCGAAAGAAGTATGAAAGTGACTGGAAATACTTGCATAGAAAGATCTGTTACTTTATAATAAATGAAGTTTTAAACCTGTCAATGCAGACATATTATTTGTTTTCTTCTACCTATACTTATTTTCTCACTTAACTCTTTCATTGCTGTAAGCGACTTTATTCGCACTAAGTCTTATATTTGAATCACTATACTTAAAGGATATTCAAATACCTCAAGCAAAGCTCTTTCATTGGGGCACAAACACGGCTAGACTTTAGATAATAGAGTTACGACGAAGTTTGGTTCTGGTAAACAGCTATTCCTGTCGTAATCTGCATGCATTGCGTGGACAGTGCGCCGAGAAAAGCTGTTGACTCAGGCTAAAACTTGGCACTGAAAGAGTTAATTAGGTATGACCATGTCATAATAATGTTGAGTATAAGCAGGTAAAGGTCACAAATACATATTTCCAGGAATTATTTGTCACTGACTCATTTTTTCTTTGATTCATTTTATGTGAATTGAATCATATATAGCGGAATATAATTTGTGGAGCCCAGTTTAATGAAGTTTGCATCCCTCAAAAATCCAAATGGTCCTGAAAATGCTCTTGAAAAAGCAGTTGGAAATGCCAGAAAAACGCATCTTAGAGCATCAAATTTGAAAACAAAAATTTCGGGGGGGGGGGGGGGACCCCGAGTTCATGCCTCGGCACTTGCATTCGGGCTTCGCCCTCAAGTCGCTGACTCCCCCCCCCCAAAAAAAAAGCAAAAAAAAACAAAAAAAAAAAGGCAAAAAACTGGATCCGCCCCTGCTTGCAAAAGTAAATATTATGTATTGTTTATAGTAAAAAGAGTACGATTCGATTAGCAATGTTGAAAACTCTTGGTAGCTAGTATTACCATTCGAATATTCCGTATAAGTTAGCTAGAACTCTGATATACTGTGTGCGTTCCAATACAATGACTTTGGTGCAAGGCTCACATTTTCTGTTCACTTATATTAAGCATTTTCTTGCAACATATGCACACTGCTTGAATGAACTTTACAGGTACTTTTAACTTCTCGTCGCTGAATTCAAGCTTGAGTCATGTTTTCCTCAATAACCTCTGTGCAATGGACGCAGAGTGCTCCAAGGAAAGCTAGAGATTTTGACTATAGAATCATAATATTGATGGGAATGAGATCTACGATGGTTACCTTTAGCGCTGAAAGAGGTAACAGTACATGAATTGGAATATCGTAATCATAATATACGTTCATTAAATACTCTCTCTCTCTCTCTCTCTCTCTCTCTCTCTCTCTCTCTCTCTCTCTCTCTCTCTCTCTCTCTCTCTCTCTCTCTCTCTCTAACCCTTGAAGTGCTTAATTTGAGACTGAGACAATAGGTTTACTCTGGGCACTTCTTGTGCTGTGGCTCAAGAAGTGCCCAGAGGAAACCTACTGGTCTGGGTCAAATTTTCTGGTGAAACTTCTGAATTAAAGCTAGGCTTGCAGGTACTTGAATAAAAGGTTGCTTCATGAGGAACTTGAATCTAAAGTCATGGCTGAAGATTGTATCCCATTTTCATACAGTTGACCAGATTTAACTATGCAGTGCAACATATATAAAACTGGTGCTGTCGGAACATTTTCTGTTTTCCTTCTTCTCTCATGTCTACCCCAGAATAGCTAGTCATAAACTTGGGTCGTTTTGCAGGGTTTCTAGGGTAGGAGCATTGGACTTTTAGTGACAAAATAGGTAGAACCTCCAAATGGAGCCTTATTTTGTCATAACCTGTGAGCTTCCGCGGGTTTCGGCGGCCTTGGTCCCTTGGACCCTCAAATGATTTCTTTTTTTGGAACCTCTGTGTTCTAAAATGATTTTTTCGATGTTATGTTTCTTACACAATAGCAGCTTAAATATATGCATCCATGGATTTCAGTATTAAAAAAATAAAAAAGATGAAGAAGTACTCTGACGTAGGGTGGCAAAAAAAATGATGTGCTGTGATGGGCATCTGAAAAAAATATGTTTTACTAAAATGCATAGCCCCCCCCCCCTTAAGATTTTGATGGTTCGTCGCTTACCTACTTAAAAAGTAGAAGTAAACCATAATGAAGTAATATCCAAAACAAAATACATTAATAGTTCAAATGAAAAGAAGAATGGAAAAAAATTAAAGCATGTGTACTTTGTTTACATCTGTTACGATATAACCGGTTATAACAGCAACATTGAACTTTTCACGCATTTGTCATTTTACCTCAAACTTCACCTTTACCTTGTAGTCAACATGATGAAAGCGCTGGATAATCCCACTGGAGCCCGAAAGTTTACTGTTTTGCAGTAAACTATCAAATTTGTATAGAAGTGTGTGAATTAAAAAAGGCATAGGCCTACAGCCAGCAATAAAAACATGGTTGCATCATGCCATAGGGAATCTGATAGAAACTACTGCGTACACTTTAGGCCTACATAGGTCGTCCAGGGGCTTTACTCAGAACTCTACTTGCTGACACTGTTTCTAGCCCGCCACTGGTACAAGAACTGCATGTGCTTGTACAGCCTACAGTCTGAATTTATTTTGCAAGGCAAAGGCTTGGATGTTCAGTAAACCATACCGACTTGGTATCTGCTACCTGCTGAGACATTCAAACGGTATCTCTCGATTCAGGAAAACCCTTTCACTGCGAATTAAGTTGTGATTTCCGTGCTGCACAAGATGTAAGATAGCCGGCATCCTGTCTTTCAAGACTGCTTGCATTTTCATCTTAAAATAAGACGAATCTTGCACTTAGATTTTTGATGAATACGGCTTACACTTGACATTAAATTTTGCGCTTAGAATAAGTCAAATCTGGTGGTGAGTAAGTTTTATGAATACGGCCCCAGGTCCCAACATAGAAACCTCCATGGTTCCACCATTACATGATGCTCAGTTCACCCAGGGACGTGCTATATGTAGGAAGTCCCTGGTTAACCATAGATATGTTACTCGACGCTGTCACTTGCGCCTGACTCGCAGTTGTACGTTGTGTTTGCCCCGGAACTCAACTCATGGCACCTAAAGGTATACATGATCTTTCCAACACTTATAGAACCCATTGGAAAATGGCATGTGATGCCAATTTGCAGAACAATTTGCTATGCAAGTTTCCATTTTTTTTTGGGGGGGGGGCTGCTTTGTCATCGTTGGGGCAGATCAGACTGACGGTGAGTTGCTGCATAGGCGGACTTTCTCGTATGGTACGTCCATGGCTGCTCTGACCGCGATCCAATAACGGGCGAAGGCCAATACAGGTACCTTCTCCTAATCATATGTACACGACAGTGAAAATACCTGCTTGTTTTGACAGAAATAAAGTAGGTAGTTATATCCTGTTGAATACAACTGCTGACCAAGTAATTGCTTAAACCTGGGATGTTTACCTAGGATTATCATTGCACATAATGGTGCATTGGTGTGAAATTATGGCCTGCAGTTGTTGCTTGCATATCGTTAGTCGCGAAGGCATTGACAGTTGACGTCCCAGAAATGATCACTAATGTTCTTGGTTGAGTCTCTCAAGATGAACAGACTTGGAGCGAAAAAAAAGCCAGGAAAGGTAGCCATTTTCTCAAATTTTTTTGGGTTTAGACTTCCGCGATGGCAGAAACGCAGAAACACGGCATCATTAAGACAGTTTATCAGATACAGATGGAAAACATTAAATTCATTACTTCATGCCTAAGGATCATAAGTCATACAACTTAATTGAAAAGCACAAATGAAGAAGTAACTGAAGTAATTGACATTGCAGTATTTAAGTTTTGAATAATTGGGCATTATACTTCTTTTTTTTTTTTTTTTTTTTTTTTTTTGCTCTGTTGACCTGAGGTGGCAGAGCTCATGTTTTGTCATCCTTTCTGATAAAGATTCCTTTTTTCCAGGTTCGTGTTCTGTTTGAATTGCAACATCAAAAATGGCAATATATCAGCAACTAAATTATCAGCAACATTGCCACAAAAACTACAGCAGGTGTGGGGGTGGAGGGGTGGGCACACATACGCGCGTGCGCAGAAGGGGGAAAACACTGAACACCTTCTATCTGACAGTCATTTGAGTTTTTACATTTGTTTCTGCAACCTCATAAACAATAAATTGACATGTACTTAAGCAATATTCATTTATGGCTACTGTTTTCAAAACTTCGCAGTATTCATGCCAGCTACCTGTCTACTACTTTTGTAAACTTTACTACATGTGCTCAATTTTAGTTGCTCAGTAAATTGATTTAGGTGAAGCCAACTGGCTTCTATTGCTGTAAAGTTAACTATGTATTGTTCGTTTTTAACCCAGCCGACTTGTCAGTCAAGTGAACTTTTTTGGAGGCTTGGTCCTCCAGTCGTCGTCCACCCACTATTCAAGTTTTCGACATCTTCTCCAAAAACTGCCCACGGATTCCCTTCAAAATTGAGAGGGATCTATCTTGGGTGGGTGTCTGCCAGGTTTGTTGAAATGGTCAAGCACCAGGTTTTTTATTTTTTTTTTCTTTTTAATGAAATTCCTTGCTCATTTTTTTGCTCAAATTTTACAAGAATCTTTGTACCCGCTCACCCCATTGCTTTAACTAGTATCACACATGAACAATCCTTGTTTGTAATTTTTTCACCAGGTGGTGCTGCAATATTTTTTTTTCAATTCTTTAATGATTTTTTTTTTGTGTGTGTTTTTGTTAATTTCGATATCTGCATTAGAACTTTCACTCAGGTAAATCTTAAAAACCTGGTGGATATGTTCCTTGTCAAAGGTCAAACAAAGTTGTTCTCTATGTGGCACTGCTGTGGATCCCGTATATTTATTTATTTATTTTTTTTTAATTCAGGCACTTTTCAATAAATATACCCTTCCTGTTGATTACTATGCATGTCAATGGGCATTTTGGACTTCCTAGCTGGTATTCGGTTTCGCCTCATCACTATTAATGAAAATTGTTGTCCGCTTCTATTTTCATGGATTTTTTGCTACATGTTTAACATTTCGGGGATTTTAGCACATATTCCAGAGCAATAAGTGTTCCAAATGTAGTGGGAGTGACGTTGTTTTTATAATTGTCTGATGAGAATAGTTTGTTATGGTTGAAGTCATGTCAGGTTGGCTCAAAGTGTTTAATGTGCAGCTAATACATGGTTACTTCAATAAATGGGTAAATCTCTCTCTCTCTCTCTCTCTCTCTCTCTCTCTAAGTGTTTGATGTGCAGCTGATACATGGTTACTTCAATAAATGGGTAAACTCTCTCTCTCTCTCGCTCTCTCTCTCTCTCTCTCTCTCTCTCTCTCTATCTATCTCTGTTATAAATAAACAGCATCTAAATCAGCTGACTGACAAATGTCAATGAAAATTTTAACTGTCACATGGAAGATAGCTGTGCATACTCTCTCTCTCTCTCTCTCTTCATTAAACCTAACTCTTCCTTTATAAATGTGGTAAAAATTTACAATAATTAGGACTATTTTACATTTTTACCTTTTAAACTTTATAGATCCATGACATAGATATATATTATGCTTGGCTGACTGGTATATGACTTACAATGGCATACTATATTTTTTGAAACCTCAATTATTAACTTAATAAATGACTTATAAGATGACTTGTGAGACTCTATGCTTTCTTGAACATTTAAATTTCTTTTCAAAAATACTTGTGCAGACCACAGTTGAGATGTGACTGGTATGCTCACAATTTTTGGCTTTTGTGATGCAATGTGACTACTGTTCTTGCAATTTTTGACTGTTATTGTGCGTTTTGAGGCCTGATGTCACTTGTTACTGGCTGATGTTTGACATTTGAACCAGTGTACTACCAAATTCTGACACTGTATTGAATTATCACCACTATATTTGACCATTCAAAAACTTCTTTTTGGAATACTCTTAGTTTATCTCCTTTAAAACAATATCGTGCCTTTAGCTACATGACTAAAACATATATTGATTGTACAATCATATTGTTTGGATTCTTATTGATGTTCATTTTTTTTTCTTTAAAGGAGTGAAATTGGTGTTTGTGTCACTTTGTGTGCTTGTATGGACGATGATCATTGTTCACACGGTGGTCACAACTAGTACTTTTAAAATGCTGAATTTTTATTGGTATTTTCAACAAATTTGGAACCCGTGCTCTCAAATTATCTCCTGTGTTGCAGATTTTGGTCCCTTTTCATGAATTGTACGGTCGTATAAGCGCATGAATGATGCACCTGTTCAGCCAATTTACTGAAATAGGCCTATAATTTTCAACCCTTTTTTTTTTCATTTTTGCATGTTAAAACTAGACATGGCTTTTTTACCCTATAGACCTTTACACGTACGTTTTGGACCTTTTGGGTACAGAAGAACTATAAATGTATGTGATTTAGCCATACATACCAAGGAACATTGCCTTTCGTCGCAATTGACTTGGATTTCTTTCATTAGGACTATGGTTTGGATTTGATAATGGCACTGTCCTATTTAGAAACCATCACCCAGATTAACTTCAATTTGGCAGCAATGTACCTTGTTTGAGTGTCTACCAGCTTTTTTCAAATATACATGCTCCATTGATTTTTTTTTTTTTCGGGGGCAAACCTTAAAAATTTTATCATCAATGACCGCCCACTTATTTGCTATGACACCATACAGGAACACTCCTAAAGAATCCTAGTTCTTAATTTGTTCACCAGTTGACACTGCAATGTTTTATTTTTTAATGATTTTTAGCTCAGCTGACTTGTCAGTAGCTGACGTTATGGTCCTTCATCTGTGGTCTTTCATATTCAACATCTGACTTCTTTTCTAAAACCTTCTGCCATATTCACTTTAAATGTGGTGGCAATGTACCTTGGGTAGGTCTCTGTCAAATTTGTCCAAATGATCACGGTCCATTAGTTTTTGGATTGTTTCTTACTCTCTAATTTTATTTTTGGTTCTTGTTTGGACAAAATTTGTAAAAAAATCTTCTCCTTCAAAACTGCTCACCTCATTGCTGTGATATCACATAGGAGCACTTCAACTTTAACTTGTGTATTTGTCCACTTGGAGGCATTTTGTGTGTGAGTGTGTGTGTGTTTGTGTGTGTATATGTGTGTATATGTGTGTGCGCGTGCTTTCTTATTTTCAACTTCTCCTAGAGAACTGCCACTCAGATTAAGCTGAAACTTGGTGCATATGTTTCTTGTGAAATGGTCAAAAAGTTGTACACTAGGTGGCGCTGCTGCGAATTCCTGAATTTCAACAATTTTTTCCATGTGAGTACTTATCAGTAAATGCACCTGTCCTATTGATTACTATGCAAGCCAATGGGCATTCTTGCGCTAATTCACATGTTTTATTTTTTCTCCAAAACCTGCTAACCGGAGTGCCTTCAAACTTGGCGGAAATACACCATAGGTGGGTCTCTACCAGATTTTTTAAATGGTCCCGGTCCATTGATTTTGGAATCATTTTTTTTTTTTTTTTTTTTTTTTTTTTTGTATAAAATCAACTTCGCTGAGCCCGCTCACCCGTTTGCTTTGATATAACACATTGACACTCTTACAGACTCCTGGTTCACCAGGTGGCGCTGCAATTTTATTCTGTTATTAGTGTATTTTGGAGTTGTAGTTATTCTTTACTTTTCTAGAACTGTAACTCAGATTAAATTGAAAGCTGGTGGATATGTTTATTTTAGAAGGGTCTAAAAAACTTTGTCCAAAAGAGTTTTATACTGGATGAAACCGCTGTGGATTCCTGGTTTTTAACGATTTTTTTTTAACCTTTCTCGGGTTAGAACCTCCGCCAATGTAGAAACTAACAAGCGTCATACCTTGCTAATATGTATGCCAACTGTGCAGAGAAACAAAATCATTGGGACTGAACAACCGGAGCCAGAAGGCCTTTGGAAAATTAAATATATATTTGTCATTGCATTAACCTGTTACCCTCTGTGCATACTTATGGATTCAGAACATGGACGTTTCAAAACTTATTTATTGCTTTTCACGCGATTCGAAATAATTTGTAGTTAATATTTCACTTTATTTCAAGTGGCGGGTGATTAAATGCAAGACAGACGCCTTCATTGTATATGCCGTGAATACCTTTTGCCAAGGAAACCAGGTTCAGAACTACTGCTTATGGTGAAAATGACCGCCATTTCTCCTGCCAAGGCTTGTCAATTGAATAACTCTGTCGGACATTGACCTTGCGTCGTATATATCTCTAAAACTTTTAAGCCTACAGGTATGGAGCTTTATAAGAAAATTTACCCATATATGAAGTGTGCGCCTAAAGTTCTGTTTGTATATTTGCCTTCGTGTCTATATAATATCCTTGATTAAATGGAAATTATCATTGTCTCACAGTATATTATGCCACATAGACCCCCACCAACAGAGATAATTATATATAGTTGAAACAAAGCAAGGTTTACATTGGCCGTTCCAACATTTACTGAAACCTAGTCGAAGTGCACTTATTAACGTTTTTTATGTAGTCACATGTGTCTTGTATGATAATTTACTTCCGTTCACCCAAGCTATGTTTTGGTATGACATTCCTATCTGTTCCAAGTGGCCATGTACATGACGTATATAATGACAGGTATGGAGCATCTGTGTCCTATGGACATTTTACTCAGTATTTCGTCTCTGCACCCGTCAAGCTGGAAGACAACGTTTCCAAACATAAAGTAAACAAGTTGAATCATAAATTAAAGTATTTTCCTATGCATACATGCTTATAAAAGTTAGAAACCACACAGAAATTAAAAGAACATAATACTTTAACTGGATACATGTGGTAACATGACCTAGGATGATTCGTACAAATGCGCAGGTGGTCTGGCTTCTCATCGACAAGCCTGGGGTACTGGAACGGAATACTTGTTTGTTTTTCATTAATTTCATAATATAGGGTCGACTTTCCATGATTTCAGTTCTCACAAACCCGTGCTGTCTCACCAGTGACATTACGTCTATTGAATTCACTACAAAACCCTCAATGTGTGCATCGCACATCTTATGTCCAGTTATTATACTCCATCATGTTTTATTTTAGCACTTTAGATCAATATCAGGTTCCCAAATAAATTGTGCTGAAATAATCGTACCATCTGAGATGTTGCTTTCAATATCATTGTGTCATCAAAATCATCCAGTCACATGCCATAGCCTTTTTTGAATTACTTTTCGTATAGGAAGCCCCCCGCCCCCCCCCCCCTAAAAAAGTGGCTGTCGAGCCATGACAATATTAACAGGTTGAACGAATCCGATACAAATCGGAGGTGGGTTTTTTCCAGTCATATGATGTTTATCAAGTGACGCATTGTCACATGTACACCATAAACTGGCCCTGGTAGATATGTAGGGATACCGTGGCCCCAAATCATGACCATGTCCCTTTTGCGAAATATGCGCATGCTTAATATTACCATGTAGATTATGGATACATACGGATAAAAGCTCCCTCTGTGAAATGGCTGGGCCATCTTTTTTTAGGATTAAATACAAATGTTTATGGATGCAACCAAGCTTGAAATTGTTACAGAAATAGTGATGCTTTTTAATTTTTTATTGTCATGTTTTTGTTCTGAAAACACACTGTCTGAAATGTTCCCAAACTTTAGATAAGTTGTACTTAAATTTCTGTGCAAGAAACATTTACACTAAGTGGCGTTGCAACTTGTACAAGATTCTGTTACTATTAGAAGAGTACATGTTGAATATTAAAACAGACAGACAGGTGCATGAGAATAACATAAACGCATGTACACGCACTCATACCTACGTCTCTATCCAAAACCTTTCCCTGCGCCCTTTCGTAACGTGTTGGCGGCACTCTTCCTGTAAGACAAACATGGTAATTTAGACTATTGTGTACTTCGTTTTGACAACTTAGCCCGTTTTTTTTAATTGCCTCAACATCACAGGCCTGAAATTATTTGGTCTGTGCATTCAGCTTTTTGTCTGAAATCATCTGTTAAAAACAGAATCACAGCAAATTCATAGTTGTTACGTATTTCTTTATGGTTTTTTGTTGATTTGATTTTATTATTTCGCAAAGCTGGTTGCATCATCGATACTTCTTGAAGAGAGAAAAAAAAAGCTCGATTACCATTTGTGAAGAGTAATGCAATATAACCAAAAATGCATTCACTCCAGCAGTGAAATGAATGTTTTGTATTACCTTTAGCTCCGCCAAAATGACCAGGCCTACTGTGAAGAGAAATCCTCTATCCTACTTTGAACAAAAGAAACATGGAAGGAATCAAAGCAAATCTGCGGAACTGTGCATATATATATATATATGTATGTGTGTGTATAAATAGACCATGCCACATGCATATCTTATTTCAAGCCATATAATTCAGAAGAGTGGATGTTTATTCCAGTAACAGAGCAATGGATATATTCCACAACTTTGTATCGCAAAGCAATAACAAAGCACAGGAATGTCAGTGTAGATTCGCTATTCCATTATGTTGCTAATGAAGAACATACTGCCTTGCATCATGGATACAGCCAGAAAGTCCATACTCATGAATGATTTTCAAAATACATAAAAACAATCCTAATTGATCAATATTTGAAAACTTGTACCTTCATCAACTGTTAAGTATGCGTTACCAGAAATCCCCACCGATATTTTTGAATAGCCCCTCAGATATTTTTTCAGTTAATATATATCTTGTTCTACACTGAACAAAAAGCCAAAAAAACAACAACAAAAACAAAAAACAAAAAACGAAAACAAAAACAAAAACAAAAACAAAACAAAGTAAAAAAAACAAAACAAAACAAAATCAAAAACAAAAAATTGCCAAAAGACAAACAAACAAGGAAGGAAACAAATCAAAACAAACAACAAAAAATATGTTTAGAAGGCGTCACTACCAGTGGGCTTAGTCATTAAGCTGTGTTATCCTAGCTTTTTTGTGCAAACTGTTTTTGCTGATTTCAATGGGAGTTTTATTGTTGCATTGCCATTGCTGTCTGCACAAATCGTTAATCAGTGCTCTTAACTCGTACTCAAGTACAACATTGTTCATGCCAGATACAAATCATTCTGTCGAGTTGCTCCTTGTATCGTTTTTGCTCGCAACAAAGATACTCCACATAATGGTATTTGGGCATAATGCAGACGGTGAATGTGAGGATTCTCAGTGATAACATTTGATTTGTCATTTTGGGGGGGATAGTGTGGTGGTCCTGAAGAGACCTTTTTTGTTTTGCTTCAAGGCTTGCCTTGGTGAGTTAGTAGTGAATGTTATGTATGCCTGCTGTTGGTAGTGCATGTGGAACTCTGTATCCTCCTGCCTACTTCATGCAGTGAAAGGCTTCTACCATTTCAAAAAATTCTTGCTTTATCAAACTGTTTCCAGTGACGAGCATTTGGACATGTTGGAATCAAGGTGCATCAACCCGCTACAATTGAGCTCTTTTCAAATGTCTTTCTAAACATCAACTCCAGTCATAATGATTACCAAATTGTGAACTTTATCCCATTCCCAGGACATTTTTTGCAAAGCACTTAATTAAGCTGGAATTAGTGTTCCTTGATCACATTGTATGAAATTGGAGTGGTTCATCCAATACTCTTTAAACCATCGCATTTACCATGGTCCACCTGTAACCAATCAGTAGATACTTTCTCTTACTGAGCACTTTTGGAAGTAAATATATATATATATATATATATATACACTTGGTGATATGGCACTCGCACAAAACTACCTCCATTGAACCATTATCCTATAGGAATGGGAATTTGGTCGAGTGGATATGTGCGTTCCTCATTTCAGCTAGGCGACTGGTGCCAAAAGGTTGCCGGTTCGAGTGCCGCTCGTTCCAAACATAAAATATATATTTTCGGCATTTGCTTTATGATGGTGGATTTAAGTCCCCGATTATGGAAATAAAAGCCGACTCAGTAAAGATACTGCATAAACGTGTTGATATGGCCCTCGCACATAACTACCTCCATTGAACCATTCTTTTAAAGGAATGGGGATTTGGTCGAGTGTATATGTGCGTTTCACATTTCAGCTAGCCGATCGGTGCCAAAGGTTGCAGGTTTGAGTCCCGCTCGCTCCGAACATAATATATATATATATATATATATATATATATATATATATATATATATATATATATATGTGTGTGTGTGTGTGTGTGTGTGTGTGTGTGTATATATATATATATGTATATATGTGTGTGTGTGTGTGTGTGTGTGTGTGTGTTTGCGCTTGTGTGTGCGTATTATACACATGTCTCTTTGTATGTGTAAGTCTATAAAAGTATTGACATAATTAATCTTATAGTAAGCTTTGGTTAAAGAGGAATTCTGTTTATGTATTTTGACCATCCATAGTAATTTTCTCGGTATATACAATGTGCCACCCACTGTTGGTCTTCCTTCAGCTGAGGCACAATAAGATATATTTCATCGCAGGAAAAAACATGATTTTATTTGGCACGTGGCTCTTCCTGTGTATTTTTATACAAAACACTCAAGCTGAAGGTAAGTTAAATGTACATATGTTCTTTAAAACAAAAGAAACAAAAAACAAAACTTCCACAGTAATGGAATAATTAAATACTATGCGCACTTCTCTGCCAAGTAGTTGCCAATCAAATATTAGCCAACAAAATATGAAGGAAGGCTGGGTAACATTTTTATTGGAGGTCAGCCACAGGCTACACGTACGACGGACCTGTGCTTAAAATTGTTGCATAAGATATCCCGAAATAAATAATCTCATGAGACCATTGCCCATTTGCGGGGCACCACCTATCCTAACAAGCTTTTTTTTTTTCAAAGCCAGATGTGACAACACTTAATGCAACCAGTAAAAGCGATGAAATTGATGAATGGGCAGCTGTTTACTAAAGAATGATTGAAAATTGAATTACACATAATGCATGTATTTCAGATTGTAAGACAACAGCTTCAGGTGAAAATTATGTGGGGAATATCAACATCACGAAATATGGCCAGCCATGCCAAAGGTGGGATACTAATACGCCCCATATCCCCATGTGTTGCACACCAAGTCAGTTTCCAGACAAAACATTAGCAGATGCGGCAAACTACTGTCGTAATCCACTTCCATCCCAAAGAAAAGAAGGACCTTGGTGCTACACGACTAATCCGACCCGTAGATGGGATTACTGTCAAATACCGCTGTGCAGTGAGATATAATTCATTCAATATTTTGATGAGTTTTTTATATATATATATATATATATATATATATATATATATATATATATATATATATATATATATATATATATATGTATGTGTGTGTGTGTGTGTGTGTGTGTGTGTGTGTGTGTGTTATGTATAATGACTAGCTCCTTGAGCCTTGGAAGACACGTCTCAAAAAAGGAAAAATACCTTATCAATTAGCCCACTGGGAATGCAATTGAATACAGTGACAGCATTGCAAAAAGGGCTAGGAACTTCTCTTTATTATTCATATCATACTATTCAGATACTCCAAAAGAAATTTGAGACCACGAGATTTTATATAGACTACTAATACATTACACACCATTTTTCATAATCATGAAACATATCAGCGTACATTATTAACACAACCTGTATTATTTCATCCATTATATCTTTGCCATGACGTGAACTGAAAGCAGTAATGTTGTATCCGATACTTACAATAACATCATGTTATTTCAACATCCTGTTCTTATTTCAGGAAAAATGTTTGCATTTGGCAATTTCGTTCCAGATGGTTGGCCCTCAACTACCGGTACATTGTACAGTATTCCTATCCCATCTATGAGGTCCCCATTCAGTGGGAAGTTAGTAAAGTGGATATTTTGGACCAAGAGTGCTGGTTCTGTTTCATTTCAGCTATGGAGACCCATTAGATTAACAACAAATGGCAAATATTTGCTCATACATACAACAGAAACATTAACATTTAGGTGTCATGGCCGACATCGCTTTAAGATTAACTCATATGTTCATGTAAAAAAAGGAGATGTTATAGGGTATCGATGTATTAAAGGTACTCCAATACCCAGGGCACCCGCAGTTTGTCAAAAAGGGCAATTGCATCATCAGATTTACGACGCAAAAGATGTTTTAAATGTTGGGACCAAGGTTTATTTCACCTCACATGATGGGTGGGGAGCCTGCTCCAATCCTCCATTTTACATCCTGATAGAGCACAGCGGTAAGTTTATTACAGCTGCTTGTGCTGAAGATGTTAGTTATGAAGTTGTGTAATTTTACACATATTATGTAGCAGTTTGACAATGACATACCTATTTTTATTATCCTCTGACAAAACTGCAAAAATGATGCAATAAACGTCAAATTATGAGTATTGCCTATTCATGAATTGCACAATTATTAATAAAGTGGAGGCACAGCATTGTTACAAAAGATTCGACCACGCATAAATGCTGAAAAAGTGAAGAAATATGAGAAAATTGAAACATTTTTGGAATTAATTTCTCAGTAAAGGTGTCCATTGTTTTTAAAATGTAGGAGTCGTATTAGTATATCATTACATTTCTTCTTCTTCTTCTGCTGGTGCTATTTTTAATGTGGACAGTTGAAGTTGAGAAACATTTAAGTCAAAATAAATAAATTGTTATAGAATTGAAACATTTATTAGCCCCCAATTCCTTAAAAAGCAAAAAGCAAAAACCTAAAAATAAAAAAGAAAAAAACAAACAAACAAAAAAAAAAAAAAAACAGAAAGAAAAAGAAAAAACACAAATAAACAGAAACATACAAACAAGCAAAAAAACAAAACAAAACAAAACAAAACAAAACAAAACAAAAACAAGCAAAAATAACTTTAAAAAAACACATCACCATTTGGAATGGGTTGCAAAGAGAAAAATTTTAAAATCATGAATTGGTATCGAGGCCTCGGTTCAACAGAGTGCAACCAAATATAATAACACCATATATTTACACCTATATGAAACTGACGTGTAACTCATGTGCACAGCCATATCAAGCACGCTTATGAGCTGCATATACTGGACAATACAATGTGCCCAGTTCAATATAATACGTGGTATTAAATAGAGAAATACGGGACATTGAACAAAGGCGATGATCATAGATTTCATACACACATTTGTAAATTATTCAAAAAGGTGTACACATACATATTGAATTTGCGATAGAGTGATACATATTTCACGTCGAAATAGCTTATTTGAATTTATATAATTAAAAATATAACTGGTGCAAAAAGTGCAAGAATTGCTATGGCTTTGCATAGGAAATATTTTTGAATGAGGCTTATTCTGTTGATACTGTGTACACAGCTGCGAGCAATGATAAATGAAAATAGAATGGCTTTGACCTGAGCTAAGGTGCTGAGCTGAGGTTATGGGATGATGTGTAGGCCATCGTCCGCATGTTGAAAGTTCACAATTTCGATTTCTACGAAACCATCCATCTGATCCTCCTCAAACCTGGTGGGATTCAACATTTAGTGGACCTTTACCATACTCGTTCAATATTTCACGCTCCATAGTTAGATCTGGAAGCCCTTTTTTCCGTTCAAGTTTCCTTTTCTTTTTCTTTAGCTCTACACGACCTTTTTGTGTGCTGTTATTTTTGACTTTTCTTCAATTGTGCTCGAAATTAGTAAAAACTGTACATGGTTAAAGGATCAAACAGATGTCTTCACTATTCGGTGATTTCTCGTATACACGATTTTAACATTTTTCAAATGTAATTATAATTATGCATACATTTCTATTGATAAGTGTGCAAGTCAAAGGGGACTCCAATGCGTGTTCATTTTTTTCGTCTTGTTCTCCAAAACTCTCAACCAAATCCTCCCTTAACTTGGGTATAAACTACCCTGGGTGGTTTTGGAATCCAAGTCCTTGATTTGTTCAACTGTTAATCCTGCACTTGTTACTTTATTTTTAAAATAGTTTTGCGTGTGTTTTCACTATTTTCAAATTTTTTCTCCAAATACGTATTTGAGATTGTGCTGAAACATATAGAAATGTACGCTGTGGCGGATCACGCATGGCTGTTCATCTGGTACTAATGCTTCAGGGAACTGATTGTTATTTTTTTTTTTTAATTCGGGTGCACATCTGTTAACGCATAAGCTCGTATTAATAACAATTCCGGCAATTTGGTTTAAAATGGCAAATCCTATTTTTATCTTCTTCTCCAAATCCGTCATGCAGGCTTGAAACTTGCGTATGTAACTAAGACAGGTATCTACTTAGTTTAAGTGGGCTTACTACTATGATCACAATCATCATCATTGTCGTCGTCCTCGTCATAATTATCATATTTGGGGAAGGGTACAAAATCATTTTAAATCCTTCGAAACATTAGGCCAAAACCTTTCAAATTACACAGTAACAAGTCTAGATGCCGGTGGATGGTAATTTTCTGCTAAGGATCTGTCCTATCATTCTTATTTTTTGTCTGCTGTGGTAGTGTTGACTCCTCCTCTTCCTCGACGTGCACCAGCTGGGATCTCTTTATACTTAAAATAAAATCACTCAATCTATACCAAATGTCTTCATTATGATGAATTACTGTTGTTTGCTGATTTCTGACATTTTGTTTAAATAAGGTCATGATTAGCCACTGTGCAGGTTAACATGGCTACCATTAAGATGTTAGTACACATACATGTAGTCTAGCTGTACCGCTGTAAACTAGGTCAACTTCATACATGTTGGAGATGGGGAGTCGCTATTATTTTCGTTCAGTGATCCTGCTCTAGTAGGTTGTGTTATGTTTAAAATTGTCCTTATTCAAAAGCCGTAAAGCAGTTTCTTTTATAAAGCCTAGTGTCTAAATAGCACTACAACAATTCAGGGTATCCAAGGAACTGGTTGGGACTTGTTTGGGCTGATTGCATGAAGGTCAATTTAGTATGGGCTGTTCACACAGCCTCCTGTGTCTGATTTTGTGATTGTGAATATTATAACTTTACATTAAAGACAACCTTTATTGCAATAGTGACATGATGTGTGTTTGGCGTCAATATCTGAAATGATATGACATAACATGTACCAACTTTACTGTACACCAGTCATATGTTATCTTCCGTTGTATGTTTCAGAAATTGTTACATTTGGAAGCTCTATAAAATCAGCTGGAACACTTGATTCAGGCCATCAATCTATTGTCATACCCAACCCTGAATGGAGATCCCCCGTTACAGGCCGGATAGTTGAATGGACACTTTACATTAGTGGCAACAATTCCATATCTCTTCAAATTTGGAGACGTGTAGCTAGCAAAAGCAAACCAAAATATACTTTAGTATGCGGGACCCCAAAAATATTGTTTAATGGGTCGAGAATATATCATATAAAAGCAGGAAATGGCACTAAATGCAAGATAGCTGAAGGCGATGTTTTGGGGATACGGTATTTTGTATATGGTGGCATTCCTTATGTGAAAAGAGAGTGTGGCAAGGAAGAAATACACAGTCTTGTCCATGTAATCAACCAGACAGACGACATACAAGCTGGGGTAACGCTAAATTTCAGTTCTATTGGCGAATGCAGGGACTATTCCTTGGCAGTCAATTTGGCAACAAATGGTAAGAGAATATATACATAGCGCTGCAAGAAAGTCTTGCATCGCACTCACTGGCAGGCCATTGTTAGGGCGACATGGCAGCACCACAATAAAAAAAAAGCACCATATGCCGGGCACAGGATGCTATGAGCAGACCAGTGTGATTAAAATCAAATTTCCTTGAATGTTCTACCTATATAAATTCCTCAAGCAAAGATATTTCCAGGAGACCCACTGGGTGGGCCGGCACATATCCACTCAAAAATGGGCTTACGACTTCCTGGTGTGACTGAAATGCCGTGAAGCCAGTCTAATGTAATATAATTGAATCAATTCATACATCATATGAATTACTATACAAGTAATGCAAGTATTTATCATTTAGTTTGACCATATATGTATAGATATGTTTGGTTTTGTGTGAAACAGAATCTGATACTTCTCAGCTATTTTAGTACTATTTTCTTCGAATGTACACAAATAGGTGTTAAAGTTTCTAACACCCTCAGGCCGCAGTAAAAAAATCATGATGCCATTTTTCACTCCGAATTAGCTAATATAAATTTTTGCACATGGGGCTCAGTTATATGTCCAAATGCTCTGTAATTTGACCTAATTTATGACATATCAATAGTAAGTGCTTATGCTAATAGATTTTTTTATGTATTTGTAATCTGACTATGTTATAATAATTGATACGAATGACCTCGTTATCATTTTCTCTAATAGGAGCTAAGATATGACATGGAGTGTGTGCCTTAGGCTGGAATTATGATGTTATGGCTCAGGCATTTATGGCATACAGCCCCCCCCCCCCAAAAAAAAAGGGAAAGTGTACTCATTTCAATATATCACGGCCATCTGCATTTGCTTTAAGGGACTTCTGCCCCGTCGCTTCCTGATGTCTCTGTGTCAACCAGCTTCACATCTGACCAGATGAAAAATGAACAGACTACTGATTCGTTACATGAGATTGAATGGAAACTGGGATTACATTTTGAGGAGAGGTGTAAGTAAAATAAATAAGCATAGAAAATTACTTTTGTATCTCTTATGTCTCCTATTTGGTAAAGTCAAAGACTAATGTGGGGGGATCTATTGCCTCAGAACTTTGGCCAATTAAAAGGAAAAAGGGCTAATGTTCCTGAAATATATATAAAACGTATTTTAAAGCATACAATTTTTTTTTGTAATGCTATGTCTTTGCATCGAACTGGTGATGTCACAGGGGAAAAGAAAATGTTTGAGATATTTCTTCAACAGCATGCCAAAGATCATATTATGAGATTAACATTATAAGGTAAATATTTAATGACAAGAAATGTGTTGATTTACTGCTAATTATATATATATATGCATGCATTATATCATTCCCAGATGTAGGATTTATATATTTCATTCCCAGAGTTGATATAAATGTCACTTCAGGAGATAAGATATGCCCTTGTGAGGGTAACTATTTTTAAAGAACTTCTCAGTATATATCTAGCCTTAAAAAAAAATAAAATAAAAAAAAAATAAAAAAACGAAGCGTGTATTTGTAAGTCGATCCTCGCATTGAATCTATTCATGCTTGAAACTTGCGACAGAAATCATTGATTCAATTTGCAGTTTGATTCACAATGTGTTGAACGATACTTTTTATTAGTAGGATGCCATTGCCTGATCAATCTGACAAAATGATTTGCCCTGAAAATGTCTCATGAAATATTATAACCCCCACCTTTGAACCAAATACTGCAGCAAGGGATCAAATGGAAAGGACTTCATGGAATTGTACCCAAAGTGGATTTTAAATCAAAGCAAGGGAACCCATAAATCAGCAGCTGACCAGATCTAGGAACATGGACGCTATCGTGTAATAGGAATACCCTTTTTGTTTTACTTGGAGTTTCCTCTAGCTGGAAATTGAACAATTTGAACTTGATCAATTTATGAGATAATTACTTGAATATAAACAACGATGTATATACTTTGTTTATCAGCGTCTGGCAATATGTGGACGTAATAGAAACAGTTGTGAAGCAACTTGGTGTTTGATTACAAACATAAAGCAAAATGTGTGCTTAACTGGTGCTCAAATGAGGTAAACAGTCAGCTTGTACCAGACTCATGTAAAGAGAATCCTTTCGGTATCCTCTCTTGTACATGAAATACAAAGATGCAAAGATGCAGTGCTCCCCCAGGCGTTTCTATCTCATATATATTTATATATATATATATATATATATATATATATATATATATATATATATATATATATATATATATAGATATATAGATATATAGATAGATAGATAGATAGATAGATAGATAGATAGATAGATAGATAGATAGATAGACAGATAGACAGATAGATAGACAGACACGGTTTACCAAGGTGTCTATTTATTCTTTTAAAAACGTAAATATACATAAATTAATCCTCTACTTCAAAAGCAGGCGATAGGTCTTCCACATATTTTAAATGAAAACAGTGTCGTCAAAATAACCCTTTGTTCTTTTGATTTTTGTGGCTCAAAAGGCTTGTGGGTGGTTTATTAACATTGGTAAAATATGTCTGTGAAGACAGTCTCATGAAACACTATGGCCAACTGAATGTCACATATTTTCTTAACATTTTTATACAGGTAAAGCATTTAACCTTGCGAATGAAAAACCTGCATACCAGAAAACTACAAACCTAGCATTTGTGGCAAACCGAGCAGTGGATGGTATCTTAGATGTCAATCTTCTCAGGAGTAGTTGCTCGCAAACCCTGGAATCTCACCCAGATCCTTGGTGGGCCGTTGATCTGCAGGGGATTTATTACATTGAGACAGTACGAATCCTAAACCGAGGAGACTGCTGTGGTAATTGACTATTTCATTTAACATCTCATTGACTGGACCTGAAAGAGGTAGGACAAAACAGTTAAGTTTGATAAAGTGACACCGTATATGGTTGGTTGGTTGCCCAAGTATAATGTGAGTGCTTTCAGATGTACCATAGGTCTGCAAAGTTAATGTTCAATATCCTGGTGTGCATTTGTAGCGTGGAATGCAGCTTTGCAGCAGCGAAGTCAGAATGAAAGTCACGCTGTAGGCCATACGGTGTATTCATGATACGACCGATACTAGTCATGCAGAGGTACTGATTGTAACTTTGCTCATTATAATATTTAGAAAACGGGCTTTAAACCAGACTTCAGTGTTTGAATACTGAAATGAAATTTTTCACATTAATAAATGTATCTCTGAAGTTTATCATGTAAAATGACGTGATGCAAGATATGATCAGTTTTTCGTCGCAATACACATATAGGTAAACCTGCAATATAACCCATAACACAGCAGAATACCATTGCATGGTTCTGACATTTAATATGTCTAAAGTTAATTTCAAAACTACTTGATTAGCCGCCATTTTTGCGTTACTGTCCATATCCTACTAATAGAGAAATAGCTGTCTGAGCAACTTAGAGATAGTCTGATTAACTAACTAAATTTTGTTTCTATGCGACAGTCATTTTACAACAAATCACATCTTTTAAGGTACTTGCAATTAATTTCGACCCATCTTTACTTTAACGAGAGGTTTGTCTTATTAATTTGATGCATATCTTTATTTCAATTTAGTTATTTTTGAACATTTGAATACATCTTTATCCCAATTTAATATATTTTGAATTCTAGAAATGCACATTTTAGGAAGAATGTCCCAGTCAGCCTTATTTTCGTTTATAACGGGCTATACTGAGACAGTTTCCATTGATCATAGTGTGATATTTTGGTATATAAATATATATATATATATATATACACACATATATATATATATATACATATATATATTTTTATGGACTTAACCTTATTGTTTTGCTTTGGAAAGGTTACTGTACTCATTGAATGTGTGCAGAGTACCTGAGTTGGCCTGTTTTGTTGGGGTGACTCTGATGATGTTATATACAACTATAATAAAAAAAGAATGGTGACCTGTATTCACAGGTTTCAGTGAATTGGCATGTGTGACTAGGTCGAATATTATACATTACTGGTGAGAATTCCAGGCTAGATCTGTAAAACAGTGCCTTTTTTATCCGCAGGATTTATATACAGAATATTAAATGTTGGAATATCTAGCTAAGTGTATTATTTCATTTACCTACTTTGTACTGATTTTGGATTGTAAACATGTTACTATTGTTAAATTCATATCATTATTGTCATTAATTGCTGAGTTCTTCTGTGATCTAAAATATATTTAGACGGTCAGCATCGTAACAATGTATAAAATTACATAAATGTATTCACACACATTTATGTATGTATGTATGTATGTATGTATGTATGTATGTATGTATGTATGTATGTATGTATGTATGCATGTATGTATGTATGTATATATATGTATATGTATATATATACATATATATATATATATGTATATTTATTTATATATATAATCCTATTATTTCCTCTAGAGCAATAAAAAAACTCAAATCGTTCCATTATTTCAAAAGTGAAAAGTTTTTTAAGAAATAATCTTTTAATTTGGGCACATTTCCCTTTTTATTTTTCAAAAGAGTTACTGGAAAAGGCTCTCCAAAAATGCTGAAATTGAAGGCAAGGAAAAAGAATTCAGTTATCTTTTTATTAATTTTCCTTTTTTCTTCTTTTTTGGTCTAAATCCATAAATGTTACAATTGGCGGTATTGTGATGATCTTTCATGTCGCAGTCGTTAATTTTGTGCTGAAAACATTTTCTTGCGAATATATAGACATAAATGTATTCGCAAGAAAGGGTAAGGCTCCCAAACATGTTGAGTAGCTACCCGCTGAAGACCCTTTTATTTATTTGGGCTAATACAGCCTATGTAAAAATTTTACAGAGGAACGTGTGCACTATGGATAATAGTACTTCTATGTATATATGTTAGACAGGGACAGGTTAGCTTATGGAGAGTAAAGAGTTCGGACTGCAGAATAGGGTAATGACTACTAGGAAGTGGTTTTGCACAAAAATACAAAAATACAATATTCATATATATATATATATATATATATATATATATATAATTATATATGTGTGTGTGTATATAATATATGTATTATATATATACATGTACATATATATATATATATATATATATATACGTGTGTGTGTGTGTGTGTGTGTGTGTGTAGTCACAATCGTGTTTATACATCTATTCACATTATGCTTTCTTGCAGGTGAAAAACTCCACGACTTCGACGTTTGGATAAGTAAATTGTTTGATCCCCTGAGATTTTCTCTTGAATATGCAGTCCACTTTGCGCGATATAATGGGGTTGTTGCAAATGGAAAGTGGGTGACTCTGGTCTCAGCCAATGAAAGTTCAGGAAGATACATCATGATTCAAATCCTTGGAACCAGTGAAACACTCAGCTTGTGTGAAGTTGAAGTTTTCAAAGCAAGTAAGTTTAGATACTGATGACGGAATTTTGCGTACTCACGATTGCACATTCTCCAAACCTGCACATTAAGTGCGTTTTTGCATGAAGTATCACCAAATAATTTATTCTTCATTAGGCTTTACTCTGTTTGACATGGTACAGCCGTGTGAGCATAAATTGTGCTGCTTGTAGCTTTTTCAGATTTTCTACAAAAACACGATGCTGTGAAATTAAGCATTGCGTCTTGCATTTGAAACAATTAGTTGTCAAACATTTTGTCTCAATAACAGTGAAGTTGACCATTTTCGCTTTTCGTGGTGTGGCAACAGCCTTATTTAAGATGTCACCATGTTCAAGACTGGAGACTGTATCTGATTTGGTAATGAAAACTGGGCTGAAAATACCAAAACGTACACTAACTGACAACAGCATAATAGCTGTTACTTCAGATTGTTACAATTTATTTTAGACCCATGACAACAGTAAATCTATTGTTTTATGAGGCTTCAGATATTAAGTTTGCTGTAGGGAGCCATGGATCAGTCTGAAACAAATGAACATGCGTCAAACTACCACTTTGTAGATGTGTTCATTATCAGAATGTTGCGTTTTTTTAATCCAAAAAAATAAATGAAATTTCTGGTTTGGTAACACTACAATATTAAACCACTTGAACTATAAGCTCTTGACATATGCTTGCTACAAACCTCGCATATCAAGATTGTTTCGAAAGTTAATAAAGTAACATATAACATGTGACTGAACATGCGACGCTACACTGGATCGTCAATAATGCTTCTTAGAACAGAAATGCACCGAACCGAAGTTTATTTCACATATAAATATAAGGCTTTGTGCACAATCCATGCTAGATATGCTGGTTTGGATGTATTTATCCAGTAATAGTTTATATTGTCAGCTTCAATAAGTTGAATAGGCATATGATTAATACAACCAAGCTTCAATTGGCTTTAATGAGCCCTGAGATGATAGTTAGTTATCACTTACCGATATATTTCAACTAATACCCTTATCCAGTTGTGCATTATAGACCAACTATATGCACGTAATTTTCTGAAAAAGATTTATCTTTTTCATTCGGAATAGGTATCGCATCAGTTAATTTCCTGTTTTAGAATTCTTAAAACTGCCAAATTTGGTTCGAGTAGATTATACTAAGGGTTCCATGTGCAAAATAACTTTTGAAGGTTCAAATTTGTTCATCAGGGATATATTATTTTGCATCTATTTAAGGATTTTTCAATTTTTGTACGTATGGTTAATGCACACATTCCCGTTGATTACAAAGCAAGTGAATGGGGATTGTAATGATAGGTCACAATTTTCCTTCTCCAAAACTGTCAATCCAATTCACTTCAAAATTTCTAAGGTTGCAACTTGGGTGGATGTCTACCAATATTGTTCAAATGGTCATGCTGTAATGGATTTTGAGTTTTTTTATGTAGTGTTATTGTATTCGTTTCTTTTGGAGAGGTTCATTTTGCGGCAAAATATTTTCTTTTTTAAAATCTTCCCTGAAAGAGAAAATCCCATTGCTTCAAGATTTGGGGAATATCTGTTAATCCCTAGATATTCGATCGTTCACCTCGTGCCGCTGTGATGTTTTGTTCATATCTTTACGATTTTGTGTGCATGTGTCATATTTTCAACATATGATCCAGAAGTGTGACATATATTTGGCTCCAACTCGACGGAAATGTACCTTTTTAAAGGTGATGATCTTCTCCATCTCTGATTTGCAATGGATTTTTAAAATTTGGGTAATTGTTGCTTCATGCATACATAATTTTGCATTGACTATAATTCAAGTAAATATGGATTGCAATAGGAAGGAACAGCTTTGACTTCTTCTCCAGCACCGTTGGCCAGGTTCACCTCAAAATTTGCGGGATGTACTTGAGGTAAATCTTTATCGACTGTGTGCCAATGGTCAGGCTCAAGTGGGGTATTTTTTTTTTATTCTGTATTAAATAGTTTAGGGGCTTTTTAGGCAAAATCTTGAAAAAAATATTTCTCAGAAACTGCAAAGCCATTTGCTTTGAAATTGCAAAGGGAAACCTCTGAGGTTTCCAAACCTTCAACATTCTCCACAGGTGGCGCTGTGATTTACAACCTTTATGTGTTTTCACGTTTTTGGACTTTTGCTCCAATCTGTAAGTTGAATCCCCGTTCGTTATCTCCACTAAATGTGTTCACTACATGGAGGTGCTGTCCTTTTCTGATCTGTAACAAATTTTGAAAATTAAAAAGTTGTTTACGGATAGGTTCATGTTTGCAAGTATGATGATGGTCTTATACATAGATGTCCTTTCAATCATGCGTCCCTTAATGTTTAATTGCTCGGTAC